>JANQAP020000078.1:67491-86627 GCA_026874005.2 Erythroxylum coriaceum
AGCAAGGATCGAACTCGTAAAGAGTGTCTTGAATGAGTTTATGCTTTACAAATAAAAACAAATAAAAGGTGATTCATATTTGAGTGAAAACAATTGTAAAAATATAACGAAAGATAATACAAATTAAATATAGGGAAAATTAACCTTGATATTAGTTCATATTTACCTATGAAGTTGTATACTAATTATCAATACAAGAATAAATTAATTTATAATTTGAATTTCTCCGTTAGGGTTAATTCATGTCTTTCTTTAATTATAATTAATTAAGAAGAGATGTTAACTAATTAAATCTAGCTACCAAAAAACCAAAGTCAAACATGTGAAGATTCAATCTAGTAACGTCTTTAATAATCAGAAAGATCAATGAAATAGAACAATACGAGCCAAGTGTTTATATTTAATTCAGTCAATTGTTCTTCCTAAGATTTAATACCATGGACCCAACAATCCATTAAACCTTAGTTGCCTTGTAAATTAGAGGGATTAAACATTTTCAAATTTAAGATGTAATCTTGCAATAGATTGAATCAAATACTAAACTATTATATATCCTATCAATCTGTTACATAATCATAAAGATAAACATAAAAGAAGTGATACACAATATATAAATTAAATCATGAAAACAAATCAAATATCATAGCTTAACATATATCAAGTTATCATTTTCCTTTAACCAAATGTATAAATGTGAAAAATTACTAAAAACTAGGGTTTTCGACTTCTAAGATAGGGATGACATCATTTTTCTATAGTAGACACGACTTGAGGCATGTATGCTTCTTTGTAACACTTTACACGAGCTTAGACACATTGAGGCACACCTGGTTCTTTATAACCAACCCTTTACACAAGTTGAGACATATGCATGTCTCAAACTGTGTCTGACCTTGATGCAATCTGAATCTCTTGAAACTTTAAATATGAAAGTTTTAAATCTCTTGCTTTTCATCCCTTGAAACTTTGAATATGAAAGTTTTAAATCTCTTGCTTTTCATATCATCTTAATTGGAATTAAATTGAGAGAGTTATGGTTGATTTATGAAAGTTTTAAAAATAAAATTTATTAAAATGTAAGTGGAGGTATTTAGAGCAAATTAATGGTGAAACACCTTATAAGCACCGAAAAAGCAAGTGATAAGAGGGTTATCTACTATTTCATATGGTAATCACCCACTTAGCAAGTCTTATGTTACGAGTTTTGTCTGATTAACACCAAAGCTGCTTACAAATTACACTTTTTCCTCTCGAGATATGTCTCTTGTAGTTATTAAAATCCAAAATCCCAGTCACATTCTCGTATCTGTAAAAGAACAAGACATTGAGAGAAACACGTTACACAGACACGCTCACTCCTTATCACTGTAGGAAAAACAAATGAAAACAATATCATTTCTAGAAAGAGAAAGTGCGCAGATTTTAAAATCGTCTCGCAATGCTTAGCGAGAGAAAGAGAAAAGTGAAGGCTACACAAACAAAAAAGAAATTGCACCTTTCCTCTCATTTCTCTCTCTCAATAAGCATTCTATTTCACTCGTACTTGTAGAAATATTCGTTAAATATCTCACACAAATTAAACAACTCCTATTTCTATATCTACACAGTGATATATATTACATATTTATGCTTGTAGCTGCTTTGATTCTTGAGGAGTTGCTAGCATTTTGATGTGAGAGAGAGAGTCAGATCGGCTTATGGCGGAGGTTCCGGCCGAAGGAACGGTTACGGGGGAGTTAAATGGGGGTGCCACGGTGGTGCCGCCTCTGGCTGTGTCTGGATCCTTCAAGGAAGGGCCAAAGAGCTCGTCCAGGAGACGGACGTCGGTGAGGCCAAGCTTCGACGCGGACAATGAGTTCATAACTTTATTGCACGGGTCGGATCCCGTAAAACTGGAGCTCAATCGACTGGAGAATGAAGTGAGAGGTGTGAATGTGATTCGATCTAGTAGTGTTAAGTTTGCTATTGAGCTGGATTTGTTGGTAATGTGTATTAGAGTAGGAATTTGAAAAAGATTAATGGTTGCAGATAAGGACAGAGAGTTAGGGGAAGCGCATGCAGAGATCAAGGCCTTGAAGTTGTCGGAGAGGCTTAGAGAGAAGGCTGTTGAAGAGGTCCTGATTTACTCTATTTTCTTTAATTATGGGGTGCTCCTTTTTTATTTTGATGTGTGGTAATCAATGAAGTGAGAGTTTTTATTTTGGTAATTAATACTGAGTTTCATAGTATGCCAAATCTGAAAATGAAGTTAATTCCTTTTGTTTTTAAATTTGTTGCTAATTATACAAATAGCAAGTTATTGATTTCCCAAGTTGATTGAAAGAAATAGAAGAGCGTTTCTGTTGTCTTTTAATTTGATGGAGGTACTTCTCTTATACTAGTTGATCAACTTTTTTTTTCCTCCTCAATTTACATTTAGGGGAGTTCTTTTTGACGTTTGTTTTCTTAATCTAAAAATTCAAATAATTCTCAACTTGTGTCATACACCTTACGTTGATTTCAATGCATTTATTGGAAGGGGAAGAGATGCGTTTGTCGATATTTAATTTTAATCCGTTTTCGCTTTTCTCCCAGCTAATTACTGTATCGCATTCTAGTCTACTCAGTAGTTTATCATGCAATTAGCAGCTCTGGTAAAGCTATGTTCTTCTGATATTTTATCGGACTCGATGTTTATTTCTTTGGTCACTGTGTAGTATTTTGTATGGTTTTGCCGAATTGGGATTCAGGTGTATCCTGGATACACGGTACTCTGGTTGAAACATATTGTTATACTTGAAAGTTAGAATTTTTCTATTGTTATGCAATTCACTTATGGTGCATGGTGCATTGTACCTGTTGAATTTTAGAATACACGTATGTGAACAGGAATTCTTTCTTTAATGCCTTTTTGCTTCACATACTTATATTAAGTTAGTTATTCTTATTTTGTGGTGCATTGGTCTGATTTTTATTGCTTCCTGTTAAAACAGCTGACTGAGGAATTATCAAAGGTGGAGGGGAAACTTAAATTGTCAGAGTCTCTTCTAGAGAGCAAAGTATTCCTTGGAACCTCTTTCTTTTTGTATTAATTTTGTCAATTGTTGGTTTGAAGTTGTGTTGTTTACATACAGTTGCATTGCAGAATCTGGAAATCAAGAAAATCAATGATGAGAAGAAGGCATCTTTGGCAGCCCAATTTGCAGCTGAAGCTACCCTTCGAAGAGTTCATGCTGCTCAGAAGGATGATGATATGCCTCCAATAGAAGCAATCCTTGCACCCCTTGAAGCTGAACTTAAACTTGCTCGACAAGAGGTATTTTCTCTACATTGAGCTTCTTAATTGGTTCATAATTTATATTTTTCTAGTACATAGTTTTCCTCCTTACTTTCAGATTGCAAAGCTTCAAGATGACAACAAAGCACTAGATCGTCTAACTAAATCAAAAGAAGCAGCATTACTTGAAACTGAAAGGACTGTTCAATCTGCTTTGGCTAAGGCTGCTATGGTTGATGATCTTCAAAACAAGAACCAAGAGCTAATGAAACAAATTGAAATTTGCCAAGTATAAGTTCTTCTAATACCCCACTTTTTCAATTTCAGCAGTTGAACATTCTGGTGTGGTCAAGTTGAAGGACTCATATCTTTGCTTTTGTTTGTGCCAGGAAGAAAATAAAATTTTGGACAAAATGCACAGACAAAAGGTTGCAGAGGTTGAAAAACTTACCCAGACAGTAAGGGAACTTGAGGAGGCTGTCCTTGCAGGAGGTGCAGCTGCGAATGCTGTGAGGGATTACCAGAGGAAAGTTCAGGAGATGAATGTAATGTGTAATTCAATGAAAACCTTTTTATCTATTCTTGGTTCAATTTATTGGCCATGCCTACTGATCATACTTGAATATATATTATTTAGGAGGAACGGAAAACTCTTGACCGCGAGTTGGCTCGTGCAAAGGTGACAGCGAACAGGGTAGCCACAGTAGTAGCAAATGAATGGAAAGATGCTAATGACAAAGTGATGCCTGTAAAACAGTGGCTTGAAGAGCGGAGGTTCTTGCAGGTATCTTGATGTTTAACTTTCTATGAGCATTTTCTGGAAGTTCCTTCCACTTGTTGAAGATTCCACCACTTACATTATGTCATTACAGGGAGAAATGCAGCAACTCCGTGACAAGCTTGCTATTGCTGAGCGAACTGCAAAGTCTGAAGCACAGTTGAAAGTACAAATATTTTTTTCAAGCTGTGTCTCTAATGTTCTCTGTTATCTACTTGTCCTAGCATAAACACATACTTTTCTAATTTTCAGGAGAGATATCAGTTGCGACTCAGAGTGCTAGAAGAGAGTTTGAGGGGTCCTTCAAGTACTAATCGTGGTGTAGTAGAGGTGAGAAGCATATGTAATGGACCTTCCCGTCGTCAGTCCCTTGGTGGTGCTGATAACATCTCAAAGTTGACATCAAATGGATTTCTGTCCAAAAAAACACCAACATCGCAGTTGAGATCTCTGTCATTTGGTTCTAGTACTGTGCTCAAGCATGCTAAGGGAACATCAAAATCATTTGACGGAGGCACAAGGTCATTGGATAGGAGTAGTAAGGCACTTCTAAATGGAGCTAGCCCCCATCGATCTTTCAACCAACCTTATGATGTGATTAAGACCACTGAGACACCTAATACAGTGAAAGAAAATATAGAGGGCAAGCCCAGTGATTTCCAACTAGCAGATACAGAGGATAGTGTTCCTGGCATACTTTATGATTTACTGCAAAAGGAGGTCATTTCTTTGAGGAAAGCTGGTCATGAAAAAGACCAAAGCCTCAAAGATAAGGATGATGCAATTGAGGTTGATATTATTGACTTGTTTTCCTTTCACTTTGTACTTAAAAGTATCTGGTTAAGGCTTTCTTTAATCTGTGATTTCTCAGATGTTGGCAAAGAAAGTAGAAACATTAACCAAGGCAATGGAGGTTGAAGCAAAGAAGATGAGAAGAGAAGTAGCTGCTATGGAGAAGGAGGTTGCTTCCATGCGGGTGGAGAAAGAACATGAGAATGGGGCAAAACGGTTTGGTAGTTCCAAAGGGCCTGGAGGTGCTACTCATCTACTTCCCGGAAGGTACTTTCTGTATGAAACCTTTCTTTTTTAATTTCTTTTTTGTATGTAGCCTTTCTTCTTTTTCCTTGAATTCTTGAAATGAGCTTTTCTTGTTGCATCATTACGTGAATGCCATTTGGCATGCATCTCTTGTAAGTGAAATGATTAGAGGCCACGTATTATCTTGAACTATTTTTTAATTGTAGTTCTTTTTTTTTTCAATTCAAAGATGTATTCTCCTATACATATTAAGGTCTTCAGCATATTTCTTAAAATCTTTGAAACTTATATGTGACTAGCTGCTGTCGAATGTAATAAATCAACTGTTTAGATATGGATTTAGCTAGTTCCTTTATATTACTTATTTCAAAAATTTTTGGTAGATTCTTTGGTTTTGGTTTCGTACCATGGCCCAGGTCTGGCTTTGATCTTGGTGGATGTGATGAGCTAGGCAGCCAAACGATATGGTTTAAATTTGGAAAAGCAAGATATTCCACTTTCTTATAGCCTTTCATTTGCTCCACCTTTTTCTTACCCCTATTGCAATATATTTATTCCCACAGACTGGAGTCAAGCATTTCATTGACATGATGAACTTCAATATGTTTCCAAAGATCATTGTTCCTTCATTTGGAAATTGTAACTAGCAGAAAAAAATATAAGGATGATCACTTTGATAAATGGATGTGCACACAAGTTGGAGCACTTGGGCTTTGTTTTGTCTACCTTTATTTGTCACTTTGAGCTGGGTGGCTTGGGGCAGTAATATGTGATGCCCATGGCATCAAATTCCCTAGTTTTATATAAGAATCTTAAGTTTAAAAAGAACCGATCAACCTTATATCATCACCTTGATCTGGACATCGGCTTTTGTGAATGATATTAGCAGGAGCCTGATATTGTTGATCCACATTATGAAATGCAGGCTTGAGAAAATTGTTGGAAGTGTTATTTTCTGTGCGTATCCTAAATTTCTATAGTACTATGTATCAAATTTAGCAGTTTATATATATGGTTACGTTCGTGAGCTGATGAGACAATCTCTGTTAGCCGGTAAAGCTCACTTGTATTAGTGTTTTCTTGAATAATAGGATAAGATTGATACAACCTACAACATCCTTGTTCCTTAGTTATGCATAAACACTTAGCTGCACAAAGTCACCTAAGTAATTTTCCTTTTACTTTAGATCTTTTTGTTTTCTTTCTTCTTTTGTTGTTACTAATAGGTAAAAAAAGCTGATGTTGTCTTTCTGCAGAAATGTATCACGTGGTAGATTAACACGGAGCACCCAATGACAATAATTCTACTGGCAGAATCAGTGACCTTTAGTCTCCCAAGCCTTGCTCTCTTTGTTACATTTATTTATTTTTATTCCCATCATCTATGTTGATTACAAAATTGTAACTCGCATGCCACTGCCCGTTTTCACTGAAATTGGCGAGGAAAGGAAATTCTGGAAGAGACGAGGGGTGGAAATAGAAATTGGTATGCTTCTAACATAGACTTATTCCTCATCATAGAGATCAGAAAAAGAAAAAGAGATGGAAGGAAGATATTGATTTTGGCTAACAGTTTCTCAGGTTATTTTGCTGGGGAAGTTGTTGTGTGGTTGTATAGGCAGAGTTATATCTCGTTTTAGTATTCTCAACATTTTGCTGTTCGTTCTTGTATTTTGCGCCTAGTGTGATTGTTTGTACTTCAGGTTTGTTAATATACTTGGAATCAGATAAAACTAAAGATATTGTGTTTGTGCTATTCATCGATAGTTTATTCTATAGTTATAAACATTGCCTCATTGATAAAGGTGTTTAGGATCTATTTGGCTTACAGAAGGAGAAATTTTGAAGTACTGGCTAGGGAAGCTACAAACATGTCAGACAAAAATAAGTTTTTATGTTTTGCGTTGAGTAGAAATTGGCAAATTGTTCCATTTACAGTTAACATGGTTATTTCTTATAGACCTTCATAACATGTAAATAAAGAAGCCAAATATAGCATGACGGTATCTGAATTTCTTTTTCGAAATCTGAACAGTTATGTTGAGATGGAATCACTCTGAGGGAGATGGAACCTCCCACTCCTTCTTTATTTGATGCATTCATTTATTCAAATTGCGAACTGCACAATAATTTGTTTTATTCAGATCATCTACTTAACAAGTTCATGAAAATAGGGACTATAGAAGTAATCGTCAGTCTCAATACTAGTTTATTTATGATTAGATCTATTGTCAGAGGACATAAATACAAAAGTAAATTGACACATTTAATTTTTTCTACTTTATTATATTTGTTTTCGATTACGTAATTTGCATTTGAGTTGATTTTTGGTATGTCTAGTTAAATAAATGCATTGTAGTTGAGCTTGTAAGCAATTTTGCTTCTTATTGGTGAGCTTAGGATAATTGAGTGAATTCCCTATGTAAAAAGTTTTATTTATTATGATATATTACTTACAATCTAAGATAAGTGCACCTTTAAGCTTGATATTAATGCAATAATAAACAAAATATCAATCCCACAAGCAAGCACTGAAAAAATGAGAAACTTTTCTAATATTACCTAGCTAATTAATTAAAGAGAGTGATTGTTGATCGGGATTAAAAATTTTAGAAAAACTAAATTGAGAAGAAACAAGTATAAATAAATCAAAGCAATACATCAAGATAATAAAACATGATTTGAAAAGTATCTAGACAAGTGCTCATCTAATATTTATCATTTTCGTATTCATTATTCAATTTATTAAAAAGGGGACAACAAAAATTTTTACTTATGAAATTTGTCTCTTTTAAGTTGCAATAATCTATGCTCAAGTTGTGTAACTAATATCTCTATTAGATTACTATGAACATATTAAGCTTTACCATATTTAGTAAATGGTTTAAACCTATCACTAGAGGACTTATATAATCTTATTAGTGGTAATTTGTTTAACTCTTAAGTTTTTAAGTCATAGTCCACTTTCATGCAGGTTCTCTCAAATCATCTATATGAAAATTATGATCTAATATAATTGCTAATTTTAATTAAATTAGGATTAAGAACATTTAAAATATATTTTTCAAAAATAAAATATCATATAAATGAAATTAAATCAATCCAAAAAGATAACATTTTCTGTTTCGAATTGCACTGTACATTTCCCTCTTAAATGAATAGTAAATTTCCTAGAACAGTAACTTTTTTGGCAAGTTCAGGGTGCTTTTTAGTAACTTTCCTCTTCGGGTAATTTAATGGAGGGCTTTGAAGGAGGTTCCTCTCCGAAAGGGAGCAGTTGAATCAATTACCTACCATTAAAGAATTAATGGATGAAAATATAATGAGAAATCAGAGAAAATAGAATGTAGATGATGTTATTGGTACAAAGAAATCATAGGATAATATGATATCTACAGCCCATCTCAAGAGAAGCCAAGACACTTCCTAGCATCTTTTATTAATGGCATTATTTCTCTACCTTTAGAAGTTTCTTCGGAGGGTGCAAAGCATTAGAATAGCACTTTATTAGGCTTCTTTTTTAAACAAAAGTTATGTATAACTAGGCTCAAAGTATATGGGGTGCTAAAGGATTGGATCGAATTCTCCTCACTGAAGAGGACTCCTTTTAAGTTTACAGGTGGAGACAACATGAGCAAGATTCTAGAATCAAGGCCATGGAATGTAGGAGGACAACCAATGTTCATCCAGAAATGGACTTCAGGTATGGGCATTTACTGATCATCTATTGAAACAATTCCCTTGTGGATTAATTTTCATAATATACCTCATGAATATTAGACTGTAGATGGTTTGAATTACCTTGCTAGCTCTATAGGGAAACCTATAGCATTTGATTCAACTGTGACTAGGCTAAGGCAAGTTTATTATGCAAGAATTTGTGTGGAAATCAATCCTAAAAATGGATTGCCTGAAACTTTACCGGTTTTGAAACTGAATCTTATTAATGAGTTGGTGAAAGCTAAAATTCAATTATCCTACAATTAGAAGCCATAAATGGGGAAGTAAATATGGAAGCCTACAGGTAAGCTATTCAAATCAGGTTTACCTGGAAGTAATAGGATTGGTTGAAGATTATAACCCTCAATCCAACGAAATGAGTTCCATAGAATTGTTTTCTAAAAGATAACTAGAACTGACAGAAAAAGGAGTTCTTCAAACACAGTACAAGATTATTGATAATCCTGATAATCAGAATGAAGAGATTAAAAATCCAGAAACAAACTTCATTGATGAAGACGTTAAGGAAGAAGTAATTCACTTAGAGAACTCTTGCTTGAATCTAGAGGCTATTAAGTTTACTCCAAGCTCTAGCAAGAGATCTAGAAGAAAAAGGATAAACCAAATGGTTAGGTAACTAATCCTCTCTGTTTATATATGACTTTTTTTTTGAACATTAGAGTTTTAAATGAACCTTATAAGAGACAGACTATTAGAGACATTTTATTGGAAAAAAGGCTATTATCTTGGGGTTACTGGAAATGAGTGTTAAGGCTCATAAGTTAAAAATTTTCATGAAGTTTTTTGGGAAGAGACTAAAGTTATACAACCACTCTCACCACTTTAATGGAAGATTTGTTTATGCTTTTTAACAGAGATAAGATGTAGGTTTTTGTTACCAAAATTTCAGATCAACTTATTCACCTTTCTTGCTTCTTAACTGATTCCAATTCTAGGGTTGTAGTCTCAATAATCTACGCTTCTAACTTTAATATTCAGAAGGTTAAGCTTTAGGGGGATCTCTTCTCTATTTATAGCTCTATGAACTATTCTTGGCTATTAACAGTAGATGTAAACTATGTTCTTTACCCATTTGAAGCTTTTGGTGATATAGTTGATAGAAATAACCTCGGTAAAGAGTTAAAGAGTGTTCTTAATAGGTTGGAGGTGACAAACTTGAGATTAGTGAGTAATTTTTTCACTTAGGGTAACAAACAAAAGTTGCCTCATCAAAAAGAATCTAGACAGAACTATCGTAAATTAGCACTGGATGAATTATTTTCCTAACTCTTACTTAATATTTGGGCCACCACTTTGTTCAGATCATTCCTATGTGGAAATCAATGTTGTATCAATTTTGTTCCCATAAAAGCACTTTTAAAATTTTTCAATTTCCTGACTAATAAAGATGGTTTTATGGAATTAGTTGAGGAGGTTTGGAATCACGAACGTGTATCACTAAAATAATGCATCTTTTGAAATTGTGCATGGCCTTACAATTAAGTGCACGATCGAGCATCTTCTATTGCATGGTAATTTCTTCATTTCTTGCATTTTCTTGCCCCATCTTAACTCTAATCTATTTCCTTCTTGCTCCACAAAGACAAATGAGTTTGAAGTCAAAGTAAGCATCTCAAGGAATTTACTTTTAACTCATTTTAGCTCTTAAACTTCCAAATTGTACCTAATACCAAATATGAACTAAAATAAGTATCTTAAGCATTTCACGACAATAATCATTAAGTGTTAAGGAGTGAATGTATAAACAATTAAGCACACATCAATGATCCTTTATTTCCTGATGTTTCATGTTTGATTCTTGAATAAAATTGGCTATCGTATCTTTCAAAAAAGCAGTTACCTCCTCGCCTTCTTTAAATGTATCTTCGTTAATGAAATCTACTGTCATCTCTTCTTCACTCTAAGATGTTAAGGAGCTCAGATAGTATGAGGTATTATGCTCATCATATTAGGTGAAGAAAATCTCTCCTCAAATTCACGTTAGCTCATTACACTCTTGGCATCTATTAGTTTATCTATAATACTTTCGTATTACTACTCTTGTTGTATATATTCAGTTGGAGTATAGTCATTCTATCCATATGCGTAAGGTTTGCTCCACTCTGAATTATACATATTCTCATATGATGAACCTAGAGGTTGGTTGTATATGGTTGATTGCTCCCACTTGTAAGTTAGTGCCCGATATTTATGATTGTAATAATTACTCTAAAAAATATTGTAAAATGACATAGACATCAGTTGAACTCCTGAAAACATGTAAGGAACTAGCTCTTTCCAATATGGTGATGTTAGATATTGTGAAGACTCATCATTGATATCATAAGAGTATTGATCACTTCATCCATTTATTATGAGTTGTGGCTATAATGTTAAATCTCAATATCCTAACAATAAGTCACAAACTCAATGCCAAAGTAGAGAAGTTCAAAAGATAATTAAATGAATAAGCCAAGAATAAAAGAAGATATAATAAAAATAAAATAAAATAAATACAAAAATAATGGTTATATTAATAGAATCTAGGCTTTCCTAATATTACTGTCCCCAAGAACGACTCCAAAGACATGATTAATATTTTTTTATATCAATGTTAAATTAACTACAAGTGTATGATGTAGCTATATTTAGCTTAAGCAAGTACAGGTCGATCTCACGAAGACAGTAAGTATTATTAATTACCTTTCTCATATTATCTAGCCTATAAATTAGATATTTGATTTGCGTACCAATATATTCGAACTTTGTAATGCACTAGTTACATTTCAGTGGTGTATGATGGCAATTTTGCAAACATAATTGAGGATTTTTTGGAAGTATTTATGGATGATTTTTTAGTAATTGGAGATTCTTTCAAGTAGTGTTTGACAAATTTAGACAAAGTTCTCCAACAGTGTGAAGAGCCATATTTAGTTTTAAATTGGAAGAAATGACACTTCATGGTTGAGGAAGGAGTTGTGTTGGGATATAAGATATCCTATAAGGATATTAAAGTGGATAAAGTGAAGACTAAAGTTATCATAAGTTTACCATCAAGCAATGTCTGAGGTCAGAGCATTTTTTAGGCATGCCAGATTCTATCAACAATTTATAAAGGATTTTTCATTAATTGTCAAACCCTTTACTCATTTATTAGTAAAAGATGTACCTTTTGTTTTTAATGATTGTTTACTTGCTTTTGACAAGTCAAAGGGTGCATTGACATTAGCACTTATGTTATAGCCGCCAGACTCGAGTTTACCATTTGAATTGATGTGTGATGCCAACATCGTAAGAACAAAAACTTGCATGTCATCTACTATGCAAGTAAGACTTTACCAGGACCTCAAATTAACTATACAACCACAGAAAAAGAACTATCAGCTGTAGTTTTTGGATATGACAAGTTTGGTTCTTACTTACTGGATTCGAAGGTTGATCAGTTTACAGATCACATAGCATTGAGGTATCTTTTGCCAATAAGGATATGAAACCCCAGTCGATCCGATGGATCCTACTCCTACAAGAATTTGATATTAAGTTCAAGGGTTAAAAAGGAGCGGAAAACATGGTAGTTGATCACCTATCAAGATTAGGAGGGGAGTTACATCCATAAGTAGAAATCAATGAACAATTCCCCGATGAGATGTTATTCTCGGTAAATGAATCAAGTATTCCATAGTTCGCAGATATCACAAACCACATTATAGGTCATATCCTTCAACCACATTTTCCTTACCAACAAAGAAAGAGATTTTTAGATGATTGTGTACAATATATGTAGGAGGAACCAATTTTGTACAAAAATTGTGCTGATGGATTAATTAGGCCGTTTGTTCTAGATAATGAATTTCGTGCTGTTTTAATTCACTATCATAGTTCTTTGTATGCAGGAATTAGAAGGCCAGTAAGACAGTTGCAAGAGTGTTAGAGTATGGATTGTTTTAGCCAACATTGTTCAAGGATGCACAGGAATTTATAAAATTTTGTGACAGATGCCAAAGAGTCGGGAACATTTTGAAAGGGGATGAGATGCCACTATCGACAATCTTGGAAGTTGAAATCTTTGATGTTTGGGGCTAAACTTTATGGGTCTGTTTCCGTACTCATTCGAAAATACTTATATCCTAGTGGGTGTTGACTATATATCAACACGGGCCAAGGTTATGGCAATTCCAACAAATGATAGGCCAACAGTTCAAAGATTTATCAACCGAATATTTAATAAGTTTGGAGTGTCAAGGGTCATAATTAGTGACAGAGGCACACATTTCTCTAACAAACCATTTGAGGCTCTGTTGAAAATATATGGGGTGCAACAACAGGTTGCAATGCCTTACCACCCCAAAACAACTGGGCAAGTAAAAGTGGTGAATAGAGAGTTGAAAAAATCTTAAAGAAGATTGTCAACAGTTCAAAAAAAGATTGGGCAACCAAGCTAGATGATGCAGTTTGGGCCTACCATACAACCTTCAAGATAACCATTAGCATTATAACCTACTGATTAGTTTATGGCAAGGATTTTCATTTAGCAGTGAAGTTAGAGCACAAGGTATACTACACAATCAAAGAGTTGAACTTTGACTTAAAAGCTGACGGTGAGAGATCAAAGAAGATTACTTCAGTTGAATGAATTGAAGGTGTTGAGATTGCACGCTAATGAGAATGTCAAATTGTATAAGGAAAGGAACCAAGAAATGACATGATGCTCATTTGAAAAAGGAGTTAGAGATCAGAGATATGCTTTTATTGTTCAACTCTCCCCCTTTGATTATTTCCTAGTAAGATAAAATCAAGATAGAGTGGCTGCTCATTTCAAGTCACTAAAGTTTTCTCACATGGTGCATTGGAGTTGACCAGTGACAAATGAGAGACATTCAAGATTAATGGCTATTGGTGTAAGCCCTATTTCGGAAGACATTTGCCCCAAGATCGGGAAGTGTTTTCCCTCTCCCCCCTTAAGCAATCCGATCATGATGAAGAAATCCCACTAGTGACTTTAAACCTAGCACTGGTTTATATATACATTTACTCTCTTTATGTTTGCGTGTTTAGCTTAATTAACAATTTATGAGTTTTTTTGCTTATTGCAGAAAAGAAAGATTAAGGCATGGTTGGCGAAGATGGAACACCTACAACATTATCGAATCAAAAACTCCTCAAATTTTTTGAACTTCAAGGAGTACACGTGCTCTCGCTGACACCTTTGCTGCCACAATCTCCATAAGCATTCTCTTGCCTTTCTTTTTTATTTATTTTATTTGTGTTTGCTATCTGTGTTATGTATTTAGTTGTCCCGTTGCATGTCATTTTCACACATTAAGGACAATATGTCATTCACGAGTAGGAGAGTGGTATATAATTGCATTTGCATTGCATGTTACTTGTATATATGACTCCCCATATTTGTGGAATGTGCATTTTTTTGCATGATTTTTCTAAATTTTTATTTTTTTATTTGATTTGCATATGCTTGACTGTGTGAATGGGTAATGGCTGAATTTTAGTAAAAATTAGCTTACTTTTGAACAAAATTGTTTAACTTGTGAAAATATATTAGTTTAGGAAGTTATGTGTTAAGTGTCTTTAATATAAATGTGTATGTTAATTAGGATATGACACTTAGTTTTACATTTTACGTCACTCACTTTCATGGTTTATCATTAGAAGTCATTTAAATAGGTAAATAATCCTACTTACCTTTCATGTAAATAATTGTCTATAAAGAAATCAAGTTGGTTAAAAATTTCAAAAAGTAAAAAAATAAAAAATGTGTGTGTTTTGAATAAATAACTATTCCACTAAGTCGTACAGTTAAGAATAACGCTAGTAGCTAGTTGTGAGTAGTAATATAGCTGAGTAACATGAGACATCCATCACAAATGTTTGTTTTCCCCTTAAAAGGCTAAAATGACTCTCCAACCAAGTTGAATAAAAAATGCAACCTAGTTGAGTTTACCATAAACTATTTTCCTTCGTGTCAAAAGACTAGGTTATCGTTAAAAAACTTGAAAAAGTGACTTGTGTGAATAAAAAACTATAGATCTTGTAAAAATAGCAATAAATTTTATGAGAGGATGATTAGTGATAGTTAACCTTTTTAATTAATCGATAATAGTAAACATATGTCTGTAAGTCTCATAGGTGTAATACTAAGTTGTATATATCTTAATTGATATGTATGTTTATATTAAAGTGCTTAAACATGATGGAATTGGTTGATTATATTGGAATTTGTTGAATAATTGTTGTTTAAAACCAAGTTAATTCCACAATGTTGAGGCCAATGAACCACTCATTTTTATGTTGCATATGTGCATGCTTGTGTGAATTTGTTTGCATTATGTTGTTTTGTGTTTAATCTTGCTTGAGGATAAGAAAAAGTTTAGGTGTAGTGGGTTGATAAGTGATATTTGTTATAGGATTGTCTAAGTCATGTTATCTGATAATGTGTACGTTTAGTATATATACTAGGATGTTTAGCCTAGTGTTTATGTTATTTTCATAATACTTGCATGTGTATGTGATTTAATATGATAAATTGCATGTTAGGTTATAAATGAAGGTTTTTAAGCTTAGGTTTTGCATGCTTTTCACGTGTTTTGATGTATGTACATTTTACATGGTTGTATTTCAATGTTTGGGTAGGATTTGGACCTTATTTGTGTTGATTATCAACTTACTTGCATGTGGACTTGTTGTAGGTATCAAAGGAGAATCAAAAGAAGAAAACAAGGCTGGAAAACAGCAAGTCACGATTGTGACTTGTTGGTTATGATCGGGACCCAGGTAGAAGCTGGAATTTTCCAGCTTTCCAACTACCAATTCCAACTTGCTCCACTTGCATCCTAAGTAAGTTTAAACACCCAAAGGGAAAACCCCATTTTAAACCCTAGAAAAGGAAGAGGGTCGTGTAGCACACCAAAAGGAGGAAAATAGACACATTTTTAGGTGGATTTTCAAGAAGAATCAAGTGATTTCAAAAGATCCCAAAGTTGTCACACTAAGTTCCAGATTTGTTCTTCAACTCATAAGCCTTATATTCTCTCTTCTCTCATTTGTTTTTATGGAGAAGATGTATGGACTCCTTGGGAGGATATTGGTGATGATTGCAATAGATTTCTAAGTAAATTTTAGGTTTATTCTTACCATAACTATGTAAGAACTCACTTTGGTTTAATGTATGGTTTGCTTTAATGCTTAGGATGTGTGGGCTTTATATGCCTTGCTTACACTGAGAAATGGAGTTAGGAAATCAGTTTGGATGTACCATGAGAGTAGGTAGCCTTGAAAATAATTCACAAATCAAGCTAACATGACATTTAAAGAGAGATCCTGGCGTTTCAATGGCTATCCAATAGGTTACTTCATATCCACTAATGTGTGCTTAATTGTTTATACATTCGCTTCTTAACATTTAGTGATTATTGTTATGAAATGCTTAAGATACTCATTTTTTTTCGTATTTGGTATTAGGTACAAGTTTGAAGCACAATAACTAAAATAGGTTAAAGGCACATTTCTTGAGCAAATATCTTGATGTCCAAACTCAATTGCCTTTGTGGAATAAGAAGGAGTGGATTAGGGTGCATATGGGACAAGAAAATGCAAGAAAATAAAGTTTTCAAGACGACCTAGAAGATGCACAGATATGTATCTACTTACACAACCATGTATGAATTCATGAGAAGGGTTATGTATCCAACCATGTATCTTAACAAAATCTTCTTTTTTTGGTTTGTAGGGTTGGATGCACGATCGTACACCAAATCGTGCATTTTTTCAGAACCCTATTTTTCATATAAAGCAACATTTAAGCAGCTTAGAGGGGCATGAATCATTTTGGGACTTCTTAAAGGGGTAGAACACTTACTCTTTAGAGACCCATGAAGGGCTAAGCTTCCTTCTTTTAGTTCAAGGGTGAAATCGACGCCGAGCACCACATTTGGGCATATCGTCATTTGTAAATCTCACTCTCTTTAGGGATTGTTTACATTATTCTATGTCTATTGATTTGGGTATTCATATATGGATAATTAATAGTCTCATTTTCGTTTAATTGTTTATGTATGAACTCATTGTTAGAATCTCAAATACAATATATAATAATTGTGTTTTGGATTCATTTATGGAAACTAATGATGTTTAATCATTAGGGATAACATAATATATGTTAAATGACCCGAGTTTGTGTAGTTGTTACCTAGATTGATCCGTTTTCCTTATTTGTAATGTGACTGTCCGACTAAATCTAGAGAGCTTGTTCTAGGTTATTCGATAGCTAGATTTAATTAAAGAGTTTAGTTTGATTAAACGCAATATAAAAGAAAACTGGGGTTAACAGAGCTTATTAATCTACGATCAATAGGTGCTTAAAAAGGTGTGAAAATAATATGACAATGACGTATGTTTAATTATGGGTAGGCTGATATTGAAATGAGAACCAGGTTTTAAACGCATTCATCACTTCCATCATTTTTTGTTGTTTTCTTAATTTGCTTTCGTTAGTTTAATTTTACTTTGTTTTCTTAATGACATCAAACCAACCACGCCCCCCATATCCTAAACATCAATTCTTCTCATTACAAAAGTTTTACACACACTCTCTGTGAATACGATCCCTATTCACCACTTCTATAAAATTAGTTATGCAAAGTTAAGTTTATTTTGTGATGCATTCGAGACGCATCAACATCCACTTAACAGTTAAGTAAAGTGTGCAAATTGAGAGATCACATATCAAACTTTAACTGTTATTTTGGTCTTAATTGGTTTAAGTACTGGTAGAGAAGAGACCAATACATTAGAATGCCTAGGAGTAAGCATGATTACGTTACCAAAGTGCGGGATTATATGATATGGAGAGAATGACCTAACCTTTATAATTTGATTCTCTAAACCAAAATTGTATTCTTACTTTTGTGACATTTTGAAGCGTGTTTGCAAGTCTTTAAATTGTGAATTTTTGCAAGTTCAATTTCTCATTATTTGGTTTACTCAAACAAAAGTCAATTTGAATTACTTAGTGACTAACCAGTCCTTAAAGGAATCATACCTTACTATACTATTTTACACATGTCGTATAATTACGGTATAGCAACTTCAATTCATTTTAAAAACTTTAAGCTAAACACGAAGAGTTATCAACATATTACCCGTAAATTGTACAATATAATACCTCTACAAAAATTACATGCATTCCAAGGGGTTTATTTATAGAAGCGTGCCATACTTCTCTCTAAATTCTAGACTTTCTTATTCCCTATACCAACACTAATTTATACATCAAATTCAAAGCCTACATATTTCATATAAAACAACATCATTTTGGATAACACAAATGTTATTTTAATTTCTAAAATAAAAATTATATTTAATCAAGCCTAACTCAAACATATAATTTCAAATCAGGTTTTGATCTAGGCGAGCGCAAATTCTGCCCATCTTATTGTCATCCTTAACCAACATTCGTAAAAAGATGCATAGGCTCAAGATTTTCAATTTATTATTTAATAAGAAACTATTTATTTTAATTTTTTAGGAAATTTATTAACTTTACTTTTTTATTTTTATTTTATAATAAAATTTATATTTTCGTGATTGTTATATATTTAAATGCTATTTAAAAAATAAAATAAAATTATAATATTTATAATTTTTTGAAAATATAGGAGACAAAGTGGTCAGGAGCTAAAGCAAAGGAGATAGGTGATTTCAAACTATGGTACTCGGGAAGTACAAGGAAGCAAAATGGGGTAGGTATCCTGGTGGTCAAGGAACTTATAAGTAGAGTGGTGGGGATTACAAGGATAAATGATAGGATTATGGTGGCTAAAATTGTTTTTAGCAATGTTGTTCTTAATGTCATTTATGCGTATGCACCTCAAGCAGGTTCAGACATAAAGCAAAAATGCCTGTTCTGGGAGGCACTAGAGGGGGTGCTGCAACAATTCGCTGATACAGAGCAGATCATCCTTGGAGGTGATTTTAATGGGCATATAAGAGCTGGTACGGACGGATATACAGGTGCCCATGGGGGCTTCGGATACGACATTCGAAATGATAATGGGATTGCTTTATTGGACGTGGCCGTGGCATATGAGTTAGTCATAGCGAATTCCCTTTTTAAGAAAAACGAAGCGCACTTCTCCAAGACACAAATAGATTATCTCCTTGTCAGGAGTCGTGCCAGATCATGGTGCAAAGATTGCAAAGTACTGCTGGTTGCATGCATATCGACTCAACATAAATTGCTATTTTGGATTTTAGGATTAAAGGATGGAGGTCACAGCTTTTTACCCTGCAGTGTCGTAGAATTAGGTGGTGGAGGTTAAGAGGGGACAA
>JANQAP020000078.1:102477-116551 GCA_026874005.2 Erythroxylum coriaceum
GTTTATGTCAAGATTGAATTTTTATGCTTAATGATCTTATGGTTTACGTTTTGTGTTTCTACATGTTCATTTTTTTTCTCAGGATTTTCGTGTTTTGTCTGATTCAAAGTCGAGTTCTTTGATGCTTTATTGTGCTCTTATTATCTGGGTATTGGTGCTTTTCTAAAGATAAAGAGATGATATTTTTCGTTATATTTTAGTTTTAAAATTTTTTTAAAAGTCGAGTTATATTTTATTTTTTTTATTTATCTATGTATTTATTGTAATTTTATTTACATAATGATTTAGGGTGTCAGTTTTACTTATCTATTTTTTTAACCTGTATCATTCTTTTATTATCACATCTGTATGTGGGTCTACCGGAAACAGCCTCTCTGCTATGTAGGGGTAAGGCTGCGTACTATCAGACCTCCCCAGACCCTGCTTTATTGCGGGATTTTAAACTGAGTGATGATGATGATCTCCAATAATTGTTAGCTTTGACAGTTCTTTAATTTAAGGACACTTGTGAACATTAGAGACAAATTTCCTTTATACTTTACTTATTCATCCAAAAAGGACAAATTTATTTTGGAGCAATCAACCTTGTCTATTCTTTATTAACAGTTCTTGTCTTAAGATCTTCAAAGGATCAACCATTATTCTTTATCACTGAAAGCTCCCTTGTTTCCCAAAATGTCTTCTTATTACTAATTTTATTCTTTGATGTATGATTAGAAGAAATTTATGGACGAAAGATTAGCTTTCCTCCATCTATCTTCTAATAGAGATGACTACCTCTTTCATATGAATTTTGAATCTCGTGATCATTTATTTTTTGGGTGCCCCTACTCATTTGCAATTTGGAACTTCTTTTTGAGAAAATTAAATCTCAATTAGTCTTATATGATCTAACAATCTATAATTCAATGAACGTCCTCTAATTTATGGTCTTCAAACTTGTATTTAACTATTGTGTATATACAATTTAAGAAGAATGGGGATTATAATGGGGATAATAATGGGGATAATGTCTTTAGTCATTTGTAGGAATGTCAAAGTCGGCTCGGCCCGGGTTGGTCGGCCCACGAGCAGATCATGGGTGAGCCGCGGCCCGATCATTATTTCTAAAACGATATCGTTTTGTCAAAATCGACGTCGTTTTGTAAGTTTTTTATTTTAAAAAATAAAACGGGCTATAGCACGGGCTACGGGAGGGCTGGGCAGCAAGCTAAGTCGACCCAACCCATGGATCGGGCCACGGGCCACCAGGGCAGCCCGGCCCAGTCTAGACCATTGACATCCTTAGTCATTTGTTTCAGTGATAAGGAATATAATAGTTGCCAAAAGAATCATCTACAACATAAGATCATATATGATTATTAGATAAGGGTTATAATTGTTGTTTGTCTCTCTTAATGTAAACTTCTAATTCCATGTCAAGTTAATTCCTTCCGTTATTCAATTATAGTGGTGTTAACTGATACTTTTTAAATTGGCATCCCATTATGATATTTAGCTTATTAATACAATCTTTTTAATTTTAAAAATTCATATTCTTCCACTAAAAAAAAGAAAGAAATGAAATAAACATTTGTGGATGAAAGCCTTGCTAATAAGGGGGTCAATGAGATAAAGTTAATTTGAAATAAGAAGAAGAAAATTGATAAATATCAAAATAAATCAACTACTAATAAAAACATTCGAAATCTTCATTTCCACTCCCTTCATCTTCTTCGTATGATTGGCATTGTAGACTATCCATAACTAAAACTATCTCTTTAAATGACAAGTAATTTTTTTAACATATAGAATTAAAACTATTGATATGTAAGACATAAATAAAGTCATATTAATAATGTTCACTAATATTTCGGAAAAATTAAGCATATGTCATATTAAAATAACCAAGATATTATTTTATAACATTTTTTAAGAAAAAAGTGAAAGTTTTGATAAAAATTTATTTTAATACAAAATTGGTAAATTGGTGCCAGTTTTGATTAGAAAATTTTGTGAAATGTCATAGTAAATAATAATTTACGTGAAAATTAATTATAAAAATATTCAATTTTAGGATATAGATGATTAAAAGTGGCAATAGTTTATGCCAAACTCGGGCCGAAATTTTGAGGTCATACACGGGCTGGATTCAAAGCCATATTAAAAATGAGGCTCACAATTCGAGCTCAAAGTTGATTGGGCCTAGATGACTCAAAATCAAATCCGGTCTTAGCTAAGCCTAATTAATTTAAATTATTTTAATTAAAACTATATCTTTTTACTTCAAAATTTTTAGGCCTCAAGTCAAACAGGCTAAGCTTAAGCTCAAATTCGGCCAAAGACTTGGTCAATTTGATTGGGTTTATTGACTTTTGGCTAAGTCGAGCTCGGTCGGGCAAAAATTTCCATCCCTACAGAATATATGAATTTTTCTCTTTTCTTTATTACTTAAAAAACTTGTTGCTTATGGAGCTCTCGACGATATTCTTAATTAATTTCTAAACAAATTATGAATGAAGATGAGATTGTCAAGTTATCATATTAAGAAATGTTTCGGTTTAATAATTTTACATATGTTTAGAAGCTAAAATTATATTTTACTTAGTGGTTTAATTTTTAGAAAGATTTGTTCTTAAACCATTTAATTTGGTGAAACATTTTTTAAAAAGTTTTTTCCAGTTGTAGGCAATGACGGATGCATAGAAGGGCCAAGGTGGGCCAGTGCCCACTGCAAAAAAAATAAAAATTCTTATTACCCTATGGACTTCAAAGTGCAATGTTCATAAATGTTGCTATATAAGTTGTGGCTGTTTATATTTGGCCCCTGTTGACTGTTGGTTCTAGCTTCGTCCCTGGTTGTAGGTATATATTATTTTTATCTAAGTCAGTATTTTAAGTCCATTTGACCTTGAATTCTACTTTTACAAAGTTTCTTAAAAAATAAATCAATTCAATCTAATATAATATAATCTAACGTAAATTCAGTAATTCAAAATCAACCAAGCCCAACCGCACTTTATTTTTTTAACCATCACAAATGAATTTAAAAGTCAACTTGAAAACTGTTTCTAAAACTTCCACCATTAATTAGCTTGTTTAGACCAAAGACTCGAGACTCACTGACACATTCATTTCTTTATTTTTTTCCACAAAGTCTGTCGCGTCGGTGACGTAAGTTCTAAATATTTGAAGAATTGAGCTATGAAAAGTCTTCAACAGACTGCGGGGCTTGAAACCTCTCTTTTTGTACTCAGATTAAACAAAAAGTAAGGCATTTCATCATCCTCGCAGCCCCAAATGGATAGAACCAATGAATGTGCAATTACACAGATGAGGAAATCAGTTGAGACTGTTGGTTGTTCTACTGAGGTATGAACTTTCTGTTTTCAATTTGTAATTAAGAATACTCATTTACACAATCAATTCGTTGTGATTTACTTTTGGTTTCCTATTGTGTGTGTGTGAGTTCACGTAACTCATTGGTTTGGATTTTTTTCTCAACGTAGAAATATGGAGACCCAACATTGTTGAGGTTCTTGTTTGCAAGATCAATGAACCCAGAGAAGGCAGCAAAAATGTTCGTACAGTGGCATAATTGGAGGTCGACTTTTGTTCCAAATGGGTTTTTCCCAGACTGTGAAGTCCAAGATGAACTGGACTCGAGAAAGATATTTTTGCAAGGTTTATCAAAGGATGGACATCCATTACTAATCGTCAAAGCAAGAAAGCATACTCCCTCCAAGGATCAACTCCAATTCAAGAGTAAGTACTAGAATTCCGTCAATTACATTGTTTCTGTCACAAACTGATCTGTTAATGTTCGTCCATGTCGTTTGGTCTTCGTTTCAACGAAGTTGTTCTCTGATTTGGTGGGTGCAACGACGCCATCCGATCTAGATTTGTCGCATTTATTGTGCATGTGACATGCGCGAGAGTTTTTGAGGTGGGTAGTCGAATTGGAATATTTGGACCGATTCACCTCTTTTGGTGGGCTGACATTGTGGGGGCTTAAAATTTTTTTTTCCGATGTTGGCCAGTGGGAATGATATTCTATTTTTCGCTATGAAAATAGTCAAAAGTTCCCTTTATTTAAAAGCGTTTTCTTGATTTTACTATAGAAGTCGATGGGGTTGGGCCGGTGACCGAAGAAAAGAAAAAGGAATCCAATAGTTTGTGCTAATCCTAATTGCACTTGTCTACATTAAGGATACATTAATTGTAGCATCGACTTTTTTCTTGCCTGGTTGAAGATTGAGGTGGCTTACGCTGTAGTATTCTTCTTGTTTCATCGGAAGGAATTGGTCATAAATGATAATTTACTTGTATTCAAATTTTGTTTCCAACAGGAAAATTCTTGTTCCTTTTTCAGATAAACTGACTTGGACTACTAACCATGATTGTGTTTCCTTCTACTATTTGTAATTACATGGTATGGTGTAGGCAGCTCTATCTGCACATTTTTTAGAGAAGCCCGTGTTTCTTGGAATACTTTGTTTGGTTAGTAGTTGTACATGTTTCCTTTTTGGAATATATAACACATTTCTTATAAACCAGGCTGAGTTGCTCTAGGGTAGTTCAATTTTATTCCCACTCCATCTGTATATTATGGATTTGATGAATTTGAGGGCAGTGATAATGAGCTAGCAATTATTGGGATATTAAGGGCTTCTGTGGTTGTGCAAGGACTGGGTGCAAACTAATGAAATGCTATTACCAGGATCCTTTCCTTGTTTCATTATCACAGTCATTACCAAGAAGTAAGCATTTGGTTTGTTTTGTTTTTGTTTTCTTTGCAGAGTTTGTGGTTCATCTGCTTGACAAGACCATTGCAAGGTATAGTTTTTGTTAACAAATGAGGAACGAGGTCTGAGATTTTGACTTGTCAGAATCATATATGAATCTGTTAACTCTAGACATTGAAGCAGATCTTGTAATTATTCTAAGTGATGAAACTGAGATCTTTGTTTAGATTTTATTCTAATTGCTTTGGAGTTTTAAAAAATCTAAAATATACTTGTATCCTTACCATTGTGGACAGAGTCAAGACTAGAGGAAACTAGAGAGCATGTTTTCAGTTGCTTAATGGTTCAGAAGTAGATTGCATTTATTCAGTGGCACTTGGCAATACTTCTAATTTTCTTTTGGCTTTTTAAAATGTGTTTAATCCCAACTGGTTGATAGTTGAGAGTTCAACTTGGGAACACTCAACATGTAAATTCTTCACTTAAACTTTTTCCTTTGGGGTGGTTATTTTCTTGATCTTTGAATAGAGTGATCAGTTAATAGTAGAAACCACCATTGTTACATATTCAATTTCCATGTTTCAGTGCAATTAAAGGAAGAGAAATAGGCAATGAGAAGTTAATTGCCATTCTTGATCTTCATCAAATTACATACAAAAACGTTGATGTTCGTGGCTTAATCACCGGTTTCCAATTTTTGCAGGTATTCTTTCTACTGCAAGAAAATTAAGCATTTACCATTACAATTTTATTTTGCACAATAAAATAGATACAAAATGTTGCAACTTTTGTAGTTGGTGAAAGAAAAGAAAAGGGAAAAGGGCATCTTAAAATGAAAACACTCTTCCTTTCCCAATTATGATGATTTATTGTCTACATTTTGTTGAGGCGAATTGTTAAGAAGAAAAGGCGTTAGCGAGTATCTGTTTCTTCTTTCAAAATTTTTTAACATTGGATAGAACCAGAACGATGTATTTACGATAACTTTGTGTTATAGCCTCCTAGCTTCAAGCTAGTTATTGATGTACTTTCATGGTTGTGGTCATTCAGGCATACTACCCGGAGCGTCTAGGGAAGTTATTTGTTTTAAACATGCCACGTTTCTTTGTGAGTGTTTGGAAAATGGTTTCTCGCTTCCTTGAAAAGGCAACACTAGAAAAGGTATGTCTTACTTCTGTAAAATCCACTTGAGCTAAGAACACAGAAATCACTTGTGTTATTTTAGATGGATTAATTTTTGCAATTACACCCACTTTTATGCATCTTTATGATATTTTACCAGTCGTACAACGTGGACGCTTCAAAGGATAACTAGGTTTTCAATTGTCCTCTTTTCTAACTTTATCTAATTTAATTCATTTTTCAAAATTTTGGTCCTAAGTTTTGGAAAGAGAATGATCAAATCTTTTATTAATCAAGCTTCGTATGATAAACTTATAAAAACTACACAAATTAGTAATTATTTTAATTTTATTCTTAGCTAAAAATATACTGTTAATTATTTAATATTAATTGCTAATACAAAATTATGTATTATATTATAATTATTTTAATTTTTACAATTAATTTAAATATTTAAATAAAAATATTTTAAAATTAATAATAATTTATTAAAAGTTCTTATACTTAAAATATCTGAAATATATAAAATTTAAAATTTTTTAAATATTAATGAAATTAAAATTTAAAATATAAATATTTAATTCTAAATATTAACATTGGTAACAATTAGAAGTATCTTAACAAATAAATATTAGTTTACATATTTTTAACTTATATGATGATCTATTTTTAATAAAATATAATGAACTTATCATAATATTTGCTGAT
Organism: Erythroxylum coriaceum; assembly: GCA_026874005.2. Taxonomy (NCBI): domain Eukaryota; kingdom Viridiplantae; phylum Streptophyta; class Magnoliopsida; order Malpighiales; family Erythroxylaceae; genus Erythroxylum; species Erythroxylum coriaceum. The sequence goes on from JANQAP020000078.1 coordinate 109,032, forward strand.
AGATATTGAATAAATAATTAAAATGAAATAAGTTAACTCATTCGTTAAATTAATTTATCTCTTAAAGTTTTGTATTTAATTATTATAAAAATGTTATTATATGAATAGTAACAACTAAACAAGTTTTTGATTAAAAGAAATAAAAAAAGTTAGGAAATCAAAACTCAAAACTACAATACAAAATAAAATGAAGCCAAATGCTCACATTTTATTGTTTAATTAATCCGAAGCTTAAGCTAGAAACCACCAAAAACTCGAATCAGAAGGACTTAGAACTCTAGAATCGCCTTCAAATCAAGCAAGGAAATGTGACTCTAACCAAACATACTAATTAGAACAAAAGCTATAAGGATTTTGTTTGCCACAAATTGCCTTGGTAATATCATTTTAAGTTCTTGTTAAAGAACAAAAAGGAAATTCTTACAAAGTGAAGAAAACTCTTAATTTGATTTTTATATTGATGATGCGTGAATTACATCAATAAGATATCCTTTTAAAGGCATAAAATCTATAAGAACTAGAATCGTAAAGGAAAAGAAAATTAGAGTCTTGAAAGAACATTCTTTATCAAGTTTAATAAGGATTCAAACACTAACTACTAATAGTAATTTAACTAGCACTATCTTTCTTATTCTTAAATTTATTACAAAATGGCTAGAGAGAAGTGCTTATCCTTCTCACTAGTTTTTTTTGGCTGCTACTCCTACTCATTGGTTCTTTCTTGGCTGCCAGCTTATTTGGGTAAGCTTCTTTGGTCTTCAAACTGCACATTCTTCTGCGATTTGAATCCATTTGCTTCTTTCTCTCTTCCTACACTTATTAATCACAAATTGATCCCGCCAAATACTAGCAGAATTTGTAAACTTAACTATTCCTAGTTTAAGCTTCATTTCTTCGGAGTAATTATGACAATCTAAACACATGTTCTACCTTCCTTTTCCACTCAAAATATAGTTCGGGATCATTCTTTTCTTTATAGGTAGGGATTTTTATCTTCTCACTTCCAAATTGTTATCTCATTTTGAAATAGCCCTCTTTCCCTTCCTAGAATTAATCTCATCATAATTAGAATCCTCCTCTTCCTCCTCAAACATATTTTTCTTAGAGACTTTAGGTCTCAGTGGGGACTCTAAACTATCTAACCTCATGTTTAGAACTTTGAATTGGTCTTGTATAGCTTTTATAAACAACTTAAGATTGAATTCTACATTATCTCAACCACTACTTGTGATTAAATCCGCAAAGATACATTGGTAATAAAGATTGGTTTTATTTACAACTTCTTTATGTGTTTACACTAGAGATTATATCACTTAATCACTTGTGTTTCACTCAATTTTGGCTTTCTTGGTGATGTTCTCACTATTCTTGCCTTTTCACCACTCAATTTTCCTTTACGAGTCCTTTAAGAAGAACTCTATCAATGGTCTTGCCAAAACAACAAGCAACAATAGGGTTTATAACTGTGGTTAATGAAGATTATGTTGGAATTTTTAGGATGTAACTTTGCAACTTAACTCATCCATTTATTCTATCTGATCATGCCTTTATATAGGCTTACAAATAAACGGAAAATCAAAGTAAATCTTTAACAAATCAAATATTTTGACTATAATAAAGTAGAATAAAATCATAAAACTATCCTACATAATCTACAAAATTAAAAACAAACTAAGACCTATTCTAAAGAAATTTTGACAATTCTGAAATTTGAATTAATTTCCAACATTCCCTTTTAATTCAAATTTTCTAGAGCACTTCTCTCCATCTTCAGGATATTCTGTGAAGCACTTCTCTTCACCAAATGATACACTTCTCATCATCCTGTTGATGCACTTCTCACCAACCCGCAATCATTGGAGCACGTCTCTCCAAACTTCTTATTTGTAAAGCACCTTCTCTTTACTGTATGATGCACTTTCTCATCATCTTACTATTGTTGATGCACTTTCTCACCAACCTACAAAAAAAAAGTTTCTTCTGCAACCACATCAAGAACCGTCTTGGCAACTTTTACAGTGGCATCCTCATCTTCATCGGATGATTCCTCAGAATCACTATATAAATAATATTTGATTAGTCTATATTTGATATTCATACTACATGTGCTTTATCGTTATGTTTTAACCAAAGTAACCAAAACTAAAAGGAGTTGTTTCCAAAATTTTAAAGATTATGGAGTTTTTCTAAAGTTTTTTAAATTATAGTCTCGGTCTATATCTTTTACCCTTCTTAATAATACTATAGAAAAGTAAAGTAAGAAAAACAAATTAAGATATTATAATAAGTTGAATAAAAGCATAATTATTAATGAATCTCTAACGGAGTTAAATTGCATTCTCTTATTTTTAAGTATAAAATATTGCTTAGCTTCAAGCCTTTTCATATTTTTATTTAAATTTCAAATATTTTTTATTATGTCTAATCAGTTCGAGAAATTTGGGCTGTTATACTAGGTTTGAACAAGATTTTAAAACTCAATTGAAAATTCAATAAAATTTGAAATTATAAAATCCTATAAGATAAAATATTCGTTAATTGTAAAAATGTATAATCATTTTGCATGGCATAATGTTAATAATTTCTTATCATTGCTTATATCTATTTTAAAAATGTTTTTTTGAAATTCTAACTTCTTTTAGAATTTGTCTAAATCTTGAATAACTATTATCTTATTATTATTTAAACATATTTATTCACAAGTGCATCATAGTGTATTTACAATTTTTTTTATTATTGATATTGCGTTATTGCAAGTTTGCTTGCTGAGCTTATGCAAGTGTGAAGTACCCTTAGACGTATGACCTATTTGAAATAGTTAATACAATTGTTTTTATGCATGAACGTATAGGTCAAAATGTTTTCATGCACATGGGTTTTGCAAGAAAATATAGTTATTTTTATTTTTAATTGGGTTTTAAATCTTTTTACTTGTTTTCATGTGAGTTCTAAACGTTAATATATTATATTAACTTTCGAAAAAGGTTTTGTCTTCAACATGGAAAGAAAGGGGTTTAGAACTTAAATGAAAAAAATGTGAAATAAAAAGTTGGCGCTGAAAAACTCCAATTACATTCTACTTTAGCAGGAAAACTAGAGAAAAAGATGGTGCCTTTATATTTTCGCTCAATATTTTTAGTATGATCAGTCACATTTTGTTGCGTTTAAATCATGATTAATTAATTATGCGATTATGCTGAATTAGTTGTGCAGTTAGCTTTTCATTTGATTTGCATTTTATGTTGGATGATTGTGCAGATTGTGATAGTAACCAGTGATGAAGAAAGGGAAGATATGTTAAGAGAAATTGGTGAAGAAGCCCTACCAGAGGAGTATGGTGGTCAAGCAAAAATTGTGCTGCTCCAAGATGCAGTAGTGCCACCACTAGGACTAGAGGCTTAATCCCTATTAACTCAGTATATTGCATATGCGCCTTACATTTTTATAGTGCTATGTTAATAAATGGTTCGCATTGGCACTGCCAGGTCCACTCAGTTGAATATGTCTATCAGCCAATTCCTAGATTTCCCTCTTAAAGACATCATGTGAAAGGTACTTTAATCAAATAAAGGGGCTGAAATTAGCCGTTGCTTAACCAAATTATTGAATTGTTTTTTGGTGATTGAGAATTTTGTTTGAACTAAAAATAAGAAATTACAATCAGACAAGGGATAGATGTCAACAGCCCCACCAGGAATATACATACTAGGTAAAGGCTTGCGAATGCCAAAGTGAAGGCAGATCAGACCCTCAGATTGAAAGAGTAAGGTTCTATTTTAGACATTAGACAGAACCGTAATCTTAGATCAAGGGCTTGGGTATACGGTGGAAATTTCCCTAGTTGCCTGAGCTAATAGGATCCTCAATCCATACGGTGAGTCGGTTGATGGGAATGGTGAATATTCATAACATCTCATAATCTAAACCATAATATGTTTTATAGTTTATTACTATTTTCGCATGCCTAAATAAGGTTGTTGTATATTTTATTTATTCTTATCATTTATTCAATTTATCGTTATCTAGTTATCCTCAGGCTGTATATTAAGAGACATTCCTCAGTTGATAATAAAATACAAAATACAACATTCTTCCTTTATATTACTTGTTTTAGCATGGTATCAGAGCCTATTCTCAATTCTTTCAACATCTAGCCATTATTTTGTCAAACCATATTATATACATCAGTCTAGCAAAACTCAGCACATACAAAAAAAAAAAAAACCAGAGCCTACACTTGGTAGCTAATTCCAATCCTCAAACACATAACACAATTAAACACTAGCAGATTAAAACTTAACACACACCAAACACTAGCAATTTCCACGCAACCACACACTAATAGATTCAACACGATAAGAGAGCAATTTCACATATAACATGTCAAAAAACAATCTCCTTACATCGTCATTCAACCAAATCACCAATTTTTTAGCTACACCATTAGACTCTACGAACTACGCAGTATGGAAAAACCAAATACAAGCTATTCTCGTTACCTAATATCTCCTTGGTTACATTGACAGGATCATTTCACCTCCTGGACAAAACTTAGACTCCCAATCCATTGAATACGTATAATGAAAGAAAATTGATGAACTAGGTTACTGATTCATCACTGGATCACTCTCTAGCTCAATTGCACAACTTGCACTCGGACATATCATGACTCACATTCTCTGGGTAGGACTTGAAGACCACTTCATGCAACAGTCAGCATCTCAACGATCTCTCCTCTAAAAAAAACTCTAGCACCGTTATCGACTACCTTAATATTATGTCCAATACTGTTGAAGAACTCATTGCCATTAGAGATTCAATCTTAGATGACAACCTCGTCCTCTTAACCTTAAACAGATTACTTGCAAAATTTGAGTCATTTATCACAATAATAGAAAATCGCAACACAGACATTGCCTTTGCAGAACTGAGAGCAAAATTTTTGCTCCATGAGTAATGACTGATCTCCTTCAATGTGCCACCTCAATCGGATTCTGCATTCACTGCCTTCTCCAACAACAATCTCTCCACCTATGGCTCACATGGCAGAGAAGGTTATTTAGGACACGAAGAGGACAAAACCCACCTGCTAGCCCTATCACGTCTACACATTAAGAATGTGGTTTGAATAATTAAATGGACAGTTTAATGGCCCACTTAATGTACAACACTCTGGGCCTATGCAATTTAATGAAACGTAACAATTTCAACCCTTTTTTTTATACTCCAGCCTAATCCTAATTCTAGACGCAAACCCAACATAACTCCTCTTATCCTGAGCCTAATTTTAATACCAGGCTACCTATACAAAGTTAAATTTGTTGGAAATGGGGAAATATTATTGCTCATTGTCGTTTTCTGTATATAGAATCTCAAAACTACTCCAATGGATTTTGCCATACAACAAATAATATTACCACATCTTTCTTTGCCATTAATATCCAACACGATCATGCCAACTTCCTTAAACACTAATAATGTTATTGAATGATTACCAGATACTAGAGTCACTGCTCATACGACTCCACATTCTCATATCGTAGAATCTGTCATAACATATGAATGATCCAATCAAGTTATTGCTGGTCATAGATACACTCTTCTTCTTTCATCTACTAGTACCTTAACATTTCTCACTTTTTCTCACACTCTTCACCTTCGTGATATATGGATTGCTCCTCACATCACTACTAATCTTTTATCTGTTATAAAGTTTGTCACTGATAATTCTTTTGTCATTGAATTATCCATCTAGTTATGTTGTGAAGGACCTCAAATCCATGATCCCACTTCTTGCAGGCCCCATCCATAACAACCTCTATCCAATGAGGATTCCAATGCACTTCACATATCCAATTACACTCATAGTTGCCATAATAAATTTTTACAACCAACGCCATGGTCATCCATGTCACTCCATATTATCTAGATTAGGTCATTTTTTGCCTTTTAAAAAATGTCATCAATCCATGTACTTCTTGTCTTCAAGGTAAAAGTATTTGTTTTAATTTCCTATATCTTCACGAATTTCTATCAAACCTTTAAAACTAATTTATTGGACATTTGGGGTCCTTCCTTGTCTCTTTCTCACTCTAGTTATTGATATTTCATTATCTTTATGGATCACTTTAGTCATTTTACTTGGATTTTTCCTCTAATTCATAAAACTCACGCTTACTTCGTTTTCAATTTTTTAAAACTACCACTAAAAATCTCAACTTTTCAATGCTATGGAGCTCATAAACTCACTAAAGGTGCCTTCACTCACTATCTTCTTTCCAATGTTATCACTCTTTACATCTCTTGCCCTTATACACCCCGAGAAAATGTTCTTGCTGAATGTAAAATTCGTCACATTATTGAAATTGGTCTCACCCTTCTTCTTCATGCCTCCCTGTCCAAGTTTTTTGGTACAAATCATTCACCACTGTTATTTACCTTATCAATCTCTTACCACTCCTGTTCTTCATCACAAATATCCTTATGAAATCTTGCACTATACTCAACCTAACCTTACTTATATTTAGGTATTTGGTTATGCCTATTTTCCTTATTTGGCTTCCACTAGTATAGACAAACTTACATCAAAGTCTATACAACGTGTTTTCCTTGGTTATGCCTCCCAACATAAAGGTTATCAATGTTTTGATCCTATAACGTCTAAGCTTTACATTTCCCATCATATCTGCTTCCTTGAACATCTCTTTCCTAAAAGAATTTACCTGTCTCATCCTCCACCTCACCTTCCTCCTCTCCTATTTCTTTACCTTTACCTCTTCACCCTTTACCCTTTACTCTCTCCCCCCATTCCCAACAACTTCACATCGCCTTCCTCATCCCATAATAACAAGTACTTGAGACCATAAACGTACCCCTCATAACTTTTCTGATTACATCACTTACATTTTCACCACTTAAAATACTCTTTTCGATCTCACATCCTTTACTCAAGCTAACAAATTTCCTCACTAGCGCCAAGCTACGTTTGATGAGTTTAGTGCTTTTCATCACAATGCCATATGGACTCTTGTTCCTCCCACACCAAACACAAATATTGTCGACTATAAATGGGTTTTTTTATACTAAATGAAATCCTAATGGTTCCCTTGAGTGTTACAAAGCTTGTCTTATAGCCAAAGGTTATCATCAAATCCTAGGTGTTGATTATACTGCCACCTTTAGTCCCACAATTATTCGCACCATCATCACCTTGGCAATGTCTCATAATTGGCCTATTCACCAACTTGATGTTAATAATACCTTTCTTCATGGTTACTTAAAGGAACTTGTTTACGTGTCTTAACCTCCTAGCTTCACAGATCCACACCATACTCACTATGTTTGTGTTGGACCCTGATTTCTTCTTCAATATGTTTTGGGATTAATTTTATTATTTTATTGTGATTAGGCTTTAATTATAAAGTTTTTGAGGGGTAGAAAATTTTTTTTTATTAAGATTGATGGATTAAATTTTGAAAGCTTATGGTGTTAATTGAAAAGAATAAGAGTTAGTGTAAGGG
>JANQAP020000078.1:121026-161733 GCA_026874005.2 Erythroxylum coriaceum
AGAATGAGTAGATCCAGGATCAATTAATGCATGCATTTCATAATTAAAGAGAGAAACAATACCTGCAATGACTTCAGCTCGAGCTAGAGCAGAAGGCACAGCTGGTCGATTAACAGTTTCTGAATGAGTACTCGGATTAGATCTGATTTGACTAGATCCTCCGCGACCTCTACCTCGTCCTCTATTTCTAGTAGGTGCATGAGAGGCCTCCCTACTAGCTTGTGTTGTCTAAGACTGTTTTATAAGGCAATTTGCTATAAGATGATCAGTACCACTACATCGAAAACATGCGCACTTAGCTCTCGAACAAGTACCCCAATGATGTCCGGAGCAATGAGGACACTTCAGAGCACCAGAACCTCGGCCCGCTAAGGAATCCCTACCAGAAGCAGTCGATGAGGAAAAATTTTGTCGTCTTTCCTTAGCTACAAATGTTTGAGTAAATTCCGATGCAGAGGAAACACCTTCACGATACCGCTTGCCTGAGGACTGACCTCCTCTAACAAAGCCCCTTCGTTGAGACCTTTCTCTCTTCACCATCTCTTGCCTCTTTATTTTCATAGCAGCTTGCACCAGCTAATGGTAATTTACTTGTTGCAGTAAAGTGAATGCTGCAAGATGCTCCTTGATCGAATTGTTCAAACCATCCTCGAACTGATGACATCGAAACTCCTCAGTAACTATTGGTTCAGGTGCATACTTGTTGAGCTGATTAAATTCTCTATCATACTCAGCAACAGACAAATTCCACTGCTTCAGGTTCAAAAACTGCTTCCACTTCTCCTTTCTATAAGCCTCCGTAACATACTTTGTAAAGAAATCCCAAGTCAGAGGCATCAGTAGCTGAGAATTTCTGAAAACAAACTTCCACCACTAGTAGGCTGCTCCCTGAAGAAGAGAGACAGCACAGTGCACCATCTGATCTGATGGAAAATTGATTTCATCTAATACCCTTTTTCACTTTCTCTATCTATAACTCAGCTCTTTCAGATTTCTTCAAAGATATCCTAGTAAATTCCTCAGCCTCATACTTCCGCAACTGATCAATAAGAGCCTTTGGTGTGGTCATACGGTATAGTAACATCATCATGTCCTGTGATAACTTAACCAACGCCTCACCCTAAGCTGGAGGAGGAGTTGGCATCTCAGTTTTACCTCGATTGACCCCAGAAGGTCTAGAGATAGACAGACGAGATCACTTAAGATTATTACTCTCAGTAACCTCGTCAACGGCTTCGTGAGATCTTTCCATATTTAATTCTACAATCAAAACATGGGACAAACTACATTAGGCCAAACACAGCTCTTATATCCAAGTATAAGCAATTGTTAAGTGTTGATGACACCAAAATCACCTAAATTATGCTCTGATACCAAACAATGTAACACCCACATACCCCCTGGAAGGATATGCGGATGTTACCTAAGATATGATTTAAAACATATAAAAACAATATAAAGCGTTGCCAGAATTCAAACAACCAATGATTACTTTTCCATACATATTCAACTTTAAACAGAATTTAACCAGCACACCGAATTCATTCGAATACATGCGTCAATTCATCCTGAATTAAGGTTATTACATTACAAACCCTTAAACAAAACACTACATATTTTAAGTTCAAATACTCTCTGTATTACAATATTTACAAACTTTTAACAAAATACATCATGTCTCATATTATAACATACAACCCAAACATACATTCCCAAAACAAAACACATTCTTCATTGGCCATTGCGGTTGTTATTGTCCCAGTCTTCAAACTGTCCTATCTGAACCTACACGGGGAAAAACTACTGTGCTAAGCATAAAGCTTAATGGGGAATAACTAAATCATACATAAACTAGCAACTGTTTAATAGTCACCTAACATCCATATATACTAAATCAAATTATATCATAAGTAATCATTAAAGGTTCATATTAAAGAACAATTCAAGCATAATGGATTTCAGAACAAAATATAATCTATCACTAAAGAACATTTCTCATGCTAATGCCAATCATTTAAGTATCAGAACAGATTATACAGATGTCAGAACTGATTATCATAATAGGTTATAAACCTTTCAAATTAAAATATGACTTGTATCGAAGCAGACTTTGTTTTGTATCAATTCAGAGTTTATCTTATATCAAATCAAAATTTTGTTTATATCAGAACTGAACATGTATCAAAATACAAAACAAGTTAGACTGCTAATCCTTTATACAGAAGTGGGTAATGGGACTAATATAGGAGATATTATGATCAATATCATAAAATAGGAGAGACTTATGTCTCAATATCAGGAGATACTGAAGTGTCAATATCAGGAGAGACGTATGTCTTAGACACCGAAGTATCATTATCAGGAGACACTGAAGTGTCGACACCTTAAATGTGTCCAGGAGCAGTTACAGACCCTTCTAAACATGCCTATTTACCCACGACTAGGACTTGATAGTTTTAAAATAATCCATTTCATATGTCACAATCATAAGCAAAAGATATTATATCTTTATTCCACTTTCCTCAAATTGAACATATATATATGCACATCCATGTAATCATACCTTATAAGCATAATCATTTGTATTAATGTACCATTAAAGGCATATGTATTTACACATTCCATATCATGACACAAAGTTCCAATTTGTAAACAATCATATTCGATTCACATAACATATCCCTTTTCGAAACATATTGGTATTCATAAGAACACATTATTAATTAACCTCACATTCTTTAAGTACTTACCTCCATTCCTAAATCATAACTCAATTATCTTTTTCTTCGTTAATCTAACATCATCTAGATTCCTTTTTAATCTCAATTAAGTTTAATTAAACCATTGTTAAAAGTCCTAACCTTATATATGTCAACAATTACATAATCAAGTTTAGCATTGTTTTCCATATTTTCTTAGGACAATTTTGGGTCAGATGTGGGTGGTCCCTTTGACATAGAAACTGAAGTTTTTAGATAATAAGTTCTTCTAAACAAATATTCCTCTATGCCTTAAGTTTCAAACAAAATAAAAATCATTCAATTTGGTTTATTATTCCATAAGTTATACTAAAACTACTATAGACTATGCGCAATAGTGTGAAGGGCTAATGCATTATCATACTTGTGCACGATCATTAGTGCATGATCTTGCACAAGCACGATCATGCATTCCCATAGTTGAAAGGTTAGTGCACGATCATGCATGCCCATGGTTGAAAGGTTAGTGCTCGATCATGCACTCCCATGATTGAAGGGCTTGTGCATGATCATACTTGTGCATGATCATGCGCTCCTGATGTGTACTTAAACTTGTAAAACTCATAACTCTCAATTCTGATATCCAAAATTGCAAACTTTATACCATTAGAAAGATAAGAGGATAATATACAACTTTTACGAAGACAACTTTATCTAATTTAGCCTAATTCAATACAGTTTAAGGGTTGAAAATAGGACATAAATTTTCGTCAGGGACAGTGTTGCAGCCAAAGCCAGAACTCAACTTCAAGCTAAATTTCAGAACCCTTAGTGGCAGAATTCAAATTTGACTTCTTCATGAAATTGTAGATAAATGTATCTGTTTTAATATGAATTTAAAATCATCCCAGTTTGATGTCTACAGGTCAAGATATGGCTGAAAAACCAATGGATACTCGGTGGAACCACACCTTCTAATGAGTACCTAGCACCTATCAAGTTTCTAACCATAATTCTTCATTAATTCAATACACATTATATCCACTTCAAACATCAAACAATACATGTTCTATCATGATACCAAGTTTAGTACTCCTTTACCTTACTAAACTTCAAATTCAACTCTAAGAATCCAGCTAAACTAAGCTTCCAAACAACCAGCACATACCTAAGTTTAATGTGCAACTTTCAGCATTAACAAGATAATAATACATAGAATCATAAGACCTGCTTCTTAATGAAGTATCTTACAAAGCTTCTAAGGGTTGATAATCCAGATTCAAGCAAAATTCTAGAAGTTGAGAGAGGATGAGAGATTTCGGTGGAGAAGAGCAAGAATAGAGAGAAAATCAAAAACATCAAATGGGTTGGAATGATTTAGCTCTTGCTTTGCAAGGTGTCCTAACCTTGAAGGGAAACATATCCTTCCATGGAGTGAACTACATGGCAAACATACGAGTGAGCCACTTGTCTTCTCATCATGCCGCCATATGCCAATGCATTAGTCGTGCCAAATGTCACAATTTTATTAGGCCATTTGTCACTCACCAATGCTGCCAAATGTCACTCAAAGTATAGGCTTAGTCATACTAATTTCCATGTACCAACTTATCTTGTCACTTGACAATTTTTCCTAGCCCAAATGTACATTTAAATACCTCAATTCTATAATGATCATAATTAGTTCCAAATTACTAGCTATAATCCATCCATACCAAAAAATTCAAATCATATGGAATTCTCAATCATATCACAATTTTACAACCTATCATTCATGTACTTTCGTGAACATGTAATATTTCATCTAGAGTATATTTTGGGACATTACATATAATTTAATAACATTAGGAATAGTTTGGTTTTTGCCTAATCCAATTAGAAGTTAATAGGTGAAGTGTAAGTTGATTGAGCTTTAAGCTGAAGTCGAGCTAAAAATTATTTTCAAACATAATTTGACCTTGGGCTACCGGGTTTAACTCGTCTCAACACCTAAAATCTTGTATTTGTTCCACATTTGTTTGCACCCCTCTGTTTAGTTCTCTTTGTTATTCTTTTTTTTTATTTTTGCATTCATATTTTTGTTTCCTTCTTTTTTCTTCTACCTAGTTTCATTTTTTTCTTTTGCATGCTCCCTCTCTATTTATTATCTTGATATCCCTCATTCTGACTCATGCTCTCGACGCTTCATCATCTCTCTCTTTTCTCTTTAGTTGTTATTTATTTCTCCAAGTTATTATGACTATAAAGTTTATAAATCTTTGCTAAATATGAGACCAAATATATTATTGATCTTAATCAAAGCAACAATTATAAGTCCACGAAGATCTTGTATTTTGAAGTTCTTGATAGATGTTTTTATGATGTAGTTATTCCCATTTTCATTCCTCTTTTCTTCTTTTTTTCTTCCTAATATTTTAGTTTTGCAAAACTAAATCTTAATATTTTCAAGTCTAGTTTTGGGCTTCAGGCTTTAGAGTTTGGGTTTCAAGGTTTAGACTGTCAATGTCTAATTGAGCTTAGGCTTCAAGTTGCCCTTGATCAAGTCCTGAGTTAAACCAGGGTTAGAATAAAAAAAATTCAAATCAAGTTCTGGTTACGACTTGGCCTATTTCCAACACTAATTGATATGAATTTTCTAATATAATAATATATAAATTTTAAATAGTTCTAATAATAAGAATAACATTAAAACAATTAAACAAAAACGTCTCAAATCCCTCTTCCATAAGAATCTTAAACTCCAAGATAATGTCCTCTCTTAATTTAATTGATCTCTATAAAATAAGGGTTTTTGTCTTCATTTTCTATTTTGGGTTTGGAACGTGATGTGAAAACTTTTAATTTAGTCTCTAGCCATATTGGCCAATACCGACCAAACTACTTATAGGTTGAAAAATGATAAAAAAAACTAAACAATATTGTGTCAAAATTAGATTTAAAAAAACATTAAGTATTTTGGATGGTACCAATTGGTACTATAAATACTAGCAAATTACCATATTATTAAAATTTTAAAACATAAAGGACCATTTTTTAAAAAAATGTTATTGTTACGTCCTCTAACTCACTTTCAATGTATCAATCAATTGCTCTACGAGAAGAAAAAATTTGGAATAAAATTTGCTCTATAGCTTAGGAAATCGCAATAGGAACCAAAACATAGCAAACCTATAAAGAAAATCTTATGAGAAGCTATTTGAGTTCAATTTACCTTGGCCTTACACTATTACTAATATTAAAGAGCTTTTAACTAGTATGGAAATGTATTTAATGTTGAGGTTCTTTTCCCCTTAAAGTTTCTTTCTTTCTTTATCATCATTACTTTCTTTGTTCGTATTTATGAGTATATACTATGGGGTATGATAGTTTTATTTATTTCTATGTGTAGGTCATAAAGCAGAAAAATGGGAAGAGTAGAGGCTTTTTATTTCTGACAATATCCTCCGAAGATGAAGCTTAGGCTACTATCAATAAATTCTACTCTTATATATATGTTTAATTAGATTTTCTACTTTTGATAAATTCCCCTTTTTGATTTTTTATTAAGAAGATAAGCTTGCATGTAAGAGGACTTTGATAAACCAAACTTTGATGCATATATGAACACAAAATTGCTTGTGTTATAATCAGAATTTGAAAATTTGTTATACAAAAATTTCTGTTATTATGATTTTTTTAAATAGGGAGGAAGTAAAGTAGAAAAACTATATAACACAATATATTACAGTACTTTATGACCCATATGAATATTTTGCATTTTAAAAATTATTTAAAATAATATCTAATATTGACCAGTATCGATATTGTATTATATCAAAAGCAAAGTCAATAAAAAAGTCCAATATGATATTTGCAACATTACATTACATAATTCTTATTCTTTGGAATGAACATATACTCATTATTAAGCCCAATAGTGGCATAAACCAATAAGCAGCCATTATTATTATCAATAATGTTTAGAGAAATAGTAATTAGGTCGTTGATGCTGGTGAAATTCTAGTAACCTTTTATTTATAATAACAATATCACTCACCAATATGGAATCATTACTAGCTCTAGTCATCCATAGGAGCTTCTTAATCTGCTCATTGACTTGTAGATTATAGGTGCTTGACTAAACATGTATAATTACAAATTTCCATCTTTGAATTTGTATTACTTTGAGATTATACGTGCTCGACTATAAATGTATAATTACAAATTTCCATCATTGATATCATCCTTATCTCTCTATACTACCCATGGTGAGAATCTCTTCTACACAAGTTATTGCTTGTTTCAATTTCTCATTAAGTTATATTTTGCAAGTTCAGTTCTTGACTAGAATCTTTGAAAGTTGTTCTTACAAAAATTCTTTCTTTGTTTAGAGTAATGCATTAATTTAATCTCCTATACAATCATAATATATGGAGAGCCAATAACACTCAAGAAAAGTGCACCATATCTCCATACTTATATACATTGATTATTGAAGTTCTTACTAAAGTAATTGATCATATAACACTTTTCATCTGCCTACAATACAAACATTTTGTCTTTTGTTGATAATTTTCCTAGAATAGCTAACCATAATATAAAAGCCATTTTAGGAATTGTTTGAGGAAACCAAACCAATCGATACCAAGGCACAATTAGAGCTCTAATTCTTAACATTTCCTTAAATGATCTATTAGATAATACTCCTAATTGATCAGCAGGACATTAAATTTTGAACCCATCTATTGAGTTAGCTAATAGTCTGCATAGCAAAATATGTAGTCTAGTTCTAGTGGAGTGCTAAAGATTAAATTGATTCTCTTAAATTACCTATTTCATAGTAGGTTAACATAGAATTATTATCCTAAAATGAGAAAAGGAATTATTTCTCAATAAAGGGCCTATTGAACTCTAATTATCCAACCCTATAAGAGCTTTACAACCATCACGCAACCTAATTTTGATCCAAGGGTAAAATGCTCCCTTAGCTTGAAGATGTTTTATATTGTCCATAAGGAGTCTTGTTTTACTTGACAGAACAAAAAATTAACATATATTAAGTAATGTGAGTGTATCCATCCCACCCATAAAGGCTCCTTATCTATAAGCAATCTCCAAGTGTGTCTAACTAGTAATATTTTATTTGTAAGCTTTAATGGAGTGTTTCCAAGCCACCATCTTTTTTTTAAGGAAGAAAAATTACATTCCAAGCCATCTCAGTCACATATGAAGAGTTACAAGCTCCTACCCAAAGGAAACTCCTTAGATAGTTCTCAATAGTCTTAATTAGTGAATTAAGAAGAGCAATATGTGCAAACGAGTGGATATAAAGGGAATTTAGCATTGAATTGAAAAGTTGGAGTCTTCTCATAAACGAGAGTGACTTATTGCACCAATTATCAATCCTTCTTATAAACTTAGTAATTTAGGGCAAAAAATTAGTGAATGTTGGCCTTTTATGGGAGACGGTACTTCCTAAGTAAGAAAATGATAGTTGTTTTTCCTTTAAGTTAGAGATTAAAGAGAACCAATCAAATAACTGTAAAGTGGAAGCTAAAATAAAGTAACAAATTTTCTATTTATTCACTGTTAGATATCTTCTTGAATATCTCCACAACATTACTTAGAGTTTTTAGTTATCTTATTTGGCACTTAGAGTTTTTAGTTATCTTATTTGGCACTGAAATATCTTAGGTTCATTATATTATCAGTCATATTATTATGTAACAAAAAGTTTATTTACTGGATTAAATTACAAAAGCTTACAAAATGTTATCAATTAAAATCCAAAAATCGTGTTACAATCGCACATCTAACTTTTTAAAATAACGTAGTATAAAGTGAGGAGACCCAATAAAAATTATACAGTAAAAGACATAAACCTCCTTTATAGGTTAAAGAACTTTTGAAAAATTCCTTAATCTCTAAAATTCTAAAAAAGAACTCCTAATTTTCAGTTTTTAAGGAAAACACTTCCTCTTAGATTTTGGTTAAAAAATAACGACAAAATACATATGGTGTGAATATCACACTTGTACCAATTAAATGTAGTTTACATAATGATTCAACTTAATTCTTAAACGCAAACCAAATTAATTAAATTTAATTCAAACTAATAATTTATAATAATTATTTTAAATTATTAATTAAGTCGAATCTAAAAGTTGAATTAGGTTACCATATTGGTAACATTTTATTAGTTTATATTTGATATTAATATTATGTCTGTTTCATAGTTAATTTTTAATCAAAGTTTTAAAAAATTAATTTATCTGAAAAGTTAAAAATTAAAAAGATATTCTTAAAATTTTTAAAGATTAAGAGATTTTTTTAAAAAATTTAAACTATAAAAAATCTATATCTCTTATCTAAAATTATATTTGGAGTCTAACTATGGCACCCCCTAACCATACTTGAAATAAAAGTTGAGATTTTTCTCTTTCGAGGTCGATCAGCGCTGCAACTTTTAGTACTTTGCTGACGAGATTATCACATTTCCACCGACGATCTGGTCAAGAACTTATTAACTAAATTCCGCCATTCTCATGAATATTTGATTGAAAGTAGATTGTACGAATTGAAGGTTACCGCAAACGTTCCTTCCTGGATCCCAAAAAAAAAAAAAAGAGCAAATACCTTTGAATTTATATCGTAACAGATTAGAGGCATTATAGTATTTAAGAGTACACTTCTTCTTCTTGATTTTTTTTGGGTTTGTAAAAGTAAAACTACTATGAACATTCTCTAATCTATTTTGTTTTCTTTTGCAAGCAAAATAATCATTTAGGTTTGACTAACAAGCAGCTGAAGGTTGTCGTGATTGGAGGGTGGGCGTCCCAACTTTAGAGGACAAAGTGACAACTGCGGCGGCGGAGGTGGTGGTGGTGATGGTGGGACCGTCTCTGTCGACCGTGGGAGTGGTCACGCGCTCGCAACGAGGACACATGCTAAGGGTTGATGCTGGTAGAGGCTCGCAAGTGTGAGGAGATAAAACGGTTGGTGGACCAACCTTCAAAGCCCTAAGCTCTTCTACTTCCCTTTGCAGCCTCCTGTTTTGTTCTGTTAGAGAACCGAACCATCTCCTCAGGTACTCGCACTCAATCTCTGTCTGTTTCAGCTTGCTCCTGAAAAATAAATATGTTGACCATCAGTGAACTAACTTGTTCATTAAGATAGAAGGCTAAACCAGCGTCTAATAATTAACAATCGACTTTCTAGACGTTCAAACTTCAAATGTGTTAAAAAGAAAAAGACTATACCGATATATACAAGTCTGTATACTATTTTACTTTCTGGTAAGCGTGTGTTTAATTGGGTTTAAGTTGTAATTACAGAAAAGGAAATCAGATTTAAACCTAGACGACCACCAACAAATTAAAAGTTTAAGGTAATGTGACTCAAACACTCCAAAGTTCTATAAATCACTAGCTAGTGCATGCATGCATCAAATTTGTGAATGAGACTTAAAGTGTAGCAATGTATTAACTATCTGGCAAAAATAGTCAATGTTCTTCGGCAAAATTCCTACGTTATAGATTAGATTGGTCTAATTGGTTGGGTGGATATATAGGAAAAGAACAAAATAATGATAAGTTCTCAGTATGAGTTTTCTTTTCCGAGTAATGATTAACAACAAAAGATAGTTGGCAGCCATGGATACTGGGCTCTTAATTTGTTAAGAGTGCTTCGGTCTTCCTTTGTGGCCTTACTGGGTGTAATAAGTACATGCACTAGCAACCATTTTCCTGTGATGATTAAGCACTTGCAAACCATTTGAAATATCCAAATTTGCATTTATTTATTTTTGAGTACTTGAGGAAAAGGCTTCAAATTTGACTCACCAATCAATAATTTTTCCTAGTAAAGTTAATGAAAGTGATGGGCTTTCGGTTCAATTTAAGACGACCTTATAAGTCCTACTTTAAGAAACAATCAAGAAGTTTGTAAGTTTTGACATAACCACAGATCGAGTCCCTTTCCTTATATAAAACAAAAAAGACTTGAGCAAACTGTGACCAATTTTGCAGTTTTACGTTTCACGAATTAACAAAAAAAAGAAAACAAATAAAATGGAGAAAACGTAACTATGTGCTTGCGTTGCCTTTCTTGATATCGTTCAATAATGCTAATATATGATAATAGCAAACAAACATGAAATTATGGTTAGTCCAAAGAATGATGAGTCAAAAGGAACACCTATTAGAGAGCCGTGATATGACTAGCACACGAGGCAAATTAATCCAAAAGAAAACTTGCATCTATATATATATATATATATCGGTAGACATCTAGACAATCATCATTATCTCGGTTCACAAAGGAGAGTTCACGAAATAACCTCATCATGTGATTGTTCATAAACATGCTGAGGCCTGAGCCACCTGTCTGTTACGTGTAAATTAAACTGGAATGTTAATTTTATTAATTTTTTAGTTGTAGGACGGACTCTTAACATACGCTAGAACCAAAACTCCAAATCAGTCCATTCCCTTAAGTAACTCTTCCGTGACCAGTAATATTTTAGGTACTGAAGGGGAACATATATAACATCAGAAAAAAATCAGCATTTTAACAATGCGAGTTCACTTTTCAGGTGGAATCTTCAAGTCTACAGCTACATTCAGGTTATATTCTTTTGAAACATTCAAAACTCCTTTCTCAGTCCTAAATTTTCATTCAATGCATTCATCAATAAATAATTAGCCACTAATTTATTGTCAACTTCTACGTATCTTTCCTTCACCCTGGAAAAGTAATATTTTTATCTTGCGCTTTACTACATGAAAAGGACATACTAACATCCCAAAACCTCTTTTCTACCTGAAACGTAGAGCACAAAGATAGCTCTAAGGTGCTTCGATCATCTATATAAGGTGTAGAATAATTTAGGCAACGAAAATGACCAAAGCATCATAACATGTAAATCAAGAATTTGGTACTGTTGTTGTCTTCAAACTTGCATTATATACTGGAGCCAAAACCATTATTAAAGATCGATCTCTTCCAAACTTTATGACAGTACGATATTTTACGGGCTTAGAATCTGATTCAAATAATCTACTTTTGTGATATTCTGTCAACTTTGATATCTGCTCTACTAACTTTTAATCCTAACCACCAGCAGAACTAAAAAAGGAAGCAGAGAGATGTAATTAATGACTAGTCACGTAATTAAGCATTATATATCTAAGGTGCAGTACCTGGCCCTACGGTTTTGAAACCACACCTCAACTTGCCTTGTTCTTAGCTTCAACTGCAAAGCTAATGCCTCCTTCTGTCGCTGCAGAGTCCATAACAGCGTAATATATAAAAATATACATGTCTAGTTTCTTATTTTGACTGATGTTGACGTATGTAATACATGAATATAAACGAAATAGAAACAAGAGAGAGAAGGTTTACAGGGTTTAAGGTGTGGTGTTGCCTGAAACTTTCTTCAAGAAGACGAGATTGTTCTTTAGAGAGACGAAGTTTCTTTCGTGGTGGGGCTCCGTTGGTGCTTTCTTCTTCATCTTCCATGCCAGCAATGATCCAATCTTCTTCTGCCCCTGATGGTATCTGATTTATGTCTAGATCCCTCACTACACACCCCCCTTGATCACATATTCCATAGGATCATTTCCAATCATCAATTAGAGAGATGTTGATATCAGAGAAATTATGATCACATGAACTTGAAGAAGAAAAAGACACATATCAAAAGCATGCAAGAAAACAGAAGGCAGTTGATCTAAAGGAACAATTATCAATGGAATTATTCGATTGCCAATCGAAAAGAAAAGAAAATAATCGCTCTATTGGAGTGCTTGTTTGTGTGATGGTGTGATTAGAGAGACGGGGTATGTATGTGTGGAGTAGGGCCCTGTGAGAAAAAAAAGAAGTATGTTGCTTACCAGAAGAAGGGATAGAAGGGGATGACGAAAAGCCAGGCATGGATATAGTCAATTCCAAGCTTGATGAGCTAGTAGGTGAAACAGCCATGAAAGTTGCTATAACTTGAGAAAAGATCAAAAGAAGAAGAAGAATGAGAAAGATTGACGTTTGCAGAGAAGATAAAAAGGTAAAGTAGTGAAGGAAAGAAGCAAAGGAGACAAAGGAGAGACAAAAGCAAAAATTGTGAAATATAGGAAAATAAAGTGAGCTATAAAGGTCAATTAAATAGCAACAGGTAGAAAAAGGCTAGAAACAAAAATTGAGAGGTCGGTTTTGTTTTGTTTCTCCATTTTTTATTCACTTCCTTGGGCTAGGGTTATTGACTGTGGTGGTCAAGTCAAAGGGTCTGACCCATCTGATTTTTGACACGTGTCGGAGTTAGTGAAAGACGTAGGGTGTAGGAAAATAACCGGCAGGACTTGTGTTCTTGGGAGGGTGAGTCTGGTCGTGGGTTCAAAGGTCAGCTGTGGAATGATTGGAAGCCAAGACTGGGAATTTGAGCTCATTATACCCCAATTTTTGCAACCATATTATTATGTCCTTTTGGTTTCTTCAGCATTTCACAATTTTATGACGACGTATAACATAAAAAACGCATACTCTACACCTTATTTTTTGTGGGCAGTCTATTCTTAATGTCTTGAATTAAAGATGTAAGAGTTTTATCAGATTATGGAGGTGGGTCACGTGAGAAAAGAAAATAGAACGTATCATAAGCCATTGATTACAATATGTTTTTGATACTGAAGAATTAAATGATGTGGTTTACGTGGTTTAAATAGAACGAATCGTAACGCTATTCGCGTTAACATTAATTGCAGAGTAGACAGACGAAGACGGAGTGTGGACAAGAGGTGTAATTTACAATGATAGGTAGCTTAAAAGAATGCTTTTGTGTGTAAACTAGATGCATGGCCTTTTTGGTGAATGTCATTGAGGATGTACCAATCGAACTTGGTTATGTCGGATCACATCTAGGTGTTAAAATGTTGATTCATTTGGTTAATATATATGTTACGTGGACTGCCTAGTAATATATAGCTATTTGCTAGTTCTTCAAAGCCTATGGAGAAGCCTCTTTATTTTGGTACTTTGTGGATAAATGATTCTGGTCTTCAATATGTTTAAATAAACAATTGAAGTAGTTGCGAAGAAATGTATTGTGGTTATTTTCATCGAAAATGTTGTTGTAATTAAAAATTGTATAAAGTTTGGAATTTTGTGTTATAATACAAAGATTAGAATAATGAAGGAGAGAGAGGAAGAAGCAAGACGGATATGTACAGTTGAACTTTGAACAGGTAGCAAAACCTGAATCGAAACTAACACCACCTTTCAAATGTTTGTATTTGGTCAATATGCTTATTTAACAGGTTCTTTTAAGTGGTATTCGCTCTCAGCTCGTTGGGCTGGTCACTTGACGTTTAGCATCTGAAGTAGTAAATCTTTTTTCTTTTGCTTAAGAGAAATTTTTAATTTTATGCTTTCTAGAAATAAGAAATTATCATGGTTACGTTATTTTAAAACCCATATTTGTTGGAGGTGTTAAAAATAATAAGATTCAGTCTACCTGCTTATTTAATTTCCTCTTTTCTATTATATATTGTCTTCTAACTCTTTCTTTAATTTCATTATATATGTAAATTTTTTCCTTTCTATATTAGTTTATTTATGAAATATACGTAAATTATAAAAAAAGATATTGAGTTTATATTAAATTTATCATTAGATGGATTTTACTTCTTGTTATGTGAATATAATTTTACTATTAAGATATTTCTTTTATGAGTAGGACTTGTATATATATCTTTTTCTATCCCCTGTACAAATAGAGTTAATATGGACATAAATTTAATTTATTGTCAAACTATATCCATTTTGGGTTTGACATTTACATTCGATCCTAACAACATTTGACCCATATCACATAGGACAATGATTTGTGGAATTAATTTTGTCTTTGCTTTATTAAATTTCAATATCGTGTCTGAAACTGTAATTAGATGAATTAAGACTTACAGTTAATACTGACGGTCAAATTAATTAGAGCAAATCTTGCAGCTATTTAACCTTAATAAGTGAGTTAAAAATATGACATAAGTAAATGAATTCATATGTTCGACAACTTTAATTCGTAACTCAAATTTTATATTAACTTAATAATTACTAGCGTTAAGCCTTAAATTTAACAAAAATAATATCATTATGTCTATGTGCAACTGAAATGGTCAACTGTTTTTAATTGAAAACCATAATCACCAATAACCTTTCAATAATTAAGAATGTTTTCATTTTAGTTTTTCAGATTCACCCTGATTGTATACATTGAAAATTTTCACTACCTCTTCAAATCTTAGTAAAACACATGTCTGATTTGAGGGAAACCTTCTGTTACAAAGGTCAATAGGATGGTAATAAATAATGGTAGGCCGCAATGAAAATTGCTACTTACACCAAAACTAGAATCCAGAGGCCAAGCCAAAGGCATCTCTTGTGCCTTGTTGACGTGATTGGAATTAAGCCATATTAATGAATAAAATATTTGCAAAAGGGTTTCCGAAAATTCCTGAAAGGCCAAGAAGCAGGGCAATTGCTAAGAAAGAAAGCACAACATAGTGCGAGTGCGCAGACACGTACATCCCTAGTTGGTATCCATTCCAAATAATGTATATCCATTCCAAACTCATCACAATCATTTCATTCTAGTCCCCCATAAATTGCCTCTGCCAAGTATTTAATGTGTGCGGGTAAGAAATAAATAAGCTTCAACTGTTCCTCAAATCCTCTTTGATGTGGAAGACATTGTATACCTCGTATTGGTAGCTTCTGCACTTATAAAAGTACTGTTGTTATGTTCAGATCCTGAAGCAAAATCATCAAGAAAAGGAAAACAATTTTGACCTATATCTATTATTTTTAATGAACCTCAAACTATTGTGATAGCTTTGGTACAAGACACCAAAGAATAAAGATTGAGGATCCATCACCTTTTCAACTTCGATTTATAATGTCATTTTCTTTGTTATACATGAAAACATGACATTTCGTTTTCTCAAACTATTTGATCAAAATCTATACGTTTCAGAATTGTTACATATCTCTGTTTTTTGATTTTGACGACTGAAGATTTTTTTGTTCATAAGAACGACAAAAGAGATTATCAAATGTTGAAGTTCTTCTTCAATTCAATACTATTCTCTTCATATTTTTCCAAAAAAAAATGTTTAACTTCAAGATTTCCACCTTAGAGACTGACGTTTCATCCATGTTAGTGTCATTTGTAGCAGACACATTTAATTTAGAAGATTTGACCTCAACTCAATTCGAAATAAGGAAATTCTATTTTTCCTTTTATCTTTTTTGGACAAAAACACTAATTCACCATACAAATGAAGGTCATGCTGTAAGAATTTTTATTAAATGATAAGTCTCAATTACACGTGCTAACAATAAAATAGTGGACATGTAGATTTCATATTGTGCCCATTAGACCCATCCTTGGAAAGTCTTAACTCGTAACACCACAATAAATGCATTACTATATTTTTTTACGGTCAGTTATTTTAAGAACTTTTCAACTCGACGGAAATTTTCACTCATGACCTAATTTTAATTTATGTTAAACATATTTAAATATGTATAATTATATTTTATCATCATTAATTTAAAACAAATGAATGTCTCAAACCTCTTTTTTGTATTGGCGAAAATTGTCTGTTTCTTTCATCTCACATATTCAGCACAAGTTAAGATAGAGCAATATAAAAACTCCATTTAATGTCTCTGCTGCAAATCTTAACTCCATAATACAATTTATTACTAATCATTTAGGAGTTCATTTGTGTCCTAAGAAGTTAGATTTTTATCTTTTTCTCCTTGATTTTTTAAATATAATTATAATTATCTAATTAGTTAAAAAATGACATCTAAGACTTTTAATAAAATCAAGATGATAAAACAAAACTAGAGAGAGCTACCAAATGTCTTGTAAAATTGAGAATTTTGCTTGGACAATTAGTAAGTACATGAAATTAACACGGACGGGGACGAAGGCTGTCTCGCGTCGTGCATAGTATGGGAACGGTATGGAAAAGGCAAAGCAAGTGTGAGGAATTATATGGCAAAAGCGTGGGCATGTTGTGGGCTCCATACGCCGATCATGCTTAGTGTGGTTGTTGTTGTGAACAAAAACTCAGTGGATCCCATATTGATAATTAGATAGGGAACCAGTGACGGGTCCCACTTGTCTGCTTGTCCTCCCATCTCTTGTGGCTGATTGGAAGTCACTCGCACAGAGCTCCTCCAAAGTCTTGTAATCCTAGTGGTCAGCAAGTGGGTCCCGGAAATCCATCCCATAATATTTGAATATTATTAATATTAAAATTGTGAAGTATGTTTGTTTTCAAATCTTCATCCTCTTGGGTTAAAATAGACCATTAACATTAGTGCTTGGTGGTTGAGTAGAACCTAGGTGTGCTCAGTCCCCGCTTTTCCCTCATCATTATGTTTTGGAATCAACACATTCTTGCCGACATCTTGTTTCCCGAAACTTATTCCTTTCCGCCAAATTAATTATTTTGTACTTTAAAACCCTTAACTGATTTTGAATGCCGTATAATGTTATTTAAGCTGCCCTGCACTTGTATTAGATACCATAATGAACAGATTCGGACAGACTTGAACTCGGCATGACTAAGCCAGTAAAAATTATACTAAGATCATAAAATAGTTGTCTTTAAGTATGGTTAAGACGTGTTAAGTTTAGCATTAAATGGCTTCACATATACATAACTTTAAATTATTAAGATCAAACTCTAAACAAATCACAGTGTTGTTAAGAGTTCAAATAAAGTTTGTTAAGAGTTCAAATAAATTTAAGTTGAACACAATTCTAAATCCAAGATTTCGTAATTTATAATGAGCCCAACATGACTTTGCATATCAATTCTACCATCCAACGTCTCGTCTTCGCTCAATTAAGCTTCCTAGCAAGAACCTAATCTTCTTTCCATCTCTACCCTCCATCTTTCCTAAGCTACTAGTTGTATTGTCTTTTTCTTGGTCATTTCCACTATCACCTTATCAACTTGTTCCACCTTTTTAAGCCCAACCTAAACCCCTCCTTAAGAGAACTTGGAGTTAGGTATTCAATGATTAAGTAGGAACCACCTTTCCTCAATATTTCTCTCTGGCCTCAAAGATTGGGCAACTTGTTTTTGCTCCTCTTTTCGATGTATTCAAGGATGATGTAGCTAAATGGAACACCTCTCTTGTCAAATTTTTACTAAACAAAAAGCTTGCATTTCCTCCACTCAATCACTGGGCATGTAAAAACTGGAAAAACTTTGGTCTGGTTGAATTTCTTGATTCAGACGAAGATCATTTCATTTCTAAATTCGACACTAGGTCATAGGCTTACAGGGTGCTGAACAGTGACCCTTGGCATTTTGATAATAGGTTATCTTCTTACAAAAGTGGTAGCCTAGAGCACTCTCTCAAGATATTCGACCAAAAAAAAATCCCTCTATAGGTCAACCTGCATAATGTCCCACTAGAATATTGGACTACGAATGAGTTGAGTCACATTGCTAGCTTCATTGGCAAGCCAATAAGAATGGATCAGGCTACTGCTACTTTTAAGAGAACCAATTATGCAAGGATTTTATGTATTGATGGAGATTAATCATTCCTTACCCAAATTCATACCTATAATGAAGATGACTGAAAATGGTAAATTGTATGAAGATTCCATATGGGTTTCTTACCAATGGAGACCATTATTGCATCAACAAGGGCAAGCTTGGAGGCCTATTAGTAAGATTTTTAAGATTGGGAACTATTTTGAGTTAATAGGCATGTATAATGATAAGGAAGTTCTAGAAAGCAATTAAGTTGAAGATGCTAGTGGTGAAGAGACTTTTGAAGTTGAGGTTACACCAAGGAATGATAAGTTCAATGTAAAGTATGATAAAGCTTCTCAGGGACAACCTTTAGTGTCGACTAAAAAGAATCTAGATGCTTAATATAATCCAACATTATCAAATGATAAGTTCACTCCATAAATTAAGGACGCTCATGTTTCATCAATACTTAACTCTAAACTCAAGGAGCACCTTTCCTCTCTTAAAGAACATCTGATGACCTTTCTTCTGATGATGCATAGGTTAGTGTTGCTGAATAGTCTTTGGTTTCTATCACTCTAGATAATAAGAACCCCAATAGTGAATTCACCTCAATTTCTAAGAGGAAATCAAGAAATTCCACCATACTCGATTATTCATACATAAACAAGTGAAATCAACAAGATACTTACTTGTGTGTTATTAATTTGTAAGAAAAATGCAAAAATTTGGCAGAGAGATTGAGAGGGCGATAACAAAGAGTGAGAGAGAAAAGAGAAAGTGAGAAAAATGAGGGATTAGGGCAATTATGTAGCAGATCGTGTAGGTTACTAACCTGCAACCTTTTGCAGACTTACACGGCCTAGTACACAGGCATGTGTCTAATCATGTAAGTCTATATAAGAGTGTTTAGAGAGCATATAACTTTTGTAAACGTGTGCAAAATTAAAAATAGATGAACAAACTTAAAAAATATTGCACTCAAAGTTATGAACCCTTAACATGTATATCCTAACACCATAATTATGTACAATCTCATCACGATGCTTAATGTTCTAACCTAAAACACATCAAAACTTAATAAAATCTTATTTTAACATCGAAATAGAAACAAAATGAAGTAGAAATTAAAAATAAAACCTATACTAATTCATGGGTTGCCTTCCACGTAGCGTTTATTTAACGTCGTTAGCTTTACGTACCTTTTATACTCAAGGCAACTTATAAAGATTAGGTTTATGTAGTCTTACCATGGGTTATATGACCTCCAAGTAAGCTACCTATTGTCGTTTAGTGCCACATTTTTCTTGTGGTTTATTGCTTTAAACTTAAACAAGCTTCAGTGATCCTTTAAATGTAAATTCTTATAAAATATCTAAAAATGAATTATTACAAGACTCATTATATTCACAAACATCAATACGTTCAAGAGCAAGATTTATGACATTAGATACTTTAAAAACATCCTCTGCATCCCCCACCTTAATTTTAACTAGTCTTCGTTAATATCTATTATTAACTTAGTAGTTACTAAAAAGGGTTGACCAAGGACTAAAGGCATTTTGACAAGTTCCTTTATGTCAAGAATCATAAAATCAAATGGAAAAACAAACTTATGACCTTAATAGGAACATTCTCTATAACTCCCCTAGAATATTTTACTGATCTATCTGCTAGTTGTACACTTATCCTTATAAGTTTACATTCTCCTAATCCTAATTTCTTAAATGATTGAAAAGGCACCATATTAATACCAACCTCTAGGTCAACTAATGCCTTATTTATTTTTAAGGTACCAATTTCACAAGGGATGGTAAAACTCCCTAAATTTGTAAGCTTTTCTAGTAGTTTACTTTTCGGAGTTTCTGAGCTCCTTCTGCTCAATATAGCAGCTTCCAACTCCTCCAACTTTTCCTTACTTGACATTAGCTCTTTCAAAAGTTTCATATACTGTGGCATCTGCATAAGAGATTTAACAAGAGGTAAATTAGTCTAAATTTGATTAAATAGTTTAAGGAACTTACCAAATTGTGCATCCATTTAATCTTTCTTCACCTTAGTAGGGAAAGGGATGACAGGATGATATTCCTTGACTTTTTCCAGGTGAGATTCACCTTTAACTTTTACTTGACTCTTAATATTCTCCTTCTTCTTCTGGAAGCTCTTCTCTACTCTTCAGTGCGATTGCCATTACTAATTCTTTAAGATTTAGTTCTGTGTCACTAGGTCATCGTGTGTTTGTTAGGTGTAAGTTTTAATGATTAACCTTTAATAATCCGCAAGTGCACAGTTCGTTAGTGTAGTACTAAAGGTGTCGATCCCATCAGGAAGGAGTTAATCTAATCCTAAAATTTAAAGCTAAAAATAATAAAAGAAATTCAAATTGCAAGAAATTAAAAATGAGAACCTAATTCAATCAATCAAATTAAGAATCAAACACACATATATGAATTATTAAACAATTGCAGCATACCCAAGAATCAACCAAAAAAATTACCAATTGAGAGAAAGGGAGTTTTACCTATCCTTAATGCTAACCTAACTGATTATGAATTATCGAATTGTTGGTTCTAGACTATCCTAGGATTGATTACTCTCTCTTAAGTTATAACCATTAACCCTAAATCATAAACTCTAATCAAATTATAAAAGATGCAATTTCTCAATTCATAACCTATCCAAAACCCTAATTATAAAGTTCTCTAATAAGCTATCAGAAACCTATGCAAGATCTCTCTTTGCACAATTTCTCGATTTGATTCAATTCTTGTTCTATTAAATTACCTAACTCTTGTTAGTCCAATTTAATTATTTTTCATTCGATTCACCCCCTTAGTTTATTACCGAATTATGCAATTGCAGAATCAAACCATAACAAATCCAATAAACACATAAACAATCAGATTTCATTAATTCAAGAATAAAACTCTGAAGGTGAGTTTAGAACATTTTAGATCCTATCATCAACTATTTAATCCAATCCTATACAATGATAAAACTGAAAATAAACAGGAAATACAATCTAAAGGGAGGATGGGAGGCAACGACGTCGGTAAACCTTCTGATTCGGGAAGTACATATAATCAGTTTCTTCTCCTCTTCTCTCTTTCTTCTTCTCTTCCTCTATCTCTCGATGAATTCTCTCTAGGGTTTCTCAAGGTGGCTGATACAAAAGCTTCTTTGCCTTTTTTTTCTTGTTCTTTAAATATCCTTTTGTATTCTGAGCAACTCTAGGGTTCTTTCAGGATTTGAAAGGTCCAAAAAATCTCTCGAAACTTTACATTTTTAAGTGTTTGCGTGTCTGCCCAACACAGGCCACAATCATGGCCCTGCAAGCCACAATCATGGGCCACATCCTATCCTTCTGTCACGATTGTGGCATGCAGGCCACGATCTTGAGCCATTCCTTGCGCTTCTATCACGATTGTGGCACGCAAGCCACGATCGTGGGCTAACTCTGGTGCTTCTGTCATGATCGTGGCCTGACATGCCACGGTTATGGGCCGTTGGTTTTGCCTGAATGTCTCCAAAATTTCTCCGTTCTTTGATATTGACCCTGAAACACTAGCAAACATATCAAGGTACCTCAAAAATATAATATTTAAGCTCAAAGACTTGTACCAACCTATAAAACATTTAAAACATAAATAATTAGCAAACTAACACAATTTTAACCTAAACATACTGTAAACGATTGAATTAACAACTAAAAATACATCAAACTATGCCCTAAAATACGATGTAATTTACACTTGTCAACTTCTTCACACATAAACATTTGCTTATCCTTAAGCAAACAAAACAACAAACACACCAAATCACAAAGCACACAATGCAATAATAAGATAATGACTTCAACTTCATGAAATAAATTTAACTTTAAACACAATCATTCAAGTTATTTTAAATCATTAACATGCAAAATTCGCATCTAGGAGCTTATTAATCAAGACTCAAATGTTAAGTTATTCACCCTTTTCAATTGTACACAAAAATTAATAATTATTTGGTCATTCAAACTCTGTAACTACTCCTAAGTATGTTTTTATGAAAGGTCAAGTTATTTACAAGTTTGATAGATTTTTATTAAAAAACAAAATTTTTATTTATTTTTTAGACATGGACCTCGTCTTTTAAGTGGAGGCAAACATTGGTGATAAATCTCGATCCGGTTACTTGACTAAGTCATACTTTTATTAAGCTGCTTGGTTGGAATGTCAATATAGCCTTTTGATGTGAAGGCATACATTTGTGATGCGTGTTAATCCGGTTACTCAGCTACATTATGTTGTCAATTGGCTACTAGCTCTATTCTTAACTCGAAGGCTAGCGAAGTAGTTATTTATTTCAAATTAACAAACACATTTTTTTATTGCCTACCTTGTTGCTTTAGCTATTTGTTTTTATGGAAAAATACTAGCAAAGCTACTTAAGTCGAAAGACTTAAAATTATGAGTGAATGTGACAACTTATAGGGTGATAAAATAACCCTAACTCGTAATTAACTTGCATATTTAGCCAAAGAACCTAGATTACTACCTTCGCGAGCTAATGACTCTTCACAACCTAATAGATTACGTTCAAAATTAAATCGATTTCAATCCATCTAAGCTATTGACACATTAACACAATTCACAATATGCAACCCAACAAACTATCATACAATATGCAAAATTCACATTTAAAGCAAAACACATAACCCTCCCCACACTTGAACAACACATTGTCCTCAATGGGAGAAGGAGACAATCAAACGTATAAGGAAAAAAGAAATATAAAATAAAACAAAAACAAAAATAAAGACTAACTTTAAAAGAAAAGGGTTCGAAGCAAAGCCTTACGGTGATCGAGGTAGGGATGGTGTCAGAGGTGGTAATTAGACGTCTTGAGCCTCAAAGTTTCGATGAATACGACATATATCTTGGCACTGACGTTGTTGTGTTCGAGCCATCTCCTTCATCCTTCTAGAGTTCTTCGTAAGTGTATCTGTAATTATCTTGGTGTTTGCAGAGATTGTATCGAGCACTTTCTTCCAGCTCAGTTCATTTGTGTCTTCTTCCTCTTTAGACTCCTCACTAGTTGAGTCCTCTTCTGTTTGCTAAGGTGGCGTTGTGCTCAAATTCACTTGACTAGCCCTGATCTTCATATGAGTCTTTTGGCTGATGTCTTAAAGTTTCATGTTATGGGACTTAAAGATTTCAGCAAGCCACAAATGATGGTGATTTAGAAAATCAGGGAGGTAGATGTATGGAGGTGCACACTGGGATGCTCTGATCCATGCACCACAACAGAAAAAGTTCTTTTATTGAATACTTGTTGGTTTTTGATTTGTCAAAAACCATTTGACACATGAATTTATGCAATAACAAGTGCTCATGGGTTCTTATGATGCTGTTATGGACATTTTTAACGTCGAATCGCTTTAACCCAGCGAGCATATTCCAATAGTTAGAAGTATGAAAATCATCGTGCTGATCGATAATGGAAGATTCGGGGAACTCGTAAATGTCACACATGATTTCAATGTTTAGCATATAAGCTTGTCCTCACAACCTAAACCACATTTCCTTAGGGTTACTAGGTTCTTTATAAAGGGAAGTGAAGAATTTGAGAGTGAGCTCCTAGTAGATAGGATATTGGAAGTGTTTAAACTTTGCCCAGTGAATTCTTTCTACTAGATTCTCTACCCTATCCTGCAATTCTAACCTATCAAGCGTATCAAAATCAAAATATTTCAGGACTACTATTTTTTTAACATTAAGGGATTGGAAACAAGTACCTTCCTCCTCTGTGTAGATTGGGAAAGGTGCTCCGAAATCTGTCGCCCTATTCCTTCACCCTCATCCTGAGACTTGATTCCGTCCTAATGATTGGTTACGCTTTGTTGACTGCTTAATGCGTGACATAATGGATTGCAAGTAGGTGGAGATTGAAATAAAGTGTGAATTTGGAAGTTAGTTAGAGAGAAGTGACAGTGTTTGGAGGTTCTAATCTTAGAGAGATAAAGTTAAAATGAAAGTGAGTGAAAAAGTGAAGTATGATAAGAATATATAGGTGAAGGAATGGTAAAATGGTAAAAATTTTAACTGAAAATTACGTGGACTGTTTTACCCTATCGTAGGTCACGATCGTGACCTGTAATATTTTCACCAATTTATGTTTTTTCCTCCTTCATATTCCCTAAATCACTTCCTAACTCTTTTTAGCTCTTTCACCTCTCTTTTGCTTACTTCCTCGATCATGTAACTCATGTCAAAGTCCTATGCCTTCACAACCTTATTTGGAAATGAAATAAACTAACTACTGAATTCAAACTATCTAAAAGTCAAAGGAAATAACATGAAATTAACAATCTATAGGTTGCCTCCCATACAGCGCTTCTTTTAACATCAGTAGCTTGACGCTTTTCTTGTGCTTAAGATGGTTCAAATAAATAATGTAATGGTAGCGCAGTCATCGATCTTACCATTTACACATGAGCTACCATGCTCTAGGTTCTACCTTCCTTCTGCTTCACCTTTCTCCATTGTCTCCTTCCTAATTGTTTCATTCTAAATGCATTCCCAGGATCTTTAATATCTTTCCATTTTCCTTGAGGTTCGGTTTTTTTGATGTTAGCTAGGAGTAAGGGAGAACTATTGTCATCTTTGACATAATGAAGGTTATTTGATGCTTTCTGAATCTCAGAGTTAGTTCACCTTTATTAACGTCGATTATGGAGCAGGTAGTAGCCAAGACAAAGAAGTCTGTGGTCTATGGGGAAGGTAAAAATATCCACATCTTCTCCAATATCCAATACAAAGAAGTCTGTGGGGAAGGTAAAAATATGAATCTGCACTTGCAAATCCTTAATAATCCCCTTCGGTCGATGAACTGTTCTATCCACCATCTTCATTAACATCTTTGTGGGTTCTAACTCTTTTAACCCCAATTTTTGACTAAAGGTATAATGCATCATATTAATAATTGCTCTCAAATCTACAAATGTCGTGTCTATTTTGACTCCATTGATACTGCAAGGAATGTAAAAATCCCCTGGGTCTTCTTTCTTATGTGCTATATTAGGGTTTTTTCGTTATGTGCTCCTTATTTTTTCCGTTATGTGCTCTTTAACCTTCTTTTGATTGATTCCCTTAGTACGAGCCTCGTTTGTAGATGTTATGTTATGCCCTCACCATTGTTTAATTCAATATCCTTAGAATTCTTCGTTACCTTACTTGAAATTGACATCTGCTGAGCTAGAATAAGGAACAAAAATTCAGGCCAAGGTTCCTTAATTGGATTAATTACGAGCTCACTTGGAAGGAACCCCATAATTGTCTGTCCTTCCCTATTATCTCCATCTTCTTTTGTATGTTCGAGTTTCTTTTCCTAGGTTTGAGTAATGGCTATGATCCGTTCCTTTAGGTTAGACTCGATATTGCTTGGAAGGGTTCCTACATTCCAAGTTGAAATTGCCTCTGCTAGATGACCTACTTAGACCTCCAGATTGTGTATTGAAAAGGTATGGTTTTTAGTGACTTACTTAAACTTGCTTTCAAGCCTTCTATGCACATCCTCTATGCCTCCAATTTTATCTAAATCCTATCCAACTTGTATTCCATTGAGCCCAGATTATCTTATTGAAATCTTGGTTGTCTTTGATGTCTGAACTGTCTTCCAGCATTATTCGTCCACAAGAAGTTAGGGTG
This sequence comes from Erythroxylum coriaceum, assembly GCA_026874005.2. Taxonomy (NCBI): domain Eukaryota; kingdom Viridiplantae; phylum Streptophyta; class Magnoliopsida; order Malpighiales; family Erythroxylaceae; genus Erythroxylum; species Erythroxylum coriaceum. The sequence goes on from JANQAP020000078.1 coordinate 146,950, forward strand.
ATTCTTCCACCTAAGGTTTTATGTGTTGGAGTAGGGATTGTTTAACCCTCCTCATCTATATTGAGCTCCCATATAATTAACTTGCTCTGGATCACTATCCTTCATCAAGCAGCAGTCCATCGTATTATGGTCCATTTGTCTCCAAAGTTTACACTTTAGTTGTACGACTTTTATCGAAGTTAAGGACGAAGACTTCATATTGTTGAGCTATCGAGTTAAGTTGTCAATTTTTGCCTGTATCTCCGTCATTTGATCAACAGCTACAATTGCTTTTTGTTTTTGGAAAGTAGTGGGTTGTCTACTCCGCTTGTTCATTCGTAGGCAGTTATTACTCACCATCTCCTATATCAGCTCTTCTAGTTCATCTACCGTCTTTCTCATAAGTGATCCTTCTGAACCTACATCAATCGTGCCTCTCGTATGTAGGTTACTCCATTATAGAATGTTTGCAATAAGAACTCCTTAGGTAAGTTGTGATATGGACATTTCCGTTGCAAATCCTTGTATCATTCCCACGCTTCATAGATCGATTCCCCATCACTTTGCTGGAAGTTAATAATCTGTTTGATAATCTTAGTGGTCTTAATAAGGGGAAAATACTTGTTTAAAAAGGCACAAAATAGTTGATCCCAAGTGGTGACATTAGCTGGGTTGAGAGAATGGTACTAGGCCTTTGCACTATCTCTTAGGATAAAAGGAAAGAGCCTAATTCTTAACACATCCTCTGACATTTGATGATACCAAAAGGTATCACAGATTTCAAGGAAATTTACTATATGTTTATTGGGATCTTCATTCGTTAGTCCATAGAATTGCACATTCTGTTAAAGCATGTTTAGAAGGGCTGGTTTAATTGCAAAAGAGGCTGTTTGTACGAGTGGCTTAGCTACTCTTTGGTTAGCCATATTAAACCCTGGTCTCATGAAATCTATAAGTGTTTTGTGTTGACGTCCTTGGTTCGTTCCGTGATCTAGATCTTGTTGAAATTTCTCAGCCATTATTGCTTTTGCGATTTCTCCTACTCCTTCACACCAAGCTTTCCTAATTGATCGTTCTAATCGGGTGATATCTAACTCTAAGGGTTTTAGCTGCATGACTTAAACTTTTCGTGACTCTTGTGTTTATGTAAGAGCATGGATTCAAAAACAAAAATAGAAAGAAAGAACATAAAATAAAAACTAACTAAAACGCCTTAAACTAAAGAATTAAACTGATTGCTTCCCTGACAACGGCGCCAAAAACTTGATCAGGTGTTTGCTTTATGTAAGTTTTAATGATTAACCTCCGATAATCCGCAAGTGCACGATTCATTAACTTAGTACCAAAGGTGTCGATCCCACGAGGAGAGAGTTAATCTAATCCTAAAATCTAAGGCTAAAAATAATAAAAGAAATTTAAATTGCACGAAACTAAAAACGAGAACCTAATTCAATCAATCAAATTAAGAATTAAACACGAATATACAAATTATTAATCAATTGGAGCATACCCAAGAATCAACCGAAAGAAATTACCAATTAAGAGAAAGGAAATTTTACCTATCCTTAATGCTAACCTAACTGATTATAAATTATCAGATTATTGGTTTTAGACTATCTTAGGGTTGATTACTCTCTCTCGAGTTATAACCATTAACCCTAAATTATAATCAGATTATGAAAGATGCAATTTCTCAATTCACAACCTATCCAAAACCCTAATTATTTCTAAACTTCTCTAATAAACTATCAGAAACCTATGCAAGATCTCTCTTCACACAATTTCTTGATCTGATTCAATTTTTGTTATATTAAATCACCTAACTCTCATTAGTCCAATTTAATCATTTTTCATTCGATTCACCTTATTAGTTTATTACCGAATTATACAATTGCAGAATCAAACCACAATAAATCTAATAAACATATAAACAATCAGATTTCATTAATTCAAGAATAAAACTCCGAAGGTGAGTTTAGAACATCCTCAACATTTTAGATGCTATCGTCAACTATTCAATCCAATTATATACAATGATAAAACTGAAAATAAATAGAAAATACAATCTAAATGGAGGATAGGTGGCAGTGGCATCAGGAAACCTCCTGATTCGGGAAGTACGTTTAGTTAACTTCTTCTCCTCTTCTCCCTTCCTTCTTCCCATCCTCTATCTCCCAATGAATTATCTCTAGGGTTTCTCAAGGTGACTGATGCAAAAGCTCCTATGCCTCTTTTCTTATTCTTTAAATATCCTTTTGTGTTCTAAGTAGTCCTAGGATTTTTTTGGGGTCTGAGAGGTCCAAAAAATCCCTCAAAACTTGACTTTTTTGATTGTATGTGTGTCTGCCAGATGCAGGCCACGACCGTGGCCTTGTAGGCCACAATTGTGGTGTTGGTTAGCTATAGTTGCATGCATCACATGCATGCAAATACAACGGAAGTGTCAGAATTAAGATTCTAACACACAACCCAAAACTACAGAATCAAACATGCATGCATGGATATGTAAAAGAACATGAAATATAAAAACTTTTACCTTATGTTTCTCCTCCTTTCTTGTTTCTTCTCCTTGTTTGGGTTATTGCAAACACCAAACCCTACCTTGATCACCCAAGAACATGCAAAGAAGATGAAGAAACAATGTATAAGGGTGATTTGAGCACCAAACTAGATGAGTTCTAGTAGATGCTTAAGATGATAGAAGATAGGTCAAGAATCTTGTTGCATGCACTTTGATTCATGTAACAATTCCATGAATTACAATAACAAGACTCAAGACACCTCTCTCTCACTCCAGAACTCTTCTAGAGCACTTATGCTCTCACTTGTGTGTGTAAGAAGTGTTAGAACATTGTGTACATAAGTGAAGAACTCACTTATGTACCCATTCATGCCTTACGATCGTGTCCTGCTAAAATTTGGCCGTACACACTATGCTTTTCATCCGATCTTTTATACGTGTGATCCTTAGGTTCTCAATTCTTTTAAACACTTGAATTAACTCTTAATTCAATCAACTCATGAAGGGTTTGATGATGCCAATTTATTGGAATATAAGTAGATTAATACACAAACTCTTCGATAGTTAATTATCTAACTTATGAACCTATCCATAGACAATTACCGTGCAATTCGTCCTTACACCATACTATACCCCACTTGGTTCAGAGTATGGGTTATGTGTCAACTCCCACTAGACTGATTACGTCACATCTAGTCCAAGTAATGTTAGCTCTTGTCCTGGGATCTCATTACTCTTATTTGTCATTGAAGACTCTCTTCATCACACATAATTGCTCTGGCCAGAGACTCTCGAGTAATGACCCCGACAAGAGGCCATGGGTATCATCTTCTTCTATCAAGAGTGGTGAATTCTTTATTGACTACCCAATTACCTTCGAATACTAATAGTTGTACCTAATCACCACCCTAAGGGCGACCTCTTCATGAGGTAATAAGGAATGATGTCAAATAATAAGATTAGTATCCAAGATATCCTTGAGTACCTCAAGTTCAAGGATTTTTGCACCATTGCTATGATGAGATTAATCATTGGCTTTCAATAGATCAACCATATGATAATCTCATAGCAGATTTTTCGATGTACTTATTACTCTTAGTAAGGCATCCACATGTTAACTCTAAACATCTCATGCTTATAGTTTGTGAGATCTACTACTTGATCAAATCAAGGAGTATAATATGTGCTAGTCTATCTGAATTAATAATGTCCTGTTTTATTAATCCGATGACTAGGGATTATTTAGATGCTAACATAATTATACATGATAGGAATCTCATTATCATGATCTCATCATGATTTCTTTCATGCTATGTTTTGTATTATGAACTTCATTAATTTGATTTAAGATCAATATCAATTCATATATTAATAACTATCAAATTAATTAAAAATGGCTTTTGCTTTATGAATCAAAACAAAATTTGTACAAAAGTGCTAAAGGTGATTGCCTTTAGAGCACTACTCTAACACGTAGGCCACATCGGCACTTTTTATGATGATCGTGGCATGTAGGTCACGGTCGTTGGCCATTCCTTGCTCTTCTTTCATGATCGTGGCATGCAGGCCATGATCGTGGGCTAACTCTGGTGCTTCTGTCATGATCGTGAGTCATTGTTTTAGCATGAATGTCTCTAAAACTTCTCAATTCTTCGATATTGACCTTGAAACACTAGCAAACACATCAAGGTACCTTAAAAACATAATATTTAAGCTCAAAGAATGGTACCAAACCATAAAACACTTAAAACATAAATAATTAACAAACTAACACAATTTTACCCTAAACATGTAAACGACTGAATTAACAACTAAACATATATTAAACTATGACCTAAAATATGATATAATTTACACTTATCACTAGGCAAACTCCTCTGTGGTCTTTTTGAAATTAGCTTGGTGATTTGTTCAATCTGAACTTCTAAGTTATGAATACAAGCCGCCATTATTTAATGGCTTACATCAAATCTTAAGTAATTTTTAACATCATCTCTTTTGGAGTAGGCTTCTTAGGTTAAGTTGTTTATTGCTGAAATCCCAGTGAAGGATTATTCCTTACTTACCCTTGATTTTCCCCAGAGAAATTAGGATGATTCCTCCATCTTGGATTGTAAGTGTTGCTATATGGAATGTTTTAGGGTCTACGAGCATTCCTTAAATAATCCACATGTTAGGGCTGTACTACTTGACAATTTTAACCTTGATGATCTAGTTTGCACACGTTACACTATATAACTTGACCACGTGGAGTCATCACAAGTCTATCAATTGTTCTACTTAATACTTCTACTTGGTTACCAGCTATGCTACTACATCCACTTCATGCACACCCTCCAGCTTATTAGTTCTTGCTCGAGAAGAGCACCATTGGTAGTTATTCATTTCCATGTCCTTAATAAGGTTATGGACCACTTTAGTGTCTTGTTATTAAGCATACCCCTAGTTGCTGCACTAATTTACTGCCTTATGGTTTAAGTTAGCCTATTATAGAAAGTTTAGATTTGCATCCAAAGTGGTAAAACATGATATGGACATCTTCTCAGCATCTCCTTGAAATACTCACATGTTTCATATAGTGATTCAGAATCAGGTTAGGAGTAAGAGAGGAGATATCATTCCTTAATTTTGCAATCATAGCTGGTAGGATTCTCTGCCGCTTCATCCCATATAGTCAATGATGATCGTGACATCAAATTTAACCATTTCGTAGCCTTGCACCTAATTGAAAATGAGAATAACCATAGTCTTATTAAAACGTCATTTGCTCCATTTATCTTAAAAGCGTCACAAATCTCTAAAAAGTTTGAGATGTGCGTGTTTGGATCCTTATCTCTTAGTCTATAAAATTGGACAGACTATTACACCTTTTGAGCGATACTAGGCTTGATTTCAAAATTGTTAGCACTCACAGTAGGTTTAACGATGTTGGACTCTGCTCTTATTAAGTATGGTGTAGTATAATTAAACATTGTCCTCGGTTGGTTTGCAATGATGTGTGATTCTTTAGTATTAACTTAACCTCCTAAGTCCTCTATTTTCCTTTCTAGTTCTAACTCTCTCAGTTGCATCCTATGGAGATTTCTGCATGCTCTTCTCTTATCTTCTAGATCTTCATCAACTAGGCTCACTGTATTACTCTAGGTCATAAACTAACTAAGAGTTAAGATCTATAAGAAAAAAGAAAACCAATAAATCAATCAAATAAAATAAAAAGAAACAAAATAAAATAAAAAAGTAAAAATGGATAGATTAATAAACTCTGAGTTTTCTTAATATTACTAGTCCCTGACAATGGTGCCAAAAACTTGATTGATATGTTTTATCAATGTAAAAAATACCATACGTGCATGTCACAACTATAGTTAACATAGGCAACGATGGATCAATCCCATGAAGACTATAAGTACTAGTAGTTACCCTTATTCTATTATCTAACTTTTGGATTAGATTTTGGATTCTAATTAAAATTTTAATTAAATAAATAAACTAAGATTTAGAATAATACTGAATGAAGAATAAGGAAAATAGTAAGAAGATGTTAATATCAAATAATAGTGTTGAGTAATGAATCCCCCTAAGAATCCTTAAATATTAACCCTTTATTATTATACAATTATATTATTCATTATTGGACCATGCAAGTTCCTATCTTATGTTAAAATCTTTCTTAATACTATTAATAATTAATCTATCAGTTGATAAACATAAATCTTTCTAGTTAAAGCTGCTAGGATTTTCCTTCTCGATTATTGAATTTTGCTGTTAGTTTTTGACCCCAATCTAGAGGATTCATGTCGATCTATCTTTAGGTTTGCATGCAACTCCTTCTAATTATCGTAGATTTATTCATACAAGAGAAATTTTCAATCTCAATCATACGAAATCAAATCGGGCACTAATATTTTAGATATATTAGAACAAGAATAAAAAGCATAATTGAATTGTAATAAATTAATCAATAAAATTGCATTGAATAAAAGATCAAATTATATTTTTATCACAATTTAGGGTTTATCACACCTAGAAACTAAACAGATTTAGTTCATACTTATAGAAAATGAAACATACTCATAGAAAATGAAATTAAGAAGAATAACTAGAAAGCAAAGAAATCATAATTCTAAATCTCCCTTTTTCTTCTAATAAATATTTTTGCAAGCTTAGATTGGATGTTGTTATCTATCGGATCACTTGACATTATCTTCATGTTTTCTTTGCTCGTTGATCAGAATTGTTGCCTCTCTATGTTGATTACAACTTAAAATTACTCTAAACTGTGCTCTCCTTGTTTTGCCTTCGTTCACATCTTTTCATAACAAAAACTAAGTTTTTTAAGTTATACGCAGTCAACATACATGGGCATATGATAGACATGTATCTCAAAAAACATTTGAATTCACAATTTCACATGGGCATAGAGACTTACACGAGCAACATACATGGCTATGTATATCAAAATAAATGGGTTTGTAACTTCACATGACCAGAACCAAAATTCTTTAATCTCCACACTTTTACAGAGGCTTACACAATCATTCTACATGGTTGTGTATCTTCAAGTTACTTTAAATCTTCGCTCCATCCCATGATTTCTTACAAAATTTTCTCCTTCTAGTCTAAGAAAGCAATTATCACCTATAAATGCTCTTGAATCAAATTAAGCACTACAAAACTATTAAATATAAAGCAAATCACATTCAATATGGGTATATAAATATAATCAAATAATCATTTATTACAATTGGTGGAGAAATATATGAAAGGACTCCTATGAAGGTAAGGAAGTTAATCAATCATATGGTGGCAAGTACTCAATAATTTAGCATCCGTAATGATGTTCATAGGATAAATTGTCAAGTAAGTTTTACTTAATGTAAAACCCTCAATATTTTGCAAATATATGATCGTAAACTTGTAGTAATTGAGGTGTCAATCCCACGAGAAATTAGCTAAAACTAAATTGAATCCTAACTTTGTCTAAAGTTGTAAAAATGTGATTTAAATGACAATAACGATAACCAAAATATTAAGCAGTCAAATATGAATTAAGAAACTAAAATTTTGAAATTAAGACAATTAAATCAAATAGTGCATTCAACCACTTAACAAATGAGATGTCGCAATAAAACAAAATTGATCAATTATGAGAGTATAGGATTTATTCTATCATCATTTTGCTACCTTAATTGTTTTTGATTTAATCGGTATCGATCCTAGATTTCCAAAGGTTTGATTACTCTCTCCTAAGACCTAATTATTTAAACCCAATTAATAATCCCTAATTGATTATGAAATTCTAATTTTGCAATCTCTCGATTAACAAAATAGCCTAACGTTTTCAACTAGTTCTTAAGTAATCTATAAGATAATCGGGTTCTCACATAAGATATCCCTTTGTATGATTATTGATTTGATATTTATATGACTTATTAGTTTGATAACTCTTATTACCTAACCAAATTAGATTACTATCGATTTAATCTCTCGATTTATTATCGAAGTGTGAGCAATCACAAATATTATAACACCTAAAACATTTCATCAAAATTAAAAACAATCAAGTCACAAAATGATTCAAGAACAAATCCTAAACTGAAACTAGAATATCATCAACATGTTCAAAATTCTCAATCCCAGTTCATACATCAAGATGGAAGTAAATAAACAAAAGAAAGATAGAAAGAACTTGGCTGGAACGGTTGGACTACTGCTGCTCCTCTTTTGTCCTCTTGATCTTCCATAGCTCTTTCTCAATTTGGTAAGATGGTGGCTAGGTTTCTTTTGGTTTTGTTATGTTCTTTTATAATTCATTAGTCATTTAAGGTAAAATCTAGGTCTTACCTATATCAATTTGTCCAAAAATGCCCTCCAAACATTAAAACGGAAGAAGATCCCTACGTCTAGCGAGCATCTGTCACGATCGTGATATAACAAAAATGTCTTTTGTTACGATCGTGACTATCGTGACACAACAAAAATGTCTTCTGTCATGATTATGATTATGGATGTCATGATCGTGACCCAGTGTAAAGCTCTTCAGTCACGACTGTGACACTTCAGTCATGATTATGACCCTAGGGAGAGGTTGTTTGTCATGACTGTAACACTTATGTCACGATTGTGACCTTACCTTTTATTCAAGCTTACTCCAACTTCCTTCAATATTCATTTATTTGGGCTCATACACTAACAAACACATCAAAACACCTCAAGAACACAAGATTAAAGTCCAAATCATGCCTTAAATCATATAACACTTTAAACTATAAACACACATCACATAACAATTTAAAACATAAACACACAATCACATTAACATAATTATAAGCCTAAACATGCAATAATCATCTAATCAGCACCTATAAACACATTAAAACACCTACCAAAATATAATGTAAACTACAACTATCTTAAATGAGATAAACAATTCATCTATATAACATTATTTAGATGAACTAATGATGAGTGCTTGATTGATTATATATTTACTCCATAATACTTAGTAATTAATGTTATGAAGTGGTTTAAATATTTATTTTAGTTCACATTCTATTTTAGGTATAAGTTGGAAGCACAAAAACTAAAATGGGCTAAAACCATATCCTTGCATCCATCCTCTTAATGTTCAAATTTATTTGCCTTTATAGAACAAGAAGGAGATGAATTAGGTTGAAAATGGGACTAGAAAATGAAAGAAATGAAGTTCCTATAACCTACACAACTATGCATAGAATCGTGTAACTCTCAAGAAGCATGTAGGATCATTTCAACACGTTTTGTAACGTACACATCCATGTATGTACTTGCACGACTATGTAAGTGAGCTATATGGCTGTTGATCATGATTTTTCGATATGTACAAGTTTTAATATTTAACCTCGATAATCTACAAGCATACGGGTTGTTCGCGTAGTACCTAAGGTGTCAATCCCATGAGGATGGTTAATTTAATCCTAAAATCTAAGGCCAAAATAACGATGGAGGTAGCAACATCGAGAAACCTCCTATTCTAGGAAGTACTTCGCGTACGCTTCTTCTCCATGTCTCTCTTCCTTCTTCTCTTTCTTAATCTCTCGATGAACTCTCCCTAGGGTTTTTTCAATGGTGGCTGATGCAAAAGCTCCTTCATCTTCTTTGTCTTATTCCTTATATACCTTTTGTGTTTTAGGCAGCCTTATGGTTTTTTTGGGGTACAAAAGGTCCAAAAAATTCCCTCAAAGCTTGACTTTTCTGAGTGTCTGCATGTCTGCCTAATGCAGGCCACGATCGTGGCCACATCTATGCCTTCTGTCATGATTGTGGTAGTCAAGCCACGATCGTGGGCTGTGTCCTGGGCTTCTATCACGATTGTGGCCTATTGTACCATGATCGTGGGCCATTGTTTCAGTCTGAGTGTCTCCAAAACTTCTTTGTTCTTCAATGTTGACCCTAAAATACTAACAAACACATCAAGGTACCTCAAAGATATAATAAATAAGCTCAAAGACTTGACTAACCCCTAAAAAACACTTAAACACAATTAATTAACAAACTAACACAATTCTAACCTAAATAGATACTATATGATTAAGTTAACACTTAAATACATATCAAACTAAGCCCTAAAATATGATGCAATTCATACTTATCAACATTCCCACACTAAAGCGTTTGCTTGTCCTCAAACAAACAAAACAACAAAGACACAACACATAATGCAGTAATGAGACAATGGCTTCAACTTCATGAAGTCAACTTAATTTTAAACACAATCAGCCAAGTCATTTCAATTATTAAAATGCCAAATCCGTGTCTTGAGCCTTTGAACTACATATACATATTAATCTAGACTCAAGTGTTAAATTGTTTACCTTTTTCAATTGCAAACATCCATTAATAATTCTTTGGTCATTCAGACTCCATAACTACTCTTAAGTATGTTTTCATGAAAAGTCAATTATTACAAGTTCGGTAGGTTTTTATTCGAAAACACACACATTTTTTTATACTTTTTGTGAACATGGACTTAGTCCTTTTACACAGATGCAAACATTGGTAATGAATGTCGATCCGGTTACTCGACTAAGTCATGTTTTTTATTAAGATGCTTGGTTGGAACGTCATTATAGCCTTTTTACTCAAAGGCACATATTTGTGATGCTTGTCGATCTAGTTACTCAACTATATCACGTTCTCAACTGGCTACTAGCTCTATTCATAACACCAAGGCCAGCGGAATAGTTATTTATTTAGCAAACATGATTTTTTTTATTGCCTATGTACCTTGTTGTTTTAGCTACTCGTTTCCTTGAAAAATACTAGTAAAGCTACTTAAGTCGAAAGGCCTAAAATTATGAATGAATGTGATAATTTAGAGGGTAACAAACTTATACTAAATCCTAATTAAGCTGCATAATTAGTCAAAGACCCCAATTCATTAATTTTGTGAGGTAATGATTCTTCACAACCTAATAGACTATGTTCAAAATTAAATCAATTCTAATTCATCTAAGTCATTGACACATTCTAAGATCATGGCCTGAGCCTCAAAACAAGGCTAGATACGACATATGTCTCGGTTCTGATGTCGTTAAGATCGAGCCGTCTCCTTCATCCTTCTGGAGTTCTCCTCAAGTGTATATGTAATTACCTTGTTGTTTGTGGAGATTGTATCCAGTACTTTCTTCCGATTCTTCTATTTCTTCTTTTTACTTGGATTCCTCACTGGTCGAATCCTTTTCTTGTTATTGTTGAGCACTTAAACTTTGCTTGACTAGTCCTGTCCTTTACGTATGTTTTGGCACTAATATCCCAAAGTTCCATATTATAGGATTTCAAGATTTTAGCTCGCTATAGATGATGATGGTTCATAAATTTAGGAGGGTAGAAGGTGAGTCTGTTGCACTCAACTACATAGTTATTAGTTATGACCGAAACCAGGTAGCCCATTCTTAAGTTATTGCTTCTCTTCTTTCGAGCAGCAATAATGGTGTTAAAGATGTGGGTGGTTGTGCATATTGGGATGCTATGATCCATGCACCACAAGATGAAAAGTTCTTTTGTCGAACACTTGTTAGTTTCCATTTTCTCAAACATAGTTTGACACATGAACTTGTGCATCGACAAGTGTTCCTTGGTTCCTAATGATGTTTTACTGTGTGTTCTTAGAGTCAAAATGCACTAACCCAATTAGTTAAGTCCAGTAGGGGTTGACAGGGAAATCTTCGTGCTGATCCACTACGGACAACTCGGGGAATCCATAAATTTCATGCAAAGTCTCATAATCAAGCCCATAGGGTTGTCCTCACAACCTAAACCATAATTCCCTAAGTTTGTTGGATTCGAATTGAAGGGATGTAAATAATTCTAAGATAAGTTCTTCGTAAACTGGGAATTGAAATTGAATTAACTGTCCCTGTTGAATTCTCTCTGTTGAACTTTCTACCTTGTCTCACAATTCTAATCTATCTAAGGTTTCAAAATGAAAATACTTTGGAACCATAATTTGCTTAATGCGAAGAGAATGAAAATGAGTACCTTCCTTATCTGAGAAGATCAGGAAAGGTGCTCCATAATCAGCCGCCTTGTTTCTTTTCCCTCATCCCGAGACTTGGGTTTACCCTACTGATTAATCACGTCTTGCTTCATCAACTGTCTTTCTCATCAATGATCCTCTTGAAGCTGCGTCAATTGTGCCTCTCGTATGTGGGCTTACTCCATTTAAAATGTTTGCAACAAGAATTCCTTGGGTAAAATGTGATGTGGGCACTTCTGTTGTAAATCCTTGTATCTTTCCTACGCTTTGTAGATCAATTCCCTATCATTTTATTGGAAGTTAGTAATTTCCTTAATAATCTTAATGGTCTTAGTCAAAAGAAAATATTTGTCTAATAAAGTACGAACTACCTGATCCCATGTCGTGACATTGGTTGGGTTAAGGGAATGATACCAAGCCTTTGCTCCCATGTCGTGACATTGTTTGGGTTAAGGGAATGATACCAAACCTTTGCTCTATCTCTTAGGGTAAAAGAGAAAAGCCAAAATTTGACCGCATCTTCCAACATCTGATGGAATCGAAAGCTATCACATATTTAAAGGAAGTTCACTATATATGCATTGGGATCTTCGTTCTTTAGTCCATAAAATTACACATTTTGTTGAAGCATATTTAGGAGGGCTTGTTTGATTTCAAATTATGCTACTTGTACGGTGGCCTAGCTACTCCTTGGTTAACCGTATTGACGCATTATCCTATGATTAGGGTTAGAACCTTAGGATACTATATATGAGAGTTTGCTGAGAATTTAGAAGTGCATTTCATGCATTATATGGCATACATATACACGTGAATAATGTTGTCACTCATGAAAATAATTGTACATGCATTCATTGACATATTCCGGTTATAAGTGATTTTAATTTGATTAAAGTCTGAATTATGGATTAATTGTCTTGAAAATTGAATTGGTGTGTATTAGAATTAATTTTGCATTTTTGGAGACATTTCGGATATTTTGGAAATTTATAAAAAATTTGGAGTATTTTAGACTAGGAAAAATATAAAAATAAAAGACAAATAGAAGTGTGACAAATGGACTAGTGAATGTGTTACAATTGGACAAATTACTATGTGACAAGTGGAGCAATAGCTAAGTGACATTTGGTAGCTTCACATGATGAAAAATGCAAGGCATGCATTAGAGACATATGGCAAAGCTAAGATAAGCCACCTAAGTCACGTTTTTTGTTAGGCAAGGAAGATTTCTCCATCTCTTTTCTTTGGTTAATTCATCAACATGACACCCAGCAAAGAAACCACTTCAGACCATATGCTGTCTTTCTATTATTTTCCATCCATCGAAATCTCTTCTAATCACTCTCAACTGCTGGAATTTTTTTGAATCAAGTAAATGATGCTTAAAGTTGTATGGGTAGTGTAAATGATATTAAGATGAGGTTTTAATGTTTACAAGTTGGATGCATGCATGAGTGATCTATGTTTCCATGTTTATGGATTAAAGCATGCGTGAATGGTGTGGATGCATGTGTGGGTGGTGAAGGAAGAAGCAAATTCGGTGATATGATTAACAAGATGAAGGATTTTAGCAATGAAGTGAGTTATAGCATGTTATATATAGTGTTTTTACTGAACATGAATCTGTATTTTGGACATAACTTGATCTGTGAATATCCAAATTGGATGGATTTTGATTTGGAGTAAAATAGAGACACATGGATACATTTTACATGATGGAATCTAATTTGAAATTTGTCCTTAAGAGTCTTGAAATTTGTCTTGAAGTTGAGAATTGTGTTCCGTCAAGGTATGAAAATAGTTTGTAGTTTTTTAACTATAACTTGCATGATACTAAAACAAAATGCATGAAATTAATGTCATTAGACACTAAAGATATTGTAGAACATTTGATTAGGAGAAGGTGTTGTCTAAATACCTCATTATCTAGGTCTTAATGGTCATACAAATCTAACTCAAAATCTACTTAAGAAAATCTGAAAAAAAATGCAGAACATTTGATATGAAAAAATATGAAATAGGTATAATTTTGGGGTTTATAAACAATTATGAATTGTTAAACTATGCATTGATGTTACTGAACTGAAACTGAAGTAAAAATGAAGAGGTCATCAACTGTAAATGATAGAATTTTGATAATGAAGTGTTTGATAAAATGGATATCATGTTATGGAAAAGGATAGGTTTCATGAATGATATTATGTAGTTGAAGAGGTTTAATCAATTGATTAGAGTTTGATAATTTCATGAAAACAAATTGGTATGTGAATGAGTATGGAATGATGTTGTGTTCGTGGTACAATAATATAGAAAATTGGAGTGAACTTGGTGTTAAAATGTATATAAGTTTCGGATAAACAGAAAAAAGGAGCAAGAAAAACACAGCAGGGCACGATCGTGCATCTACACGATCGCGATGCTTTCTGAAGAAGATGGAAGTTGCAATCGTGCATCTACACAATTGTGACTCTGCAGAAAAAGAGGAAAGTCGCGATTATGCACTTGCACGATCGTGACCCGAGAGGAAATACAAAGGGTGTTATTTTTGAGTGATTTTCAGACTAATAAAGGCTAGGATGTTTCCATATGAAGTATTAAGGTTAAAATGAGTTCTTAAATGAATTTAATTGATGTTGAATGAAAGGATTAAAGTGCAAAAAAGGTATTAAGGATTAAAAGAATGTTTTGAGGGTGTTGTAAATTGTTTATAAAGAGTATTAAAGAAACATACCTGAGAAATTGTCATTGAACATGCATGATACATGAT
>JANQAP020000078.1:213404-245468 GCA_026874005.2 Erythroxylum coriaceum
AATTGACAGTCAAACAATCAACTGGCTTTTTAGAAAAGCTCTTCTCAGAAAAGCTCTACTGATAAAAGCTCTACTGATAAAAGCTCTACTGATATAAGCTCATCCAAACGGGCTCTTAGTTATGTTCTGCAGGGATTTCTACAAGTTATTCTTTTGATTTCTAAATCTTTGTCTACTAAGCTTGCTAGATTACTTTGGGTCATAAATTGACCAAAGGGTTAAGATCTGTGAGAATAAGATAATTAAAAGAGTCAATTAAATAAAATAAACTAGAAATAAAAATAAGATAAAATAAAGTAAACATGGCTAGATTAATAAAAGCTATACTTTCTTAATATTACTAATCATTGGCAATGGTGCCAAAAACATGATTGACTTATTTTATGCTTATAAGAGTTTATAAATTTTAAAACCACAAGTGTACGGTGTAGCTGTAGCTACCACAAGCAAGTATCAGTCGATCCCATGAGAATTGTAATTACTAGTAATGACCCTTTTCCTATTATCGAATAGTCAAATCAAATTGTTGATCTAATTAAAAATCAAAATAAACAGACTAAACTAAGATTTAAAACAATAATGAACTTAGAACAAGGAAAATACTAAGAAAAGTCGATGTTAAATAATAGTACCTAGGTGATAAATCCCATAAGAATCTGTAAACATTAACCCTTTATAATGCAATTAAATTATTGATTATTAGACAATGGAAATTCTTATCTTATGTTATTACCTTTCTCAAGACTATTAACAACCAATCCTCAGTTGATTAACTGAAATCTTTTTCTAGTTAAAATCCCTAAAATTGCATTATCGATTGGTGAATTTCACTATTAGGTTTGAACCTAATCCAAGGATTTATATTAACCTATCTTTAGGTTTAAATGCAACTCCTTCTAGTTATGGTAGATATATTCACACAAATTGATTTCTTATTCTCAATCATATGAAATCAAATTATGGACTAATATTTCAAATATATTAGAAGAAGAATATAACATATAATTGAATCGTAATAAATCAATCAATAAAATTGCATTAAATAAAAGATCAAATCATATTCTTATTACAACTTAGGGTTCATCACACGTAGGCACTAAACAACTTATTTTCTAACCATAGGAAACAAAACAAATATTCAAAAGAACAACTAGAAAACAAAGAAATCATAATTCTAAATCTCCCTTTTGCCTCTAATGAATTGTCTTGCAATTTGGATTGAATGAAGCTCTCTATCAGATCTTGTGATGTTATCTTTGTGTTTTTCTCGTCCCTTGCTCAAAATTGTCACCTCTCTATATTTATTGTCACTTAAAATTACTTTTAAACTTGTCTCTTATTCATTTTCCTTTGATCACGTCCTTTTATAGTTAAAATTATAGTTTCTAGGATATACACAGTCACACAGGCATGTATGAGCACATAAACTTATACGGGCAACATACACAATCGTGTATATATATCTACATAGGCGTGTAACTTCACATAACTAGAAATAATATTCTTCAAATCTCCACACGTTTACAGAGACTTACACAATTATTATACACGGTCGTGTAGGTCCTCACTTGCCTTAAATCTTCATTCCATACCATGATTTTATTTGAATTTTTCTCCTTTTAGTTCATGAAGGCAATTATCACCTATACAGACACTTGAAGCGAATTAAGTATCAAAAATACTATAAAACTGTTAAAAAAAGTAAAACACATTAAAAATGGGTATATAAATATAGTCAAATAATTATTTATCAACGACACCAAAAACTTGATTGACTTGTTTTATGCTTATAAGAATTTATCAATTTTAAAACCACAAGTGCACGGTGTGGCTATAGTTGACACAAGCAAGTACTGGTCAATTCCACAAATATTGTAAGTACTAGTAATGTCCCTTTTCCTGTTATCTAACAATTGAAACAAATTGTGGATTTAACTAAAAATTAAATTAAAAAAACTAAACTAATACTTAAAATCATAATGAACTCATAACAAGAAAAATACTAAGAAAAGTTGATACCAAATAATATTACCTAGGTGATGAATCCTATAAGAATCCCTAAACATTAACCCTTTATCATGCAATTAAATTATTGATTATTAGATCGTAGAAATTCCTATCTTATGTTAATACCTTTTTCAAGACTATTAACAACTAACCCTCAGTTGATTAACCAAAATCTCTTTCTAGTTTAAACCCCTAAGATTGCATTATCTATTCATAAATTTCGCTATTAAGTTTGACTAGTAATCCAAAGGATTTATGTCAACCTATCTCTAGGTTTGCCTATAACTCCTTCCAATTATGGTAAATCTAGTCACACAAAAGAATTTCTCAATCTTAATCATACGAAATCAAATCATGGACTAATATTGCGGATATGTTAGAACAAGAATATAAATTATAATTGAATTGCAATAAGTCAATCAATAAAATTGCATTAAATAAAAGATAAAATCATATTTTTATTACAAATTAGGGTTCAGCACACCTAGGCACTAAACAACTTAGTTCCTAACCATAGAAAACAAAACCAAAGACAAATATTTAGAAGAAAAACTGAAAAATAAAGAAATATAATTTTAAATCTCCCTTTTGTCTCTAATGATTCTTCTTGCAATTTGGACTGAATGAAGCTCTTTATTAGATCTTGTTAGTTATCTTCATGCTTTCCTCGTCCCTTACTCAAAACTTTCGCCTCTCTATGTTTCTTACGACTCAAAATTACTTCCAAAACTTGCCTCCTTTTTGTTTTCATTTGATCACGTCCTTTTATAGTAAAAGCTAGGGTTTCTAGGATATACACAGTCAAAATACATAGATTTGTAGGTGACCGTGTATCTCTAAAAATACCTAAATTTGAGATTATGCATAGGCCAAAAACTTATATGAGCAATATACACGATTGTGTATATCTACACGGACGTATAACTTCATATGACCGGAAAAATATTCTTCAAATCTCCATACGTTTACAGAGACTAACACAATCATTGTACATGGTCTTATAGGTCCTCGCTTGCCTTAAATCTTCATTCTATGTCATGATTTCATCCTAATTCTTCTCCTTTTGGTTCATAAAGGCAATTATTATCTATAAATATGCTTAAAGTGAATTAAGTAGCAAAAATATTATAAAACTACTAAATAATAAGAAAACACATTAAATATGGGTATATCAATATAGTCATATAATCATTTATCAATTGCATAGTGATGTGGCTTTTCTAATGGAGATTGAATCTTAGATAAATTCTTGTATAATTTGTACAGATGAGTAAACTTTGTTAGCATCACCTAGCATGTTTTTGAAGTGGCTTAATGCTAGCTTTTTCATGTTTTCTTGACCCTAAGTCATGTTTCCCTCTTTCTCCACTATAGAAGATATTTTGCTATGATTCCTCCTAGATAAGATAACTTTGTAAAAGTAGGAAGTGTTTTTGTCTCCATCTACTAACCGTTTGCTATAAACTTTTGCCTTGGCAAAGAGTTATGGACTTCAAATATATATGTGGTTTGTTAATACATTCTTCTATTTGTTGTTAAGGGTCTCAACAATATGTTTAAGGTAAAGCTTATTTTTATTGTTAAGAGTGATGCTTTGGAGTCCTGAATGGCAAGGCTCATGATACCAAAGTTTTTCTTGTTCAAACCCTTGGATATTGAGGGACATGTCTTTTGCTATAGATTCCTCATAACCTTCTATGTTTATTAAGAAGTTGTTGAACCTAAAAGAGTGTCTCTCACCTTATGTTTTGTAAGGTTGTAAATTTTAATAAATTTATGATCAAAACTACTACTATTCCCAAATAGGTCTTTACTTAAGGGGAATTCTATCATCCATATGGATTTCTCCATGGTTCTTTCTATTCTTCTTTAGAGTAGCCACTTCCCACATTGTTTATTGCTCTATGAAAAATAATTTGCAACTTATTTTTCAAAAAAATAATTTCCGACTTGTTTGTGGTTTATGTTCCCTTTTGAGTCCTAGACTAGCAAAGTGATATTGAATTATCCTAATAACATCTAGGGCTTTTGGATGTTAGAGTGAATAACTGTTAGTCATGAATGTGGATTATAGAAGAAAAATTCAAAGAGATGAATTTTAACTAGTTGATAAAGTTTAGTATGAGGATATTCACTCTTGTGTTGTTATAGGCTATAATGATCCTACTGTTAATATGATGTTGGTAGTTGGTGATAAGCTCCTAATTATTTCTAAAAAACCACAGTCCTTGCTTAAAAGTATTAACTTTTTTTAGGAGACCTCTTAGATAAGGTATTATATTGATAAGGAAATCATGAACTACATACTACTTTTTGGGGCAATTAAGACCCCTTATATTCCATGGAATACTAACTTTAAACAGGGGTTTAGGTTAAAGTAAAGGCCCTTGATTTGTGTTTACTGCTTTATCTCCTCTTTGAACTTAAAGTAAAAAATTCAGATATGTTTTAGGTCTTCAGCTATTATCAAGATGGAAGCTTTCTTAGCCCTCATTATGTCGTGGTTTCCTACAATTTGACGAGCATCTCCATTCCTTTAATCCCTATATTCACTCCCTTATCTTACTTAGTTTTATTAAAGGATGAGGTTACATTTGTACTAACTTCTTAATCTCTACTGATTTATTCTCTTATCATACTCGAAGCAATTTCTAGTAAACTTTTTTAATTTAGCTCCTCTAATTTTGTTTGCGTATTTATAAGCGCTAATGAAGTAGGGGTTTCACTGCTTCTAGTGTCTATTGCTAAGTCATTTGAGAGGATGTTCTTTGGTTCTAATGAGTTCAACTCCACTAGTTCATCATAATCCCCTCTCAAAAACTTCTTACCCATAAGTATCCATGCCTTAAGTTGTTGGCTTAAGGTTGGTTCCAATGATAGCTTACTAGCACTTCAGCTTAACCAGGTTATCCTTTTCATCAAGTTTTACCAAGAGAATGGGGCAATGATGCAGACCAAGCCTAACTAACCAAAAGGCTAGTCTAGTAGATAGGTTTACCCAGCCCACATATAAGGCCATCTCGACCAATACTCTCAGGCGATGTGGGACTATGATGCTCACTGCATCAATTCCCTCTATCGCAAAAGAACACACATTCTATGTGTGGTCCGGTTCACCTTCTATTAGAGGACCGCCCTAAACCAACCCCACAGACCCACGTGTGCCCATATGCATGAGAGCCCGACTCTGATACCAAATGAACTCACGGCGAAGCAAGTAAGACCTCCAATGTTTCAAAGTCTGAACCAGTGCATAAAATTCCATGTCATAAGCGGAGTACCTTTTCCTAGCGTCATTGAGTTTTTGACTGAAAAATGCTATTGGATGCCCTTCTTAGCTGAGAACTCCCCCAATGCCGACATGAGAAGCATCACAGGAAACTTCAAAAATTTTATCCAAGTTAGGTAGTCGAAGAACAGGAGTCGTGGATATATTTTCTTTGATCTCTAAAAATGCCTTTGCTGTCATAGGAGTCCATGCAAAAGTCTTTGATTTCAAACATTCAGTTATTGGACACGTAATGGTCAAATAAAAGTTGCCAATCCATGAAAACTCCTCACATCAAAAAAGGAATGAGGTGTTGGCCAGTCAACAATTGCTTGTACCTTCGAGCGATCTGCTTCTACTCCTTTGTGTGAGATTATAAAACCCAAAAAAATTAACTTGAGGTTTCAGGAAAGAGCACTTACGGTGGTTAATGTAAAGTTGCTCCAGTCGTAGGGTAATCAACACTTAGCGAAGATGTGTTAAATGATCCTCCCTCGAATGACTGAAGATGAGAATATCATTGAAGTACACCACTACAAATTTGCCTAGAAAGGGCTTGAGTACTTGTGTCATCATACGCATAAACATGCTGGGTACATTGGATAGTCCGAAGGGCATCACAAGCCATTCGTACAGTCCGTCTTTTATTTTAAACGTCGTTTTCCGCTCATCGCCAGGTCGAAGACGGATTTGGTGGTAGCCACTTTTGAGGTCGAGTTTTGTGAAGATAGTGACTCCTCCTAACAAATCTAGCATGTCATCAAAGTGTGGGATAGGAAAGCGATATTTAACAGTAATCTTATTAACTGCTCAGCTATCAACACACATACGCCAGCTTCCATCCTTCTTTGGTATGAGCAAAGCGGGCACAGCACAGGGGCTCAAGCTTTCACGAATTAGTCCTTTATTCAACAAATCCTGTACTTGTCGCTATAGTTCATCATTTTCAGTAGAACTCATCCTATAATGTGGTAGATTGGGCAAAGTGGAACCAAGTACGAAATCAATTACATGTTGAATATCACGAAAAGGTGGTAAAATGTGGGGTAATTCTTCCGGCATTAAATCCTTATACTCCTCAAGCATCTCGGCAAGTTCAGCCGGTACGTCTCCATCAAATTCTTTGGTAGTTCGACCCAGTAGCATTATCACGACATTTTCCTCTCAAACAAATCTAGTGAACTGGCGCAATGTGAGGATTGAAACTTCTTCCTTTGGTGCCTCAAATTTAGTAATCAAAAGAGGCTCAAGCACAATCTTCTTATTGTGAAATATGAAGGAATAGGTATTCTCGTATCCATCGTAGCTCGCACGCTGATCATACATCCACGGCCATCCTAACAATAAGTGACACACTTTCATAGGGATCACGTCACACCAAACTTCGTCCGTGTATCTCTTGCCCAACGAAAACTTGACAAGGCAGCGATACTTAACTGGAAATGAATTAGAATCGTTTATCCAGCTAACCCAATAGGGAGTTGGATGAACCTCTCGCTTCAAATTTATCCGATTAGCCACCTCTTTTGAAATAACGTTCATGCCACTGCCATTGTTGATGATCACATTCAACGCTTTGTTATCCCGCTCAAATCTAGTGTAAAAAATGTTGTTCCGTCTCCACTTGTGGTCATTAGCTTCCAAGTTAGCCTTGTTTCTGATTAGCACCCTCTGAATTACACAATTAAGGAGGTTTGTAGCTTGCAAATGCTCTTCGTAAGACTCTGGTTCAACGCTTTCACGTATGTTGTCTTCCTCTTCATCCTCTTCAACAAATACTAAATCTTTCTCGTAAATGTAAGTAATTTTTCTATCACGTGTGGGACAAACAACAGTGAAATGGCCAAATCCTTTACATTTGTAACACTATAGGCCGTCACCAAAAGCCCTTACCTTTAAATCTCCCGTAGCTTCGTGTTTTGTTCGATCCATCGGTGGCGCTGTCTTCATGCTAGAAGCTGATACAGGATGAGTAGGTTTGGCATCAGAAAATAGAGGTCTTTTGAAACCCGAAGAACTAGGCTGCCTTTCTAATTAGAGGGCCAACTGAGAAGCCTCGTTAACTTATAAACTTGAGCTGTCAACATGTCTCTACAGATCTCAGGTTTAGCCCATTCAAGTATCGTGCCAAAGATTGTGCCTCGGTCTCCACCACTTTGCTTCTTACTGAAAGTTCATGAAATTTTTCGGTGTATTGATCAATGGAGGATCTCACCCCTTGTTTCAGTTGCAACATATCTTCATAAACAATCTATTCATAATTAATCGGCAAATACTTTGTTCGAAGACGTTCTTTCATCTCCACCCATTCCAAGACGGGTTGTTGTCGAGTACGGTGAAGCTGATCCTCCACACTGCTCCACCAAGCACGAGCCGGCCCTTTAAGCTTCATCTTCACAAATCTAACCTTCCGTTCTTCCGGCACAGAAAACCATTCAAAATAATCTTCAATAGTTGTGAGCCAATCATGAAACGTGTCATAATCAAGCTTGCCCAGGAAATCAGGGACATCTACCTTCATTCGTTTGGTCGTATCGTCCATGGGTTCTTGGCAACCTCCTTGTCATGATCTATATGGTCTTGATGATAACGTTCTCTCCTATGCACGTGTCTTCGGTCCCTTCCTTGTCTTTCACCCATCTACACCTCCGCATCCCCCAAATCACTGTCCTCACTCCAATCTTCCCTCTAGTGGTGTCTTTGATGTCGACGTCTGCGTGATCCTTCTCGATTCCTCCTCTCATCCAAGCATCCAATCACCTTATTATTGCCTCCAATGTAGTCAAAATCTGCTCCATCTAATGTTGTAAGTTTTAGTTGGTGTTGGTGCTCTGGGTGTTGGGAATATTGGAGTTACTTTCCATTGAAGTATAGACTAGACCACTCCTGGTTCTGGGCATATAGGAGATGCTCAGATCGAAGTGGGCTCTGATACCAATATGGTGTAAGTTCGGAAGAAGAGGAAAAAAAAACTCAATCTCTCACTGGTTTCTTCTCAGGAAATAAGAAATCTCTTGCTTAGGAATCTCTCCTACTCACGACAGTTGGATTTTAACTCTCTCTACTTTATTGATTTGTAGGTGGGCTATATATAGCCAATGAATAAACGAATGCAATCTAAACAACTAGTCAGAAATTTGAAATAAACTAATAAAGATAACTACCGAAAATTTGAAATAAACTGATAAAGATAACTAGTGGAGTTTTGCAAGAATATTGGGAGGAAGTTTTAACAACTTCAACCACGTGGTGTTGATTTGGCATCAGGCAAGTTGGTCAAGTACTTTTAACATACTTGATTCTTCTCACTTCAAAGGTGGCTTCATTCGAACATATAAGTTTACCAATAGCTAGTCAGGCAACTCGAGCTAAAGAAATGTTGTAAAGTTAATCTAAATGGAAAGTTGTTTCAACTTCAACTTTTCCAATTCGATTCCAAGTTTCCAGTTTTCTAAAATTAATAGTTTGTTGTTGATGAAGCATATAGTGGCTTACATTATTTTTTATAAGTTAGCAGCTAATTTAATTTAAAGAAAAATGGGCCTTATTCATCGATTACCCATTTAAGCACTAGCGTCTTGTTTATGAAAAAGCACAATGTTTGACTACTTAGAAGTTACAACATGAAGTACCTTAATAAATGGAGAGAATGAATTAAGAGGAGAAAAGGCCGCTTTAATTATTTACTATAGAAAGTAATCGAAAAAGGGTAAGGGCATAGGCGAAGGAGATTCTAACATATCATGATAACATCACTCTGATTGTGACTAATTAGTCTAAGCTCCACCTGGACTTACCGCTTCTTTGGATGTTCTTCAAGACCTCCCTTCTCTGGCATGAGATCGTCTGTTCCTTTTTCTCTGTTCCACTCCATTGCATAGTATCTATACATTTAGCAATAAATAAATAAGACAGAGCTAAATGCGTAAATATCATTGCACAGCATAGGTGGGAATAGGGAAAGAGGAACGACAATCTCCTCCCCCCTTCTCCGGCCAGGACAACCCCACATGCACGAAATGTTTGATCAACGAGGATATGAGATTGGGAAATAAGAATAATTTTCAGATCCTTGTAGACTATCGATGCCCTGCCCAAGAGAAGGTGAGCTGTGGATCAGTCAGTTGAATGGTTATGACTAGACTTGAGGGCGAATGGTGGGAAGACAGAAAATCGAGCAGATTAGCTACTAGAAATAGAGAGCACTAAAGATGACACAGGCACAAAGGAAACCAACACCAGAAAGAAGAGCACTAGAGACAGCCAAGAACATTGAGATAACAACCAAAAGAGAAAACAATAATTGAAATAGTTGAATGGCAGCGACGTCAGAATCAAGTGCAGAGAATAATCCTCAACAGCAGCCACAATTTCCCAGCTTCCCTGAGAATCTTAAGAGAGAGCTGGGAGCATTGCGTTTTAAAATCTTTTATTTTATTAGTGATATTCACATTTTTAAGCAAACAACATGTCCTCAACATATCTAAACTCTTCCTATAAAAAAAAACAGGAGAAAAAGGGTTGAAAACATCAAGAAGGATGTGTACGATCGTCTCTCGTTAGGTCTTGATTAATTAAATGATAAAGAAGTATTAACATATTCAATACAGTGCCCTTTTGAATCCATATCTTCATTTCTTGGACAAGAAGTATAGAAGTAGCTCTTCTAGGCGTCCAAATTTCTCCAACTAATGTATCACGGTGCTGAAGACTAGTTCATTAAAGAAGTCTAGGTCCATGATAATAATCTGCCACAGGTGACCATCAGCAAAATTCAATTCCGTACTTAACCACCAACTGTACCACACACTCAATACAAACTGCATAGACAACACCATTTATAAAGGTAAAATACAGAAGGGAATCGATGTCTTCCAAGGGACTTGACATTTCATGTCTACTCCAAAGCCTAGCTTATTAACAACCATTCACAAAGCATCACTTTAACCACAAGAGAATGACTAACTACTATATCAATACAGAAAGTGAACACCTGATCCTAAAGCTTCCGGTTAGTTTGGGGGGATGGAAACATGATACAGATAGCTGTAAAGGTTCTTCACATATAGACATCATTCTAATAGCCAAAGGCCATCGGTCCTCACATGTCCATGTCATCAAATATTTCTCCATCCTCCACACAAGTTGAGAAGTCTGTAAGAAATCCTTCGGTGACCAAGTTACTGCCACAAACAGCGATCATGAACAAATCGAGTGATTGAACACTTGAAAGAGAACTCAAGTGGAAAGAGAACACAAATCAGGATAAAACATGTTGACTAACCTTAGACAGCAGAGGCGGAAACTCACAACACGTTTTAGTTTCCTATTGTAGAAAAAGAAATTGAAAGACCAGCTGGAAACAATAAGATATACCTAGTCAAAACTCTTTTTGAACTGTTGCAAATTTAACTTCATTTGTT
The DNA here is from genome assembly GCA_026874005.2 of Erythroxylum coriaceum. Taxonomy (NCBI): domain Eukaryota; kingdom Viridiplantae; phylum Streptophyta; class Magnoliopsida; order Malpighiales; family Erythroxylaceae; genus Erythroxylum; species Erythroxylum coriaceum. The sequence continues at coordinate 224,103 of JANQAP020000078.1, forward strand.
ATAGCAACTTGCAGAAATCATGAGTTTAGTCATGGTTAACAATTTAATTATGGTAAAAAATGATAAGAGACTTACATTGCCCCTTTCTCCTGAAATGGGTCTGCATCAAAATCTGGATCAAAACTATATATCTCACATTCACCCAGCTTCACAACCTGCATCATGAAATATTTATATGATTGCCTCCTATTACATACTTGACTTCAATTCTTTGTGAAAGCTCACCTCGTCCAGAGCCTTGCACAATGTTTCCAGCAATGAACCACCCCCCTTTTCCGCAACCCATTCCTGCATAAATGAGAAAGAACAAAAAGTTAAGTTCCAGAATGTTATATATTAATAAAGACAAATCTCTTCAACAATGTCAAGGAGAATATATCAAAATAAAGATGAATACAAAAGCAATCAAACTTCCCTACAAAAAGCATGAGCTGCATGCTGTGAAAAAAGTTAAAACAAGGTAGTCAAAATGTATAGTAACAAATAAAATCAGAAATTAGATAGCCGATGAACGAGAGGGAGAGAACTTGTTAACCACTGAGGGTTTAACCGTTTACTCCAGTAAGCCGAAGTTAACATGCAATGAAGTCGATTTATTCTGCTCACCGTTTTATCAACACTTACTGTGGTAAGTTGCAGTTAACTCAAAAAGCAGGGGCCAAACTGTGTTCCTTCCTAATCCTTTTTCTTTTAGGATTACAATAACCACGGTCGTTCAATATTAAGTGAAACGAGTGTTCTGATGAAGATGCATGGAATAATAGGCCCCAAATAATCAATAAAGATAATACCTTTGATGCTTCACACATATATGTTTCAAATATCTGCTTAAAGGAATCCCAGCTTTCCTCTGTGAAGAACTGGTGAGCTTTCATAGCACTGAAAAATGAAATATGCAAGGAAGTGTAATGATACAAAGAAATCACCCAGAAAAATTCAATCATGCATCCACAAAATGATCGCCAGATTGAACAACATCAAATTCTGTTACACGCATGCATACCACGAGTGGGAAGATTATTTGGGAAATGGAGAGACTTGAACTCTCAGCTCTTAGAGCAACAGTTTTGTGAACTGTCTGTCAAACCTTTTGACAACACTTCCACCAATGCAGTTAAGAGGATTATACATTGGGTTGCCATGTCGCCTAACAAGCTGACATTGGCATTACCCTTAATCCCCTATAATGTCAGCAATACATTAGTCTACAAGAAATGAGAACAGGTACAATGATACCTGAAGTCATAATCTGGATACATGTGATAGAGTGTAAGAACCAGGTAAATCAACGTCTTCCGGCTGGAAATAAGCATGAAGAAAAAACGTCAAGGAAATACAAGAGAACTAGAATTACCTAAACCCTGTTAGGTAACATTCAGCACCTGGAACTGCTTAATAGGTATTCTGCTGGTGGTGAGGAGTCAGTATCTGAAGATTTCCCAAGATAATCAAGCATCTGAAGTAAAAACAGAGTAACCATCCCCCCAAAAAAAGTTATATATATATATATAAAAATTGAGAAAAGGAGAAGGAAAATGAAGGTTAATAGGTAAATAAGAAGATCAATAAAGATGAAAAATCAAATATGGTACAGTATTTACAACAACAAACTTTGCAGAAGAACTGATTAGTTTATACTTAGTAGCACCAAAAAGCACCAACAGGGGGAAAAAAAAAGGCATTATAATCAAATAAGCAGCAACTAAGCTTTTTCTTTGGAGCAATTTGATATAAACCAAAGAAGTAAGTATACCATAATGCATATAAAGATACAACCAAGACATGAGATCAATAATGGCAAATATTGATAGTTCAGTTAACAGCCAATTTATTTAGACCACCAAATGCTTTTACAATTTGAACCAAAAAATCACAACATTCCGTCTAAAGTGCAAACAAGCAATAAATCGTTAACAAATTGTCTGTGTTTGGAATTACCTCATTCTCCAAACTAAGAGAAAGCTTTTTGTCCGTTCCAGTGTGCTTGCCTAGACATGTACAAAGAACAAGATTTCAGTTCTGAAAAACTTAGCAAGCTACTCTCGATATCCAAAAAAAATGTGAGCAAAATTTAACTTACAAGAGTAAGCTTCAAGACATCCCTTAATTGTACGCTCGCCAATATTCAAATCACTCAAGAAATCATTTAACCTAGAGAAAATTAAAAATGAACATATATACAGAAATCATAAACTTTACCTTTCTAATTTGATTAAGAAGAGCAGACCTTATTATAATTAAAGTCCCAATTTGGCAACCACAATTAAACAATTACCGTTCCAGAGGAGTGTATTCTAAGTACTTCATGATTTACAGCTTTCACAGCAAAATTCTGTTTAGTGGATCTGTAAATTGCAGAGTAATTGAAGTCAACTAATAAATAATTTCACCAACCAAAAGCATAAAAGAAGATCAATTAGCGTACCTTGTAGAGGAAATTGATTCCAGCTTTGAGAGAAATTGGAAGCGATGTGGTGGATTATAAGACAGTTAACAGTTACGGGGAAACGGACCCTAAATTCGAATATTCCGAAGTGAAGAAACAATTTCGAAATTTGAAGATTGGGATTGCGATAAGTTTCACTAATGGATCGCAAAATTTCCCAGGCCCAGAAGGCCTATAATCAAAACATATGTAAACTGTGATGTGGCCTACAAACTCCAATGGTTTAAAAATCTATGGTTTGCTAACCAAATACTTCTCATTTTTCCCGCCCTTTCTTGATTTCTTTTCTCGAATCCTTTATTATGCGTTCAACTTTTATTAAACTCATAGAGGTCTAAATGAACATATAGATTTTATTTTTTTAGAATATTTATCCATCACGTTACACATAAATTAATTTTCAAATTGGCCACTCATATCTTATTTCACTTAAATTGAAAATTATAATGTAAATTGAAAATTTAAAAATTTTATCCAAATAAATATAATTGTATTAAAATGTAATTTGAAAATTTAAAAATTTTATCCAAATAAATATAATTGTATTAAAATTAAATTCAAATTATTAATACACTCTAATCATTTTGAAATTTGGGGCACTGCATTATTCAAATTTTGATAATGTTATATAGGATAGTAAATATATATTTACAAAAATAGCATCAATTTATAAATATGAAAAACTAGAACTATGTGTAGACAATAAATATCTTAACTTGTAGTAATATAATTTCTTTTGAAAAAATAAAATATATTAATAAAATAGTCTTTAGACAAAAATACAAGAATCTTATGTTTCCACATACAATATAAGCATTTAGGCATGCCTAGACAACCATGACTTAAACTAGTAGAGCTATTATTTGTTAAGCAAATTGATTGTGCTCCTGAGTTAAACATATTTTTTGAAACTTAAAAGAAAGTTATATTGATGAATAAGTTTTAAAACCTTGCAAAAAGCTAAGAGTAAGAATAACATTTAATGCATTTAAGTGCAACTACAACTTTTAAATAAACCAAGATATTTTTTTAATCATAGACTATTCTATTCTTGCACTATCTTATTTCCTTCTCCCTTTATAGTATCTTTAACTCAATAAATCACTTTAAGCTTGCTTCTGTCTCGTAAGCTTTTGAAAAAAAAAATAGTTCTACTTCCCCTTATCCTCTTATGTTCTTAACTTGCTTATCATGTTTGCTTTGTCTTGGATCTCCAAGTTTGTCAGGTTATGATGCTCCCTAGACACCATCTTCACACCATGCTTGTTGTAACTTGGATTAATTTATAATTGGCTATTATATTTTCCCTTATCTTAGACAATGTGTTTATATAAAATGTGTGCACATCTTGCCACTTATGCTTGAAGATTTTATTTTTATTTTTTTCTCTCCATATGACCAAAATGGTAGATTAAAGAGTAGGTGACCTTACTGGAAACAATTGGATTTTGGATGCCTATACCATTATATTCTCCCAATCCTCCTCATTACAATAAGAGTTGCAAAGGTTTTGAATTCTTAACCAAAGCTCCTTCGAGTACATACATTGGAAGAAAAGATAGTTCCTAGATTCATTCTCACTATTGTAAAGAATGATGATGGAACTTTGGGTTAGAGAGCCCTTAATTTTGTTAAGTGTGTTTAACCTATTTCTTATAGCAAGCCACATTATGAAAGCATTCGTTAGAGAATTATGATTAAACCATACTAAGTTGCTCCATTGCATCTTAAGTGAAGAGTCTCTAAAAACCTGATATAGCAAGTTTTGTTGTTAAACTTATATGAAGTGTGCTTGATTCAGATTACCATATCTTCCAATTAATGTTATGGGTTATAATTAAGAAGATTCTCTTGAATGCAAGTGAAGCCTTTAAGTTTTATATGCCAATCATTTCCCTTAATAAGCTCCTTCACTTTGTCCTTGAGATTTAATATATGCCTCATATGAAATACTTTAGGAAATACATTAAAAGGGCCCTTTTCACTCTAATTATCAAACCACAACCATATATTCTCTTATCTCACTATCTTGAATTAGATCTCATCTTGGGGTGAATATGCTAACTTAAAACAAGAATTCTTTGTAGATTAAGTTATCGAATCCTTCAATTACCAGCTATAAACTTATTGTAACTTATTAGAGCCATGTGTACCACTAATTGTTCTTTTATTGATTTCTTCAGCTCAAGGAGCAAGTTTTGCCATTGTATGACCTTGTGTTGAAAGAGTCTATGATTCCTTTCCCTCCATATAGCATAAAATGAAGATAATAACATCTCCTTTACCTATTTCTTGCTTTAATGCATCTAACACATGATTCATATCCAATCTTTATGTATAGAAGAAATATTGCAGAGCCTTAAATTTTTTCTAGAAATAAAAGAATAAATTACATTGAAAGAAAAGATGAAGGATTTACTCCAGCTCATAGTTGCACAAAGTATAAAAATTTGTAATATTGTGATTTCCCCTCATTCTATCAAGTGTGTTGAGTTTATGTTTACAAATAATTCAAAGGACAAAGGAAGCCTTAGGATTAGCTTGTTGAAACTATACTAATTTATATTTATTCACCCTTGGAGCTGTGTTCCTCAATAGTTGTTATAAGATTGATTGGTGAAACATCTTGAGGTGCGTCTTAGCCAATGAATAGAGTCTTTATACTAGGATTAGTTAGAGAAGAAGGGAAATAACTGTAATTTGTTACCATACTCTATTAATGAGGTTGTATTGATTGCTATCATAGATATTACTTATGTAAGCCATATATGGAATTAAATTCCTTATAGCACTGAACTACTAATTCTAGAGTGGGGGCCCCTATTACTCACATCATCATTCCAAAAATTAGTGATATATTCGTTTCCAATATTATTCTTGATTTCTAGCATGTCTATGTCTCTCAGCTTAAGAATGTGCAGCATACTCCAACAATAGTATAAATTGAGTTCATCTTGGAAAAGACAAACTTCTATTGCACAAATTGTCGATTCTTTTGTGAACTCTTTCAATTAAATATTGAAATCTGCATGAGTTGGTCTTTTATTGTGATAGGAATACCTAAATATATGAAGGTACCTAGAGTTCTATTAGTTTTGATAACAAGTTTGATAGATGATTTGCTCCAATGGTTACAAAAAGCTTATTATTTTCCGTATTTATGTAAAGACCCAAAAGATCTTTAAAGGCAAAAATAGCTAACATTAAGGCATTAATTAAGCTTGAATTTATGCTAGAGAGGAAAAGTAAACCATCAAAAAAGATAAGCTATGAATTTTAATTTTTATATTTTTATGATATTTGAAACCCTTTTCTTGTTGAATTATATGAAAGTCCTATTGAGGACTTTCATTACTAGAGTGAATAAGTAAGGAGACAAGGGGTCTCTTTGACTTAGTTCCTTTGTTCCCTTAATGAGTTCAATCACCAACTTCCATTGCATTTAGAGCAAGTTGCCCCAAATCCTTAGGAGAACTGCTTTATTGAAATAGGATAATTCTGCCAAGCAATACATACCATAGTGGTAAAAAAATTGCAAACCTTCTCTGTCAAAACCATAATTGCCTCAACAATAGAGACTAAATTAGACTTCAATTCTGGAATTTTGTCTAAGCGAACAATGTCATGTCATTGCCTTCTCAAGATTCTCAATCATTTGGGATACAAAATCTTCATTCCCTACTATAGTATAGACTTCTTACTCCTAGGTCAGAGGCACAATAAGTTCCTTTTCATTTCTTGTATGCGACATCAGGTCCCACTAGGCATGTCAAATTATTAGTGTCAATATGGAATTTGGACATGCTAGGGAGGAATTTCTCCTAAGAATGTGTACACGACTTCTTATTAATGATATAGGTGAGCTTCATAAAACTTAGAAAATGAAATCTTAAGCTACCAAGATGCTAAATTTTTTTGGAAAAAGAAACAATTTAAGTTAGGCAGAAAGGGAAGTGTAAGCTACAAAGGGAATTTGAGGTAATCAAAAAGAATTTGAGATAATAAAAAAGAACACACATCATAAAGAAAATTGGAAAAATAACAAAAAGGTGTTTTTTAAGTAGTTTGATTGTTTATCTCTTTGGAAGTTGTCTTGAGGTTCTGTGTAATATATCCTTCTTATTATTGGCCTAGCAAATTAATATAGTCTTCTTAACTTTAGGCAGTTTTTTCCCACTTCCCATGTTCTATCTAATTTCCTACCACTATTCTTAACTTCAACCTCAAGCATCCCTCTTGTAATTTCCTAACTTCTAGCCCACTTGGCCATGTTTCTCTATTGTTCCCTTTACTAACTTCTAGCATGTTTATCCTTCACATTTTGGACTTCTGCCATCCATATGAAAACAAATTTTCTGGCTAAATATCTACTAAAGTTCTACATTTTGGCCTCCTTGCACTTATCGGTCTATTGAGATAAATTTCTCTTATCCTATTAACACCTATAGAGGGAGGCTACACTTTGTTATCTTTATTTAAGCAACATATACACATATCGGTGCTCTCATTTAGCTTTGCCAAAGGAGTTATGAAAGCCATTAAAAAGTTGAAAAGACTTTCTTTGGAATGATATAGGCAACAAAAACAAGGTATCTAATGTTAAATGGTCTAGTATTTGTTTACCAAAGTAGAATAGGGGATTAGGAATTAGTTATTTCTAAAGGATGAACAAAATTTTGCTAGCCAAGAGATCGTGGAAACTATGCATAAACAAGGAGAACCTCTAGGTTAAATGGATTTACATTTATTTTATTAAAAAAAAAGAAGCATATGGACCATTAAGTTTAATCTTAATACCTACTGGTCTTTAAGGCAGCTAATACATAGAAAGGATATAATACAACCTTTCTTGAAACATAAGATAGGAAATGATATGAGAACAAATTTCTAGTTTGATTGATGTCATTGCATCGGCCCCTTATATAAATTAAAGGAGTTCCAATCCCTCAAACCCATTGTTCCTACTAACACTAAGGTCCATAAACTGATCATAGACAATAATTTCGTTTAGCCTTTCCATTCTTCTACGAGAATCAAAGAGATATTAGAAAAACTTACCTGAGTACTCTGTTGACCACTCTAGAGAGGACAACATTTGATAGGCTAAGGATAAATCTGTAAAATTAACTACCAAATATTTTAAGAAACTTCTACTAAGATTATAGTTGCTAAATGCCTTGTGTAATCTAGTGTAGGACTTTAATTTAATCATATCCCATTCTTTCATCCTATAGCTTGTACCTACTAGAAAACTTTCAACTAAGGATAGAGTTAAATTTTCTCTAGCAGACACCACATATGTTGCTAATTAGGACCTTGACCATCTATACTTCAAATGGATACTCCTATTACTTATAGAATCATATTCCAACTCTCTTTAACCTACACAACAATTGCTTGGACTAGTAGAATCTAGATGCACGGTAAAAGGGATCAAAGATTGTTTAGATTAAGTTTTAAGGCATTGTTTTACTTAATATAGAGAGAAAGGATCAATAGACTCTTTGGAAACCAGGTTGTTAATTTTGAAACCAACTTAAAGAGGCTTATTTTTAAGATCAGGATGACTGTTATTGAGAGGGAATCCATTACACTTATATCTCTAAGAATGTGCACTAAGCTGCGTTTATGAACTGTCCTTAAGACTTTGAATATGTGTTAAGCTTTTCTTAATTATTATGTACTAATCCTTTTCCATACCTTAAAGGTCTTGTAATTAGTTTTTATGTCAATTAATTTTACTTAGTTAATTTTCAAAAAACTTTTAAAAAGATTAAAAAATGAGACACTCCTGTAATTTAAGCAACTTTAAAAAATTTTCCAATTTTTAAAATTATAGAAAAACTCCTTGTGGATTTCAATTTTCTATAAGAATACCTTATCTTAGATTTTTGTTGCTAATATGACGATTTAAACACAATTTTTAAAGTTGACTAAAACTAACTAAACTCAACCTAAACCAAAAATTTAAGATAAATACAATAAATTTTTAGTTTAAGCAGAGTTTAATTAACTCGGATCAGATTTAAGATCTGAGTTGAATCTTCATATCAATAACATTTTATTGATCCGTATGATGTTCACTACCAATGTGATTCATTGTAATTTTTTTGATGAGGTCTAAGACTAGGAATTCTAAAAAAATTGAAAACTATAAGGAGTTTTTTTCAAGAATTCTAATAAGGAGTTTTTTTTATTTTAACCAGCTACCTGAATAAATAGGCAGAAGAGAATCAAAAGAGGAGAGCAAAGTAAAGCTGAAAAGATAATTGTTTTGGTTATATATATACCATTGAATGGATGTAAATGGTATGAGATCTGGCACAAGATATGATCGTCAAGTAATTTAGAGAGGACCGAGAATTGGGTCCAGTGATTGGGAATATGCAGATGCGGGCAATTGGAATTAGAGCAAGTTCCACGCCTTTATTTTGTCTTTTACTTTGTTTGCCATTTCCAAATTTTCAGCATTGAAAATGACTCCGGGAAAGCTACGCATTTATTCCATTCACAACTAGTAGTAGACAAAGAAAGAAGGCGAGTACATTAAACAGCGAAGTATCTGCCAAACCAAAAGCCTTAAATATCATCATCAGAGAAATTATTATTTAGCAAAAGAATCGATGTTTACTTTAAAAAACTTAAATTCATAATCAAGCGTCGTTAACTTTTAATAAAAATTAAATTATTTTCTTTTGTTTTACATTCATAAGGAGGAGATTGGATTGGAGAGTATCTTCAGGTATATTTACGTGCGACTTATATTTTAGTATAAATAGGTTTCTTGCACGGCCCAGAAAGCAGTAAGGAAAGGATGTCAAATGTGAGCTGAGCTGTTTAAACAGAGCTGAGAGCTTAGGTTAAGATATTAAATTATGATAGAGTTTACATTTTGACTTTTTCAGCTACGCTAGCTTAATGTGAAAGTTTGCCCTTATGCGTGAAGCATGGCATATCAATTACATCACAAGTTCAAACTTAAGAATATGTTAAGGAATGATATGTAAAATTTAAATAAGGACATTAAAAAAAGTTATTAATTATAATTTAGTATAGGTAAGTAATTTTTTAGGATAATTTAAGAATGTTTTAATGAGTGATATTTAAATTTAAAGAATGACAATAAAAAAGTTATTAATTAGTAATTTAGTATAGATAAATAATTTTGTTTAGGACAATTTAAGAATGTGTTAAAGAGTGATATTTAAACTTTAAATAATTATATTGAAAGAAGGACACCAAAATAGTTATTAATTATTATTTTAGTATAGACAAGTAATTTTGTTTAGGATAATTTAAGATTGTGTTAAATAGTCATATTTAAACTTTAACTAAGTATATATAAAGAAGAACATTAAAGAAGTTATTAATTAATAATTTTGTATAGATAAGTAATTTATTTAGGATAATTTGAGAATGTGTTAAAGAGTGATATTTAAACTTTAAAGAAGTATATATAAAGAAGGACACTAAAAAAACTATTAATTAGTAATTTAGTATAGATAAATTAAGTTTTAAAGAACCATGTTCAGAGAAGAACACTTAAATTTAAACATGCTTCAACTTTTCGAGTGACTTTTTATATTTATTCAATCTTAAAATAAAATTTTGATTTCAATTTATGTTTGCTATTTGAATTGATTTTCTTTAATGTTTTCGGTTCTTTTTCAACATCTTTTCTATTTCTTCTATATATACTTTGATTCCTTGTGTCAAGATCACAAGTTAATTCTCCCTTTTATTGTTATTTATGTTGTTGGTTGTGGTGATTGAAGTCAAATATCATATTAGATATAAAAGACATAAGAATCATGAAGCCAAAGTTAAGGGTATTTTCATTTTTAGAATTTTATCTTTTATCTTTTTGTTTCATCTTTCCTCTTTGGCTCGTTATTTTGTGACTTATTTTTGTTTTAGTTATTATTGTGAATTATTTTTGTACAAAACTAACAATTATTTTTCTCATATTTTCAGGTTAAAATTATAATGGAGAATATAGAATCATTAGAAAAAGATTCAATGAATATAGCATCCTCTACTCGTAGTAAGTCTGATTTATTATGGAATTATTTTTTTCTCAAGCATTTGATTAGAACATCTTACTGGTATTAAGGATAATATTGCTTCTTGTAAAAAAGTACCATTTGATATATGTGAGATGATTGGAAATGTTTGTAGCAATAAGTAAAAATGAAAAACAAAAATAAAGAGACTCACAATATATCTTTTAAAGATGACGAAGCACCACAAGTATTAAATAAAGGAAAAAGGAAAAGAGAAAAAGGAAAGCTACTATTGATATAGATTCTTATTTTCCTCTAAGAACTACTCCTAATTTTCAATCTAGTTTTAAATGTGTTAATAAGGATGTTATATTGTGATGTAAAAAAGCATGAGTTAAATGATTATATCATTTATGTATTCTTTTAAATGCTTTAAATTTACCATATTTTCAAGAAGCAATAGATGCTACAACGATAGGTCTAGGATTTAAGGTACCTTCTTATTATGATATGCGTGTGCCTTTGTTTCAAGATTTAAAAAAAGAATGTTAGTTAATTATGGATACATATGTCTTGTTGGGCATCAACAAGACACACTATTATGGCAAATGGGTGGACTGATTAAAGACAAAGATCCTTAATTAATTTCTTGGTTTATTGTAATATTGGAACAACTTTTATCAAGTTCGTTAATGCTTATGATATAATAAAAAGTGCTAATGCTTTATTTAAATTATTTTATGAAATTGTTGAGTGAGTTGGACTAAAGAATTTTGTACATTTTGTTATAGATAATGTAGCCGCTTATATATTAGCTAGGTACTTATTACAATCAAAGTATGAGCATATTTATTGGACTCCATGCGCTACTCATTATATAAGTCTTATTTTAAAAGATATTGGTAGTATTGACCATATTTCTAGTCTTGCTTCACGTACATCTAACATTAAAAATTTTGTGTATAATCACATCACATTTTTTTCATGGTTAAAAAGTAAGAAGATTGGGTTGAGATCGTGCTTCTGGTTGCTACCGGGTTTGTAACTACATTTATTACTTTGAAAAATATTTATAAACATAAGAAACCACATCAAAATTTAGTGAAAAGTAAACATTTTTCAAGTCATAAGTTATCAAATAGTGAAAAAGAAAAAGAAGTTTGTGCTATTATTTTAGATAATAAATTTTGAGATGCTTGCTTGGTCATTGTAAATATTGTGGCTCTGCTTATAAAGTTATTAAAAATTCTTGACTAAGATGAGAAGCCATCTTTGGGTTATATATATGATGGTATGTATAGAGCTCACAAAAAATTTAGAAATCTTTTTAAAGGAAAGGAAGAATTGTACAAGCCTTATATAGTTATTATTGACCAACGATGGGATAAGTATCTTACTCAAATGATCTACTTAGCAACTTATTTTCTCAATCTTTATTGCTTATATAGCGAAGAAACCTGTACAAATAATACTATGGGAAGACTGTTTGATGTGATTGAATGCAAAGGTATTTTCTCTATTGAAAAGCAATCACAAGTGATAAATGAAATTAAATTGTATTATGAAGGTTTAGAGAGTTTTGCTAGATCATCAACAAAAAGAAAAACGTATGGTGAAAAAAATATATAGCATGTTAATTTTTATACTTTTAATTCATTCATTACTTATTAATAATATATATTTTATTTTTCATAACTATCAATTTAAAATACAGATGAGTGGTGGAGATTATTTGGTAAAAGTGTTCCAACATTGAGAAAACTCACTGTTAGATTACTCAATCAAACAACTTCTACATCAGGTTGTGAACATATTTGGAGCATTTTTGAACGTATTCGTACAAAGAAATGAAATCGTTTGGAACATCAAAGACTTAATGACCTTGTTTATGTTACTTATAATCTGAGAATGATGAACAAATATTTTATAATTTTGTTTTTATTTCATTAATTTTATTTTATTATTGACTTTATAATTTCTATATTATGTATTCAGAGCCTTGGTAAGAGAAGAATATATGATCCGGTTGATATTGTTTGTATTGAACATACTGATTTTTGGATCGAAGAAAAAAAACTATTGCCTGATCTTGATTATAATGAACTTGAAAAGGCGATTTATGGGAAAAAAAGTATTTGTCACAATAAATGAATTAAGAACATCTATTGATGGTCAGTTGATATCTTCTTTTATCATATTTAAGTTAAAAGTATAATATATTACAAATTTATAATTGAGAGTAATTTCATATATTACTAATTTATAATTTTATTTGAATGCAGTAGAAGAAGTTGACACAAATTCTTTGGATGAAAGCATAGTTTATAATCTTTAGATAGTGTTGGAGAATTTGGAACTTTTGACTATGATTAGATACAACCTCTTTTAAAAATACAAAATTGATTTTTATTATTTTTAAGTTTTATATTAGCTTTAGATTTATTTATTATTAGTTAATTATATAAAATAGACATCAGCGTATTTTTTATTTTAATAAAATATTTTATTTTTACTTACTCTTATAATTTTTATTTCTTATTTATTGCATACTAATTTTATAGCGATTTAATATCAATTAAAATTTTAAACTTTAAAATTTTCCTTTAACCGATCTTATATTTGGTCTTTTAAAATCTAGTTTTTAAAAGAGTGGTTTCTACACTAAAATAGTCACCAAATGACCAAATGCAAAAAGCTTAGAGCCACAGGAAATTTTGTAAATTTTAACACATAAGAAACTGTCTAAAAAAAAAAAAAAAATCCTTTTAAGACTTCCTTTCCTAATCAGACAGGACCTTAGCAGTAGTCAGTCCTCACTCGCACAGGACCACTACCGTCGCCACCAGCATTCTCTTCTATAAATTCCTCGAACACAAATCCTATCTTCTCCCACAAATATCCCTTCCTCTCTGTTGAGGCCAATCCTATCTTCTCTAACAAAGCAACAAAGCAAAACAAAACATGACAATATCATGTCCTACATTTATTGGATCAGACAACCTCTCCAATGATGCTCCTTCTGTATCCTCTTCCGTTGTACTCACCCAAGATGATCTCAAGAAAATCGCCGCGTTTAAAGCAGTAGAGTTCGTCCATTCTGGCATGGTCGTCGGCCTCGGCACCGGCTCCACGGCCAAGCACGCCGTCGACCGCATCGCCCATCTCCTTCGCCAAGGAAAATTGAAGAACGTTATCGGCATACCCACCTCCAAAAAGACACACCAACAAGCTCTCTCTCTTGGCATACCCTTATCCGACCTCGACTCCCACCCCACCGTCGACCTCTCCATCGACGGGGCGGACGAGGTTGACCCTGATCTCAATCTCGTCAAAGGCCGAGGCGGGTCATTACTCCGAGAGAAAATGATCGAGAGTGCCAGTAAAAAGTTTATCGTTATTGTTGACGAGACCAAGTTGGTGAAGCATGTTGGTGCTAACGGTGCGATGCCTGTGGAAGTTGTTCCCTTTTGTTGGAAGTTCACCCGAGAAAGGTTGCAGAAGTTGTTTGATTACGCTGGTTGTGAGGCAAAGTTGAGGTCTACTAGTGTTGGTGGTGGTGAGGAAGGTGAGGCTTTTGTTACCGATAATGGGAATTATATTGTGGACTTGTTTTTTAAAAGGGATATCGGAGACCTGAAAGCGGCTGGTGATGCAATTTTGAGGCTCGCTGGGGTTGTTGAGCATGGGATGTTTATTGATATGGCTACCACTGTCATTGTTGCTGGTGAGCTTGGCGTGAGATTGATGCCAGATGAATAGTAGTTGATTGAGGCTGCTTTCAACTTTTAACAAATTTGGAGAATTTTCATATTTTGTTGTAACAGTAATTGTACTTATTACCAGATGAGTAGTTGATTGATATGATGTGGGTTTCAACTTTCAACTAATCTGCAGAATTTTCATGTTTTGTTGTAACAGTAATTATAGTTTGGCTTTTTCCTCGGAATTCGGGAAAGGAAAATAGGAGTTTACTTGGATTTTGTGGGGTAGAAGGCGGAATTACGCGTAACTTGATGTATTAACTCAGCTGTCTGTCTCCTGTCCTGTCCTTTCCAAGATATGCTTTCCATTTTTTATTGGGTTATTTATTAGTTAAACTCGGTTATTTGACTTCATTTAGAAGACTCGTGTCTGGCGAAAACTTACGCTGTCTCGTGTGGGCTTGTTATGAACTGTGCATAACTGTGGTCCAAAGTTATCTTCGTAATGCGTGCTCCCTGCTGATCATGTGGTTAGAAATGGAGGAATTTATCGGTTCACTCATTCAGCAAGAATTTGTAATGGTTGGGTCCTCAATATTCGATTGCATTATTCTGGTTCATGGTCTAGGAGTCTAGCTATCTGTCATTGGAGCGGACGGCAATCTTTGTCAGGATCTGTCAAAATTTTACCACCAAAAACTTTAATTTAGTTAATGAAATAGAGGCTTAGATGACAGACCCTATATCAGGAATGAAACCTTCAGTTGGAAACCTGGATCCCTTATCCTGAGAAAACCTTTCCAAATTGCAGAAGATTTCTGATGGGCCTAAATCACTTGGCTTAGGGGATTCATTCGCTCGAAACGTTATTGAGTAGAGTCTTTCCGAAACAATATCAGTTGGTTCAATCTTCATAAGCACGGGCTTGTCGTTTGATGAATAGAATTTTGTGTAACTGCAGTTGCGTTAGTACCAGATGGTTTCCAAACGGTAAGAATAAGTCACGTTTTTCCCGATGGCATCGGAAGAGATAGAATGATCTGCGGAATTGCTTCCTCTACCGAATAAGGAGCTCTTGATGTGGAATTTTTTAGCTATTCTAAAGATTATCAGAAATTGCTGCTGTATTTGAGTTACAGGTTGATAAAATGCAGTTGTCCGTTTCTGGCTCATTTTTTGATCGTCTCAATATTGACATTGCTCATTTTATAATCTATGAGTTTCTCCAGTCCTTTCTTCATCTGACATACGGCATTATTGGTGGTCCTATACCTTATCGCTCATATCTTAGTTGGGTCACCTGGCATCTCCAATGCTTTTCTTCCACTATTTGCTCCACTTTAAATACCTGTTCTAATATCTTGGGAAGCATTTGGCCTTTCTTCAATGGAAAAAGCCGTTTATGTGTGGCCGGGTCCGACTATAATAAAAGTTATTAAGATATTTATATTTTTAAGAATAAAATTGTAATTTTTTTTATTACAATTGGGGTTCGCTGGTCATGACCAGCGAGCCACCACATCGGGTCCTTCTTCTTCAAGCCAGTGGACAAAATAGCAAATTATATATTAATAATAATTGATAGGACGTCCCAAAGATTGTTAGAATGTGAAGTATCTAACGGGCAAAAGTAGATGATTCACATTAGGGTTATATATGGTGCAACTTAATTTATTGAACATTTTAAATTTTGATTTTAAAAAATTATATTAAAAAAAATATTTTTATGAAAATTCAATAAAATAAGAGTTCTTTTTGTACAATAAATAATATGTTTAAAGTTTATCCTAATGAATTGTATAACTTATTTAAATATAAATTGTTAAAACTTAAATAAATAAGATTTTTATTACCTGGATAATCTTATCTAAGCAATTAATTTTGTTTTACTAAGAGTCAATGTTTTAAAAACTGGACCAGAAGTTAAATTGGTATGGCAAGAAGTTTAAGGATTAAAAGGTTCAACTGATATTAGACCATCATAAAATTGGTTAAAGATTGAATAAAATTTAAAAATTTGAAATATGATTGAAGAAAAATGCCCTTAATTTAAAATTTAATTGAGAATAGAAACTATTAAGAGTGATTTGAGATTCCTGTTTACCTTGAAGTATGATTGAAAAGGAGTTTCTTTTTCCAAATAAAAAATTATACAAAGCTATCGTTCACCTTAAAAATAGAACTATAGTAGAAATTCAAGACGTGTCTTTAGAGTGGACGTACGTAAGCTTTGTTTGTCGAACCAATATAAACCAGTTTGTGTTTCTCTTCTCTTTCCCTTTTTTTTATTGTTTACAAATATATAATTGGTTTACTTTTATTTCTTTCTTGCATTTATGATAATTTGTGGACTTTTTTTTAGTTAGTGAATTTTATTTAAATCTTAAATTCACCCAATTGACCCCCATTAGGGAATAATAAAAAAGGAACTATAGGAATTGTAATATCTAACAAATCTCACATAATTATCTATTTAATAAGATATTGACCCTCATTTAATTTCTACCACAATATTATTTTAAAGTTTTCATCAATTGTTCAGAAAATATCTACTCCAAAAACTTATCCAACTCTACTCAATTATATGAAATCCTATCCCTTTTTATCCTTACAAATTCCTTTAAACCAAGATCTAAACTTGTATCTTTCTTGTTTGTTTGTAGAGGATGTTTAACATAAAATTGTTGTGATAAAACTCTTTACTTGTTTTTAATTAGTAGTCAAAAACAATTCATATCATAATAATTTAATGATATGAACCTATATTGAAGCACGATTACCAAAAAAATCTAAAATAAAAATAATTGTCATGATTATCAATCATATCCTAATAATTGTTAAACTTTTCATTACCTTATTTTTATTATTTGAATCACTTTAATAGAAAATTTACCTAATAAAATAATGTTAATTTGATCTCATACACGTTAGAGAAACAAATGTGATTAATTGGACAATTTATATTTGAAAATAACTCAATAACAATATTAAATAGCTCTAATTTTTTACAAAATTATTTTTCCACTAATTACAAATATATCAGCAAACAAGTTTATAGAGAATCATGTTGTCTTAACCTAATAAATACATCTATATAATTAATAGTAAAATCAAGAATTTTAAATGTAAAAATTCTCCATATTAAACAATTCATGCATAACTTTCTAAGAAATGTGTACTTATGTTTTTTTTCCTCAAATTTCTTAAGTCAATCTTTTAGATGTTACACTCCATCATAGTGCACTTAGCCAAATTTTTAATCTTGGCTCAAGATTAACTCAATGCTTAATTAGGCCTAGATTTGAGCCCGATCGAGTTTTAGGCTCAAATCAAGTCTTACTAAGCTTTGGACTCAGGCTGAGACAAGATCGAAAAGCTTTATAGGAAAGAAGACTTTATAGTCGTTATGAAATATAGAATTTTGTGACTTCTTAGTGAGTATTGAAGGTTGTGGGTCTTGTATTAAAGACAATGATGATTAGGGGGAGAGAGTTGTGCAAGGTTTAAAAGTCTTTTTTAAGGTTTTGAAACTGGTGAGTAGAGATGACATATGAAAATTATGTTGAATTTCAAGTGGATTAGATTCAATTCATGGGTTGGAAAAACATTAATCTTTATAAATTGTTTATATTTTTTACAAAAGTCTTTGTGTAATCCACTATCGTAATATAAACTCTATAAACACCAAATTAAGGCAAGAAAATGTAATGCAAGCCAAAATTGTCACATCCATACCCCTATAACAACCAAACAGATACCAATGTTAAATTATGAAAAAATAAATGGAAACAACACCCAACTTTGGGTTAGAGAGATATGTTCTATCCTCTCTCTGGCCTTTAGCTCACACTAGCTTATGATCCTTGCTCTCCTTCATCCATTACTGCTAATTCTCCTTCCTCCTCCTAGATAGCCACACCACCCTTTTGCTTTTCCGATTATTCCTTCATCTGCCTTCCTCCATTCCCCCTCCTCACCATTTCACCCCTACTAGAACAAATCTGATACAAGGGCATTTCAGTCCTTTTCTTTTCCTACTTTTTTCCTACCTGCATTGTCTTCCCTCTTTTAGACTCTGTCTCAACATCTTTCCATAACGCAGGTTCAGTAGAACACTTCCTTCACAACAAAACAACCAAATGATAAGGAGGATTTTCCTCCTTTACCTCACCACCATCCACCCAAGGTGCTGCTGGGAAAACCATCCTAGGCATAACTCAAGCCCTCTACCCCCTGCAAACTCGCTACCACTAGTAGCAAACGCCCCCCTTCACCCACTCCACACACCTACCACTCTTTTAACCTCTCCAACTCCTTCTAACCCTTCGATAGAGAGGAGACCCTGGAAGCAAGTGGTGGGTGGCTCTGCAGACCTTGCTCTGCATTTCTGCTCCCCCAAGACAGAATATGGTCAGACTATTGTCTTTTCAGAGAGAGAAACATTACAAGAGGGGGTTAAATCTTGGGAAAACTCTCTCATTGGATTTTTCTGGGATAAAAGACCTACTTTTCCAGTCATTCAAAGATAGGCACAATCATTTTAGAAGAACAAAAGGTTTGTGGAGGCGATTATTGTAGAAGATAAATATGTTCTATTCATCTTTTCATCTAAAGCATAAGCTTCGAAAGTAGTAGAAAAAAGGCCATGGTATATTGTAAACTTCCCATTATTTTTACAGCCTTAACAACTAGGATTTCAAATGGATTGTAAGGACAAGAGACTAGTGCCAATGTGGGTAAATCTCTTTAACGTCGGCCTCGAATATTGTACAACAAAAGGTTTGAGTATGATTGCTATTTTTCTCGGTAAACCTCTATGTTTGGATGACAATACAACAAATAGAAGAAGATTAGGGTATGCCAGAATATGTATTAATATGGATATTTCTAAATGCTTACCGGAATCTATCCCTATTATGATATTGGGGCTTGATGGGTCCTTATACGAGGATAATGTGACAGTCCAATATCAATGGAAGCCGTCCCTTGTTGCTTAAGGTAAAAAATGGATCCCTATAGATAAGACTTTCATTAAAGGAGGCTATGAGGAGCTGATGAGTGATAATCTCACAAATACAAAGGTAGGATAGAATAAGGAAAGCATATTCGTGACTATACTTGAAGATGGTCAAGAAAAAAGTGAACTAGAAGGCGATGGGAAAAAAACAGTGTAAGATGGGAAACTAGGGAGTGAATGTGAACTAGATGATGATGGGAAACTGGAAAGTGAATGTGATATAGGGGAAGGAAAATTTTCTATAACAAATGCTAATGAAAAAGGAAAAGAGGTTATTGTGGTGAGTATGTATAAGGAGCAATTGATTGAAAATCTAACAGCCACTCCTGAGTATAATATTAAAGGGCTTGATCAAAAGGAATTGATAGGTACTACTATGGAAAATAAGGAGGAGGACCCTATTATTGGCAAATTTTTGGCAGTCGCTAAAAGGAAAACTAGCAGGAGCAAGAGGAAAGCCTCTAAAACTAACTTGGTTTGATTTATGAAGATCTTAACATGGAATGTGGGGGGAATCAATTGCCGTAAAAAGCTTTCGGCTTTAAGGGATTTTATCTATAACACAAAGTCAAGATTTTTGCTCATTTGGAGACTAAAATTAGATATGAAAACCTCAAATTACTGAATAAACTCGGATCACAATGAAAATTCATCTCCAATCTTCAAACCCATCAGTATGGGAGAATCATTATTGGATATGATCTTACTTTGGTAGATGTTCAAGTCTTTACTACAGAGACGTAAGTCATACATCTAAAATGCAAATTGCTTCAGGTAAATGTTGATATATTTACATTCTTTATCTACGGCTCTAATTATGCATTCCAAAAGAAACAGTTATGGGATAGCTTAATTCAGTTTCAGCATAGTGTCAATGGGCTATAGCTACTATGTGGAGATTTTAATTCTACTTTATATAGAACAGAAGCTGGAGGTAATTTCAGTCTGATAAATTTCTCTTCTGACTTCAATGACAGTGTGGGTTAGCTAGGAATTTTTGATCTAAAGGCACAGGGGCATTTCTATACATGGAGTAACAAGCAGATGGGAAGATGGGCTTTGAGGAAAACTTGATTGGACTATGGTGAACAAATATTGAATTACACATTTTTCAATAGTGTAACTTCCTTCCTAGACCCTTTATTCTCAGATCATACACCTATGCAAGTTAAAATTTTGACTCAAAATCAGAGTCAAAGAAAGCCTTTTACGTTTAACAATCTATTAATTAATGATGAGGGATTTGCCGAGGCTCTTTATAAAAGATTGGAAGCTATGGTTACAGGTACTCACCAATATGTTTGTGACCAGAAGCTTAAAACTATCAAGATGGAGATGAAAACATTAATGAGTAGAAGACCTTGTTCCACTCAGAAAGTAGTTACTAAAGCTAGAGAGGACCTGGAGACGGTTCAAAAGAAAATTGACTTGGATCCTATCAATTTCAGACTATTAAATGCTGAGAAGTCCCTATTGATGTCCTATCTTACTAAAGCAAAGGATCATGATAGCCTAATGCAGCAAAGAGCCAAAGTTAATTGGCTAAAAGAGAGTGAAAGGTGCTTAAGATTTTTTTTCAATTCAATACTAGCTAGAAGGAATGCTAACAAAATCTGCTCTCTTACGTTACAAAATGGAGGGGAAATTCCTACTCAAGAGGGCCTTCTTAAGGAAATATAAAGATACTTTAGGAAGTTTTATGGATCCTCTCGAAACCTTACTAATTCTAGTACTCTCGATTCCATTATTCACAATAAGATCTCCCAGGATCAAGTTGCAGCTCTCATCAAACCAGTGGAAGATAAAGAAATAAAAGAGGTGGTTTTCCAGATGCATTTGAATAAGTCCCTAGGTCCTGATGGGTTTAATGATTATTTCTTTCAAAAGACATGGCAAGATATTGGGCCTATGGTGAAAAAAGTAGTACTAGAATTCTTCACTAATGGGATTCTATTGAAGGAGATAAACAAAACTCATATTTGTTTAATTCCTAAAACCTCTTTTTCCTCTACTTTAGATTAACTATAGGCCTATTACATGTACCAATTTTCTCTATAAAATTATTTCTGAAATTTTAGATAATAGGCTGAAATTGGTTCTGGATTTGTTGATCTCTGATAACTAGAGTGCCTTCCTCCAAGGTAGAAGAATTGGTGATAATTTTTCTATAGTACAGGAATTGATGAAAGGATATCAAAG
>JANQAP020000078.1:249354-277440 GCA_026874005.2 Erythroxylum coriaceum
AGTTTTCTAATTTTTTAAAACATATTTTTCTAAATTAATTTAAATTTTTATGATATTAAAATTTCTAAAAATATTCCACTAAATTAAGTGAAGATAATAATAAGTGAAACTATAATAAAAATCCATATCTTTTCTAGTTTACAAGCTCAAATTACATTTGAACGAACCTGACAAGCCTAGGTTCAAATTTCAGCCCAAGCAGGATCATTGTTTCATAAATCCATTTAAAGCAAAAAAGCGTTGCATAAATCCAGCCATTTTCAGTAGAACACACTGAGCAGCTACCTAAGCCCATGAAACAAGTTTCTTTTTTGGTAAAATTAAAATTGAATTAAGCCTTAAAGGTAAAATCAAGGTATTACACAAAGGCTACGTAGGCTATGGAAGGACAAATACACCAAATTTCATAAAACCTTACTGATTAACTAGAAACCTTGAGACTAAACTGAAATTTGCTATAACTATTACAAGTTCCAGGAATTCATAATTGATGCAGTCATTTGGAATTTGTTGTTGAAGGTGTTGATGTGAAACCTGATCCTGTGGATAACTTCCCGACAGAATTGCTCATAGCTTTGGCCTGTGTTTACGAAAATTCGGTTGTTTCTTTCATCCCAAATAGCTAGGACTAAATAGGAAAGGGCTACATTGTAACACTATCTGCTTACTTCATTCTCATGCTTTATTGCCGAACTCCATTGAATAATATGTTGCCAATCAAGTGGAGGATTGCCGAGATTGCATTTGACAAATATCAATCTTCATGGTATGTTGGAGTAGTGAACATGAAAAAACAAGTGTGCTATGCTCTTCTGTGCATTCATGCACAATGCAAACCAGTTTAGCCTAGCTATATACCAAGTCGGTCAATAGTTGGAAGTCTACGTCTTATCGCACTCCATAAGGTAGTGAATGCACGAGGTAGGACATATTTGGACCATACTACTTTATGCCAAGATACCTTTGCAATGGTACCTTTTATATAGTTTTCTACAGGGCAGACTAAAGAACTTGCCATTGCTGAATGGCCTCCAGATACTCTTGTCATCCACATTTGCATTTAATCTGATGTTATTAATCTCATTGAAGAGAGGAGGATTGGAATGACATTTAGTACTGCACCCTTATGCTCCAAAGCAGTAGCAACTGTGTCATTGTCCTGTATGAGATTTGAGAAGCAAGTTCCTCAATGTTCTCCACCCATGAGACAAGCTTTCGGAGAATGAAATGATGCCTACTAAAATGATTTTAATTGACAAACGCTATTCTGAGATGGTACATGGATTTTCGAATTCAACAAACTCAACAAATCACTCTCTTTTCGTACATAGAAAAGCATATTCTTGACAACTTTTCAACGGTATTACTTACACTGTACAGAGGCTATTCTTACACTCCAAGTACAGACCCATTAGAATTTCTTGGGCAGAGAAAATGATTATCGACCAGTAAGCTTGACCACCCAAGCACCACCCAAGTAAAGACCCAGAAGTGGTGCTGCTAGAAGCATCTGAGTCAGAGGATCGGTTGATGGTGTAAGTACAGCAGCTGCAACAACAGCACCTACAACCACGTATCTCCAGATCGACAGCATCTGGTCCCCAGACACCAGTTTAAGTTGTCCAAGTAAAAACTGTATCACTGGAACCTGTAGAACGGTTGAATTAATCACATCTCGCATCAATTAAAATCAGGGTCTTATCATGCCAAAAAAATTTCCACCTACAGCAAGGTATTGTCATAACAAATCAAAGATTAAACATGTAGATGCATATGATACAAATGGAACTTAAAAAATTGTTACAGGTCCTAATTAATACATGTAGACCAAGTCATAAATGCTCAAACCCAGATGAGATTTAATAAAATGAATCAAGAGCTCAGTTCATGAAATCCGATAGTTGCTTTGGTAACGACCTTGCTTCATAGTGGCCTGATTAAGAGCTTGTTTCAAAATCATTTTGTGAATTACTTGGCCATTTGCATATAAATTCGTTTATTGAAACCCTTATTTTGAACTATACAATGTTAATTAATTTTATTTTCCCATTTTTGAGGTAATAATCTAAACCAACCTGACATAAACTATATTTATATTGATAAGAACTGCTGAACAAGTTTTTCCATTGATTCACTACCAAAATTGTTCTAATTTTTGTCTTTCAATTTAAACTGAAATAGCCCCTGGATTCCCTTTTTTTATTTTATTTAACAAGTTATGACTAAAATTGATTAACATAAAAGGTATAACCAAAATGAAATGTAAATCGGGATTTCCTACTGTTCTCGCCCATCTGGATAGAACTTATAGAAAAGGATAGATTGGAACCCGTAGTTCTTATGCCAAGCATTTTCTTTGTTCACACAGTAAAGTAAGTGGTAATATCGAAATTTAAATAGTAAGGATGCATTAAAAATTTACCTGGAAAGACAAGCCTGTGCTGAACATAAGAACAAGCACAAACTCAAAGTATTGATCAATGGACCACAAAGATTCCACAGCTCCTTCAGCATAACTGACAAAGAAATTTAATGCTGCTGGCGTAAGAATCAGGTAGGAGAAGATAACACCAGCATAAAAAAGCACTGAAGAACCTAAAACAATCGGCCCTAAGAATCTCCTTTCTGCTTTTGTCAAACCAGGAAGAACAAAGGCAATAATCTCGTATAGAATAACTGGGCTTCCCAAAAGAAGGCCACAATATCCTGATACCTACAGATCAGCAAGGCAGCACATTAATTGAATACCTTGCTTTTCACCTTTACACAAGTAACCATTAAGGAATGAGAATGTTTGCACGAACTTGATCATTCAATAAAACATTAATAACACATTTGTTAAAGCTAAGAAATTCCCTCCAAAGAAACTGAATGCTAGATCGGAAAAACACGTGTAATCATGCTCCACGATATGACTGACAAAACATTGCATTTCATTTCTACTTAGCACATGCTTCAAATAACTTCTTTCCATTCCTATTTGTAATTTTTCTGATATTCTTTTTCCTATTGGCCACCTCAGAGATCTTGTATCTTGACATTCTTCTGAAACTGTATCTTTTCAAGCAAATTGACATCAAAAGGAGCCAGATGGAGGTGCAAGGACTTCAGTTATTACCCAAAAGAAAAAGTCATTGGTTTTATTTTCCTGATGAAAAATGTTTGGTTAAAGCAAGTCCAATTTCTAGTAAACTTGAACTTACATTCGATAACATGTTAGGAAATAAGATCTCCAGATAACCACAATTGAATGTCACATATAGCTTAGCTTATGATTCTTTTGAACCATTTCTGGTTGTAGGCAGATCATCAGCTTTCTAGACTCATGAATATGCAATGAGCTGGGTGTAAATTTATGGTTGGAAAAGCAAATTATTACAAACTAGAAGGTAAGACGCAATTCACTGGAAAGAACAATAAGAAAAGAAGCAAAACTAGCAATCCCTATATACCTTTTCATGATTATTGGAGTATAAATTCCTATAACTTCTCAATTGATCCCATTAAGCTACCTCTAGTTAGCTGAACTAAAAGTCCAAAATCATAAAGAAGATTATGGAAAAAAAAATTGTAATTTGGTCACATAAAGCATCTCATGCAATTTGTCCATCACAAACAGCAGTTGAATTTTGACATGCATGTTTTTGATGAGCAGAAGATATTTCATTGAGCCTAACCTTTAAAGTTGTAAAGAAGAACTCTCCAGGAGCTAGTTGCAGAAACCGTACACCCTGTGCTTTGACAGGAGCTTCAAGAACCAAAACCAGTTCTTTTGAAAACGCAAAGCACCCTAATATGGCAGCTCCAACAGCCAAAACTGACACAAATAACCTCTGGCGCAGCTCTTCAAGATGATCAAATATACTCATTTCTTGATCATCCGGAAGCAGCTCTTTACTAGGATAAAGAAAATTATAAAGTGCATTTCCTTCAGTCTCCTGACCCAAGTTTTCTTGTGATCCATTACCCACATCTTCATGTCAATCAAGAAATGGTTGTTAGCTAAGAGCACTAGTAAAAGAAAATGCGATCAAGACCTAGACAAGGAAACAAACAATAAAACCTACCGAACAACTATGGAAATTATACATTTCTTTTAAATCCATTCATTTATCAATCTGTAAATGCATAGATATACACTCGTACTGGCAAATTCATCCATACACACATACTGGCAAATTCATCCATACACTTACATGTATAGGCATAGTAAACACAAAGATACATACATGGATAAATTGTTGTTTGATTTCGGACCTTAAAATATAAAAGAGACATGTAGGTATTTTGTTTTAGAGAGAATAATTTCAGCATACAAGAAATAGTTTGACATCTAGATTTTGGTCATGCCAAGGGAACATATTATTCTGATATCATTGATGTTATTATTATTATGGAATTGCTGGAAGTGCAAATAGATGCATTACCCTAAAATGAACCCATGATGCACTATGAAAGAAGACACTAGATCATTTTATGACCAATTTTTATTCAGAAAGGCGTGTTGCTTCTAGCTAAAATGTTAATATGAATCAAACAGCAAGAATTATCCAAAGATACTGGCTCCAAGAAGCTGTCAAGATTATACACATCAGTAAAGAATAGACATTGATCCTCACCTCACAACAACCAAAATTACATAAAGCCACTGGATTGTCAGTAATCAGAGCACATTTACAGCTTGGCCTTACCTTGATGATATGCATGTTCTTTTGAGGTTGCTAACTACTAGATTTATCGTCATTCTAACAAAACATGTGGGTTCAATGTATACAAATGGCAATCCTACTCTATTTACTTGAAAATCAACAACCAAGTCTGGCCCTTGGTCGTTGATTTTCATTTCAACAGTACAGGATGGTCATTTGTATACAATGAACCTACTTGTCTTCACAAAATGAAGATAAATCTAGTAGTTAGCAACCCAAAGGAACTTGCATATCATCAAGATAAGGCCAAGCCGTTAACATGCTCTTATTACCGAAAATGCAATGACCCCACGCAATGGTCAAAACAGAACTTAGAGCCTGTATCTAGGCCCTATGAAATCAATGAAAGTTAGCATTTTGTAATAATCTTCACTTCTATCATTGGCTACTACATCAGCTAAAATTCTGTATAATTGTTTTGTATTGGAAAGCCAAATTGGTAATGGGAGTCCACAGATCATACAGTCTCACCAATCATTTATGTTGGCCGTTCTTATGAATCTATTCATTAAGATGTCAAACACTTGGTTCAACATTCCTATATTTCAGATGTTTAATCAAAGCAGAAAATTGGTGGTCCTTTGCACTCATATGTTACCTTAAGTTCACGACTTCATTTTCATGAATAGCTATGGCCTTAAGTGAGTGCACACTTAGTCCACATGCATACCTTAATGACAAGGTTCAACATTGCTATAGTTTAATCATCAAAGGAGAGTAGAGAAATTAATGATACTTTCCAATCAAAAAATCCAATTTCTTTACTTACGTTCATAGTAAAACTGTTAAGAACAAAACCTGTGCAAAGCATTAGATCAATGTGCCGACAAATTCAGCAAATATGACATTTGTCCACCTACATAACCTCTATTTACTATCAACCTATAATTTATTTCAAAAGTAGGTAAAGACTCCAACTCAATAAAAAGCAAATTCAGTTCAACATCAAATTAAAATGTTCCACAACATGCATCTTTTCCTCTCACTAAGGCCATCATCTACTGATCAAATTCACTGCTATAATAGTTAGATTTTTGTTAGACCCGCATTTAGTGCCAGAAATCCGAGCAAGCATCCCATAACATCATACCTTCACTATTTAGAATCCAAATGTTATTTTTGATATGCCCATCAATAGCTAATCCCATTCTTGTAGCAAACAATTTTATAGCATTGAGAACATCCAACAAGAGTGCATCCTAAGGCTGGCCGATAGTTTCTCATCCTGTCTTTAATTTAGCAATTTAGTTGAGGAAGAAGCAATGAGTGTATGATCTTCAAGGAAAATACTTTCTCCAACTCTCTACACTAAAACGGCATATTTCAGATCAATGACAGTCTTGATTAAACTATGAAAATCTACGCAGCTATCCTGAATAAAATCATTGTCTTCATTTCCATCTTCTCGTCAAGAAAATTGCAACCTGATTGCCTTATTCTTAATCCAATCGTTCTCTTTGCTCAAATCAATAAATACTCTCCAAGAAAAACTGAAACAAAAGTCCGCATTTGGAAGATTATTGAAATACAGATAACGAATCTTTCAGGTTTAAAATTTGTCCAACTAACGTAAACAAATTTAAAGCAAATTTTGTCACAGAAGTTTTACTGCAATACCAATGACACTTAAAATCCAATAAAAACAGAAACGAAAAAGAAAAAAAAAAACACGAGGAGACGATTTGGAAAAGCAGTTAAGAGTCAAACTTACCAGAACTATCTTCAACCGCGGAGGCAGTAGCAGCAGCGCCACTAGTACTTGATTCTTGCTGCTTCTCGTCGATGTCATCATCGACGGCGGCGAAACGAAGTACTTTCTGGAAGCTTCTCGTTCTCCGAGAAACACCGAATATGAATCCTCCTCTAATCGTGTTTAGTCGTAAAGAAGTGAAGTGACGTTGCTGTTGTTGGCTCCTTATAGAGTAGAAGCGTTTGTAGAGGCCATCATGCAGCTGAAAATGGGGGATTAAAGCAGTACTCGCACTTCCCATTGCTCCTCCTTTGGAACAAACCTCAAAACGGCCGTTATCTTTTTATTGAAACCGGCCAAATGATTGGCTCTCGTTGTGCCCAGACAATTTTATTCTTTTTCTTTTGGGATATTTCGGTCCGCTGATAAACTACCACAGTTTTACTTTATGTACTCATTTTTCAAAAGCAAACTTAAATTTTATCACCTATTGCACGACCTGTTCCACCCTTCTTTTTTATTCTGCTTTTCTTTTAATTTTTAATTTTTAGTTTTTATTTTTGATTTTAATTTTTAAATAAAACATAATTATATTATAACTATACTTTTATTAATAATAAAAATAATTAGATACTAAATAAAATTTAAAAATTATTTATTTATCTAAATAATTTTCAAGTTTGAATATATCTTTTGATACGTTAGAGTAAAAAAAAAGTCTAATGAGAGTGAATTATAAGACATAAATTTGAGTGAGAGTAAATTTTATAAACTTATATTACAAAATACTTTTATAAAATTTAAGCAATAATTTCATTAAAATTATAAATATAACTCTGCCTTACTTTTAAAGGTAGTCTTATTTTGTCAAAGAACTTTATGTAATAGATTCTTGATTGATGAACTTTGTTAAACTTTTATTTTGCTATAAGCTTTAAACGATTCATTCAATAATTTGTTTTAAAAGAATGAAACAAATTTATTAAGATACGAAAAAGATTTAGAGGTTCATTATAAGCAGAGCCAGGAATCATTGTCCTATAATAAAACCAATAAGAACTCTCCAAGTTACTAACAAGATTAAGCCTACTTAGTGCTTTAAGGTACTAAATTTATACATAAGAGCGTTGTTGTTTCTTATAACTTATTCTTTGTAACATCTTCAAGAGCTCTTGTAGCAAGTTAATGAGTCAATATCGTCCTTAATTGATCTTCATAATTGTTGCTCATAGGCCAAAATCATGCTTTTATAGTCTAACCATGCAGTGGATCTAGAATCATATTATCTTCATGTGATTGGTGGTAATTAGATGTTCCATCTTCGAGCTACTTCTGACCTAATTTTAATGGTGTTTAGTCGTGTCACCAATATTTCTCTTATCCAAATTAAAGTGTTGCTTAAAAAAAAGGAATTGGAGTCTTAACACTTACCCTTAAAACTTCTGTTACCGCTCTTTTGCTAAATAACACAAACTAGGCCACATAAAGCTACAAAAAATAGTTTGTAATCTTTAAAACTTCTTTACTTGATTAAGGAAGCCTAATTGATGAGCTGGTTCTAAGCAGAAGATTGGTAGTGAAGTCTATAAAGTTAAAGAATAGGAAGCCTTGTTTGCTTAATAAAGTTGCAATAGAAGAACAACTAATTATATCATGTTAGTTACTGAAAAAATGCATCATGAGTTAGAAAAGGAGCCATATAAGAGTCTATCTTTAATAACTAACTTGAGAGTGAAAGTTGCCTTAGGAAGATTATAAGAGCTCTAAACTAAGTTAAACTAGGTGATTGTAGGTAGGGAATTTGTGAAAAGATTTAAACAAGTTTTGTTTATCAAGGTACCCAAGTTATAACCAGTCCACTTAATTTTCTCAACTCATAAAGAGTTAGGAGAATAGACAAACAAATTGCTAAAGTGGGACAATCAAAGCCTTGAAAGTGAAGAGGAACCATCCAACTATCTTTCTGGAAATTATGTATGTATGTATATGTATATATGTATAACATAAAACAATATTTACAAAGTAATTCTAACTTAGCTCTTAAACAAGCACAATGTGAGTTATGTTCCAGGAAAATACCAAGTTAGCCTATGTTAAAAAAAGTGTAGAGCTTTAATAGATAGATTCCTAGGCCATAGATTTATTTTACTAGATTCTAGCAATTTTCAATTCTTGATTTTATCAAAATCACTTCTCTTATGCAACAGTTAGTTTTCGTGGTGAATGAGTGTCTATCAAGCTTTATCCCTTTATGTATTATGTTATTTCTCTCTTTCGAAAAGGTATAGATGCAACGTATAAATGAGGTCGTATGTAATATCCTATTTCCATACTAAGGGTTATAACCCTAGATTTCTGTAAATGAGAAATATCAATGAGAGATTAGAAAAATGCATTTCATACTCATGCATAATATTAGTATACACACACGTGAATTTGATTATTTTGCACACATTTCAATGACTGTATATGCACTCATTTGACATTTTCTGGGTATAATTGATATTTAAGGTGATTATAATGTGAATTGTGGATTATGTGTCTTAAAAATTGAGTTGGTGTGTATAATTAGTGATTTAGAATTTTTGGTGAAATATGGGAAATTTCTGGTAATTATGAGTATTTTTGAACTAGAAAAATTGTCAAGTGGCAGAATAATTGATAAATGGTAGTAGAAATAA
The DNA here is from genome assembly GCA_026874005.2 of Erythroxylum coriaceum. Classification (NCBI taxonomy): domain Eukaryota; kingdom Viridiplantae; phylum Streptophyta; class Magnoliopsida; order Malpighiales; family Erythroxylaceae; genus Erythroxylum; species Erythroxylum coriaceum. The sequence continues at coordinate 258,435 of JANQAP020000078.1, forward strand.
GTGTCAAATTACAGTGGAAATTGTTGATAAATGGTATTAATATTTATTGACAAATGTCATAGAAATTTGGGAGACAATTGGAATATAAATTGGAGACAAATAGACTAGTTATTAAAAGAGGTCCACATGGAACCATAGGGAGGTGACAAGTGGCAGTGACATGTGTCACCACCACTCACCACTCATCCCACATGATTATTTCAAGTGAAAGACCAGCATTTTGTTGTCTTTCACTTGTTATTTTCTCATTCCTTCATAAATGCTTCTCTTTTTCATCTTCTTCATTTCTTCTTCTCCACGATTTTGTTTCACAACCCTCATCAATGTTGAATTTTGCCCAACTCCTTCACTTTGTTTCTTTAAGATTCTTGATGATTTGAAGAAGCTTTGGAGCTAAACATGCAAGTTAAACTTTATTCTTCATGGGTTATCTAAATAGAAGCATACATGATGATAGTTGGTGATAAAATGATCATGAAGAAATGAATGTGTTTATATTTTGTTTTTTTTGTATGATTTATGAACAATAATGTATGGTTTGTTTGATGGAAGTCTTTGAGATGGAATTGAAGTGATTTTGATGAGGAAATGAAGTAGAAATGATGAACTAAGCATAAGATGTCTTTGTTGTAACACATAAGAGTTAAAAAGGTGGAAAAATTGGAAGATAACTTATGGGAGTTTTGGATTTTCATAAGCCACGATCGTGGGAATGCATCCACGATCGTGGGAATGCAAGAGAATGGCTGGAATATGTTAGCTGTAGTATTTACACTGAACATACATCTATATTTTAGCCATAACTTGATCTGTAGATATCCAAATGGGATGGTTTTTAATTATAGATTAAACTAGAGACATATATCTACAATTTTCATAAAGGAATTGAATTTGAATTCTATCCTTAAGGATTTTGAAATTTGGCTTGAAGTTGAGTACTGAGTGTTGTTGCCATTTAAGAACAGTCTTTAGTATTTTGGGTATAACTCACAGAATACTGAACCAAACTGCATAAACGTTATGTCATTAGAAACTTAAGACATATAGAAACATTTGTTTAGAAGAAGGTTTTGCCATATACCTCAATTTCTAGGTCATAATGGTCATACAAAACTGACCTGAAAATCTGTCCTAAGAAAAACTGGAAAATTGCAGGAAAAGTGGGAGATTAGTTTATGTCATGATCGTAGCAAGGACCACTGCAATCGTGGGCAGTGCTTTTTCATGGAAGTGCCTTGATTTGTGCAATGGTTGAACTAATTAAGGATAAGGTGCTTCCTATAATGCTTCTAGGTTTGAATGAAGCTTGAATTGAACATAGAATGATGCTTGAATGAGTGATTAAATGAGTGACATGTTTAGGGTAGTGATTAAGGATTTAATGTAAGAATGGATTGTTAAATATTAAGTGTTCAAATATGGAATTTTGAGATGTTATGGGAATGAAGGTGAACCTATGATGGCTAATGTGATTCCATCAAGATGAATGATGAGTATTAAGTAAAGATGAAAGATAAATTGGATGCCTTGTGATCTTAGAATGTTAGAATGACCTTGATGAATGATAGAATGATGAACTTAGAATAATCTTGTACAAATAAAGTGTAAACCTAAGTCCAATTCTAACATATATGAGTTATAAAGTGTGAATGATCATAAGATGTGAATTAAAGAAATATACCCAGAATAGTCAATTTGAGCATGCAATATACATTACATATATACATATGTGTATAACTGAATGTTTATGGGATAGTGCAATTAATAATGTGTGTGCAATATGTGTATTGCATGATGTTGATACACAGGATTCAACATCAGCATTCAGACATTTCTGGATCATAAAGCAAATGCTAATCTAGAGCGTACTATAACCTAGATGGTCTCACACGTTTAATTGTTTGTTTTAATTTCTGTTTTGAATTGTTATGTGATATGAATGCTTTGATTCCGGACATCAAATGTCTGAGGCGTTTGATGCATGAAAAATTCATTGGAAGTGAATTTGATTGAATAAGTGATTCTCAACTTAATTGTTAAATGCTGGACTAAGGTTCGAGGATAAATGTGAATGTGAATATGGAAAAATTGAGCACAAACAATTGATTGAATATATGTGAATGTGATGCATTGAATTACATGAATGCATGACAACATAAAGGTTGCTGTAATTAGAGTAGCCACCAAAAAACAGCTTAAAACTCAGAAAGTGAAAAAGAGCTTAAAGCTCAGAATGTGGTAAGAGTCTCTGGCTCACTATGTAAAATAAGTCCTGTATCTCCAACAGATAAGGGACAGTTATTAATGAGTCCGATACCAACAATAAATACGAGACAGTTATAGGCACTCGTTCACAATAATAACAATTGAAAGTGATTCTTATGAACATTGCATATATAATTGATATGTATGTTTAAATGATTAAAATGCACTGTTTGAATTGTTCAAATGTGAAATGTGAAATAAATGAATAAAGTGTTAATTGATGCTACATGATGAACTAATGAAGTGATGTGAATTATGTGATTACATAAACTGTATGTGCTATATGTTATAAGTGAGCCATCGATGATGGGTAGCTCACTGAGTTTGCAAAACTCAACAAAATTGTAACTTTTTTTCAGGCTCAGAGGAGATACCCAGTTAGACAAATTAGAAATAGAGCCGCTAAAATCGAATAAAAGATAGAGGTCGGGATCAGTTGGTGTCTACACATGTGTTCTGTTATTTTTGTATTAACCATTGTATTTCGCAAGTGTTATTTGTTGTACAAATGAATTTAGTTTGTAATAACCGTCTGACTAAACACGCTTTGTAAGCGTAATAGGCCCAAATGATTTTTTTGAAATTATGATGATATGTTTATTAATTGTAATGCTTGTAACAGAAAATGTTTATGAATAAAATGGGTCGAAATTGATTATTGATTTTCTGAAAAATGCATGTGATGTTTGTAAAAGAAAAAAATGTAATGAGAGTTATTTGACTGCTCTAGCGCGCCACTTTCATATGGTGTGTATCCAAATGTCCTCAGGATGTATGGATACTTGCTCGGTGGAACTAGGGTGTTACATCGTAAACATATTTGAGTCCTTTTCTATTTATGTACTTGAAATGAATTTATTGTTTCTGGAGCTTACTAGAATTTGATGCATAAAATAAAGGCCAATATGGTTTTATGAAAAGGGCCTAGAGGATGCCAAAAATCATAGCAAAACCATGTCTCCTCTCCATTCTCTATTATATGACTGATGCATGGAGCTAGGGTATCCCTCTGTTTTAGCATTTGGATCATGGTTTATGAGAAATATGGTTTTGGTTCGATGTTCTAGAAACTTTTCTCCTTAAAGAAGTGGGAATGAATTCACTTGACCCAAAAGGATTCATGATTAACATATCTTTCAAAGTCTCTTAGCAAGAAGCATTTTACTTATAAATCTTAATGCTTTTGACCACAAACTAGCTTAGTTCTTTGGTTTATAAATCTCCAACCACTTAATTTTTTCTTTGTTGTTGATTAAAAGCCTTCCATTTCACAAGTACTTCTTTATCAATCTCTCTATTGCTTTGGTCAATTGATAGAAAGCAAGGGATGCGCACACCAATGCACCTATAAGCTTTAAAAAATTGACTTTGTTAATTGCAACCTACTAGAAAAAGATAAAAATTGATGTTCTAGTAGCTAACTCTTCTCAATATGGCTTCTAAGAAAGGTTGGCAGTCATTATATATGATCACTGAATTTTCTGAACGGAGGCTTTGCCAGTTGATAACTTGTGGCTTCTATGGGTGATGTTGCTAAATTGTCCATCCCTATAGAGGAAAAGAAGTTGCTCTTATTCTTGTAAATGCATAAACTTGAGAAAGAATAAAATGAGTGAAAGGAGTTGAGTAGGGAATCTTTTAAGTCCCTTTTAGCCCTATAAAACATAAGAATGTCATTAGTAAATGTAAGGCTAAAGGGTTAAAGTTATTTGCACTTGGTGTGGCATTAGAAGTTGCTAGATGTCTTGATATTTTCCTTTTTAAGTTTGATTAAGACCTCCATAAAAATGCTAAAAAGGTAAGGAGACAAGGGATCTCTTTGCTTAAGTCCTTTTGAACCCTTAAAGCTCCAAGATGGCTAACCATTGATAAGGAAATTAAAAGAGACTATAGTGACATATTGCTTAATCATACTGATGAATATGCTTGAGAAACCAAATGCCAACTCTTTAGCTTAGTATCTCTATGGTATTTCTTTAAAGTTTCTTGAGCAAGGAGAACGTTATCTGTAATGTTCCTTCCTTAGATGACTACACCACAACTTGGATTTATAAATGTATGAAAAATGGACTTTAAATGATATTATATTGGAGATAACTTTATAAATATAATTGTAGCACGAAATGACCTAAAGTCTTTTAACTTAAACATATTAGGGTTTTTGGAATGAGGAAAATAAATGTCCTATTAAACTCCTTAAGGAGTTTCCCAAAGTCAAAAAATTTCAAGACAACCTTGGTCACATATCCCCCAACCTGGTTCCAAGATTATTGAAAGAAATAGCCATTAAACCCATTAAAGCTTGGTGCCATGTGGAGATTCATACTGAAAACTACTTGCCTTTGCTCATCAGTATAGAAAGGCCTTGAAGAGCTTTTGCTTTATGCTCTAAAATGAAAATAGTAATGAAAGATCTGACCTGAGGTGTGGAAGAAGTGTAGGAACTTCCTAGGAATCCTTATAGAACTTAAAGATAAGTTATTTTTATCTTATTATGATTATATATTATAATTACCTAGTTATTCATTAGTGAAGAGATTTAATTTATCTTTTTCCTGCTTTGGAATGAGATATGGAAAAATTTAAGTTTCCATCCCCTTTTTTCAGCCATATGATTATTGACCTTTGCTTTAACAAGAATTATGAATGTCCAAGGCTAATACATTTTTATTGAGAGAACCAAGTCACATAGAATTGCTAAGAGATAATTCTAAGCTACCTCTAATGCCTCTCTTACATCTTTTAAAGTCTTTCTAGTATCATGGCCTATTGCTTTATTAAGAGTTTTAAGCTCAGTTTTAATAGCTTTGAGTTTGGTGATGCATTTAAAGGACTCATAACCATAGACATTGGTGGATAATTGATTCTGATTAGAGAAGATGGTGTGCCAAATGACTATTAAATCTAAATGGACACCTTTTTCTAAAGATTGTTGGTAAATTAAGTGCATCTTAATAGGTGAGTGATTATTACTCATATAAGCCAAGAAGTTGACTGACTTTTAGGGTACTAAGCAAGCTAAGGTGCATTCATTAGCTATTTATCAAATTTTTTTCCTTTAGTAAGGAGTACCTACTTGTTTGTTACTCCAAGTATAGTGATTGCCAATATATCTAAAATCTTCTAACCTTACTTGATAAAGGAACTTTTTGAAATTATTTGTTCTTGGTTTGTTAATAAGGAAACCATTAACATCATTAGCGAACAAATATTATTAAATTTGCCAACTACTAACCAATGGTTATGGACTAATCTAGCTAAAACTATGATATCATTCCAAAGCTTTGATCTCTGTCAGGTAGGTTATAGGTATAAACTATTATGAGATTAACAACCCTATAGTTATGTGTAAGGAATCAAGAAACAAATATGTATTGATCATAGTAAGTAGAAGTGGTTATAGAAATGCAACTTAGGTTAAAAGCAACATTTATTCTCCCATTGTAATGGTAACTACAATTAGAGAGAAGTTTTCAGTTCTTGTTAATAAACTAGAGACCTTTAAAAAAGGATGGAAGATTTATTTTATTCTCTAAGAGACTAAGAAAAAGAGAGTTCTTAAAGGAAAATATTCTTTAAAAAAATTGTTATTTATTTGGTTTATTTAAACTTTTGACATTCCAAACTAGAAAAGACACCAAGAGGGTTAGGAAGAAATCAAGTTCTTCTTTTTCCTATATAAATATCTCCTGATTAAGCCAAGGGATGTGTTTTTATCTAGACTTAAAGAATTTTTAGAGTCTAAAGCTATAAAAGAGCTAGAAGGGGCCTTAAAGGGTCCATTAATCGATTGTTTAGAACTTTAGTTGGAGGAAGTTAAGGTTGTGAACTAGTAAATAAAGTAGCATCTGAAGCTAATTAACTTATTTTGACCAATATTATAAGGGAATGTTATGATTATTAGGGAATGTTATGAAAATTAACCCATAAAAGAATGGTTTTAGACTTTGTCTAGCTAGAGAAAACCCTAGTTTCTAGATCGAAAAAAAAGGGCTTTCCAAAACAATGTCATAATCTTTGCTTTAATAGTCTCTTCATGATAGCTTCATCTAGTAAGTTAAAGAGGATATAGTCCTCTTTTATTATCAAGGCTTGAGAGAGTATATATTTTTGCCATCCAATTTTTGCCCAACTTTGTATCTTTAGGTAAGGAGGCCCTGTATCAGTAAAGAAACCAACTAACATTTTAATCAAATAAGCAATTCCAGCTTTAGGCAAATCTAAATGAATGAGACATAAGATGTAAAGAAGCTGAGGAAAGCTAAAGGATGAATGTAAGCTTAGCGAAAGGTGTATAATCTCCTAAAACTTGATATCATGTTCTTTTCTGAGGAGGAGCTTATAAAGTGAGGCTAGACTAGAGGTACTAATGCCAAAAGAAGGCAAAGGAACATAAAGTTGTTCTCTAAGAAGATTTAGAGTAGAAGAGGGAGCTTTGAGAGGTAACAGGAAGGTTAGGGAAGTCTTATGAAGCAAAGGGGTGAACTCTGGTTAGATGGTGAAGTTAGTTGATTCCTAAAGAGAGAAGCCATATTTTGTTTCAAACTTGAAAAGGAAAAAGAACAGTTAGAAGAAGAGGCAAGAACATTAACAGAAGTTAAGTGACCAAAAGTGAAAAGTCAAAAAATGGTTGACCAAGAAGGGTTAGAGAGAAGAAGAAAAAGGATTTTCTCTTTCATCTCAATAAATTCTTACAAATAATTAGGACAAATTTTCAATTCCTTGCTTAAAATAATTAGAGAAATCTTTTATTTAGAAAAGAATTGTTGTTTGTTTTTAACTATAAATTAGATTAAGTCATAAAAGGCGATAAAAATTGTTACAAGCATAAACTATCCCATTAAATGAATGGGTTGACAAACCACCTTAATGGTATTATAAAGGATCAAACACGAGGGTATATGTTAATCATTAATCCCATGCTGACATGAAACTAGAGCTAATCTGCATTTTATCTTCAAAGGTAACAAAATGTAACTTGATTGCTTTGATTGTTTCCTTGAATATACTTGACAGTTGTTTTTCAATGTCCTTGAATATTCTTATATTCCTTTCATCCTATATAGTTTTTATTAGATATGACATAACATGAAAAGGCACCATTGCTTTGTTTTATCATGCATGTTTAAATCTGAACACTAAGCTACAATCAGATGCACCAGATACCCCTCATCTGGTGCATCTCCTAACAAACATCTTTGAGTTATGTCCTTCCACAAAGACTAAGTGAATTGGCATATAAAGAATAAGTGAGTAATACTTTTTTGTTCCTACTTAAATAATTCATATGTTTGGAATAGCCATAAATTTATTTAATCTATAAATTGTAGGTAACTTGTTCTTGATTGCTTTCTATATTATGATTAACGCTCTAAGTATCATATACTTGCATAAGATAAGTTTATGCCATGCTACCACATTTCTCTACTCTTAAAACAACTTTGTATAAATCAAATTGTTGAATTTACCATTTCTAGACAAATTCCACCAGTTGACATCTACTTTGTTTTCCTTAAGCTAACTGCTATTGACATGGTTATACAAACCAGAATCTCGAATCCTTGATAAAGCTTATCCATATCCTCACATACTCTAGCAGTTAACCATTTGACATAGCAAAAGGATGTATTGTTACCATTTCCTAATAATTTGATCACATATGGTTTGACATTGCTTTGAGTTAAAGATTATTTTAGTTGTGTTTGAGGCAAATTCAAGTATATTGATTTTCTATATATTTCTCCCTTTGATGTAATAAGCATTGATCCACTTAACCCATAGGGATTTCTTGTTTCATCCATTATTTTTTAGTAAGCATAACCAAATTACAAATCCTCAAAAGGAGCACATTCAACCAGCCATGCTTTTTCAGAGAGCATACTTTTGACCATTTGATGGGATTATAGTGTTTATCTATTTTGTTTCCAAAACCAAAAAACCTTTTGAGAATAGCATCAATTATCTTGATATCATCCTTGGGGTAATACATATGAGCTGCCCAATATATAGTTAGTGCATTGAGTACATAAGAGATAAGTTGTGGTCTCCTAGCTAGGGATAAAACTTTCAAATTTCAGACTAATAACCTAGCCTCTATTTTATCAATTAGCAATTTGTAATCGCCATAAGTTGACTTAGAAGCAACAATAGGAATTCTTAGATATACAAATGGCAATTCATGTATGTTAAAATTTGTAACTTTAAGTATTAGTGCTTCCTGATCCATAATTTTGTTAGAGATGTAACAAGAGCTTTTTCCAGAGTTTACTTCAAGTCTAGACATTCTAGAAAAATGTTTTGATTGCAATCATCAAAGCCACCAAAGATATTTTATCTACTTGAGATTACAGTAATAAATCATAAAAAAGACCATATTTGTTATACTTAGCCTCTTACACTTAGAATAATATCTGAGCTGCTTTGTTCTCTCCACCATCGTCCTAAGTGTTCTACAAAAACCTCCATAATAAGAGAGAATAGGTAAAGAGATGAAGGATCTCTTTGCCTTATACCATTGCTGCTTCTAAAACCCCTTAAAGGTTCCCCATTTATAAGTACATTGAAAGATGGAGTGGTGATGCACTAAGAAATTCACTTAATAAATATTTTAGGAAAAGCCATTATTTTCATAATGTTAATAAGAACTTTCCACTCTATATTGTCATAGGCTTTCCTTAAATTAATCTTCAAGGTGCAATTTCTACCCCCTTCTTTTATAGTAACCTTTCATAAACTCCTACATTAAAAGAATGTTGTCACTTATTGATATGCCAGGTATATATGCCCCTTGTGTTTCATCCACATACTTTATCAAAATCATCTTTAATATTTTAGCTATAAGCTTGGAGATGATTTTATAAATGGAATTGGAAAAAGTAATTAGTCTGTAGTTATTAAAGTGCTTCATCTCTCCCCCTTTTGGAATTAGAGTTATGAAGTTTCTATTAATCTATTTTAGCAATTTCTTGCAATTGAAGAATTCTAAAACAACTTTGTGAACCATACTCCTAGTTAAATTTTAGGTATTATTAAAGAACATCATATTAAAATTGACTAGACTAGGAGCTTTATATGGATTGATTAACTTTACCACTTCATCAATCTCCTTACTACTGATAGGCTTGGACAATGATTCAACATCTTCAGGAGTTATGGTTTCCAACATGATCTCCTTAAGTAGTTCAATTATGGAGTGAGAGCATTAGTTGGTGCTTTCATGATTGAATTTAAGTAATTAGAAGCTTCTTCAACTAACTCATATTGTTATCATATGCTTTGATTATCTTTAATCATACTGACAATTGTATTAGAGCATTTCCTTGTTAACACAGATATGTGGTAGAAAGTGGAATTTTTACCTCCCTTTTTAAGCAATTACACAATTGATCTTTGCTTCATCATAGATTGATCATATAATAAGGCTCTTGACAGGTTACACATTGCAATCTTATTATTTCATTGAATTTCATTAGATTTAGGATTTCTATACAGTTCTTTTTGTATAATTTTAAATGACTATTTAACTGTTGTTAACAAATGATAAGTGTTTCCAATATTCTCCTTATATAACTACTTTAGGGACATTATGATGAGTTTCATTTGTGTTGTGTAAACAAACTACTTGGTGACTTGAACTTTAATTGAGATAGTTTTCTAGATGATTTCATTAAAGCTTGCCAAAGAGGTTAAGAAATTATTGAATTTGAAAGGTTTTATGCTATTTAAAGCTTGTGTTTAACTTTGCAAGATGCATATTGGGTGATCAAAGAGACTGTTTGTAGTGAAAATTAAGGATGAGTTAGGGAATTGCCAAATCCATTTTAGATTTTCCATACATCTGTCCAGTTTTTTCCTCATGAAACTACTTCTAATATTAGACATATGAATATTTGTAATACATTGTCAGAACTCTGAACAAGTTTGTTTAGAAGCATGTACGCTATGAACTTCTTTAGAATTCATGATAGTATTGAAATCTTCAGTTAATAGCTATGGCTTCTAATTACTATAGATACATCTTTTAAATTGATTCAATAATGAATTCTTCTAAAATACATTGTTGTTTGCATAAACAAAGGAGATTACACTATCTTTAGTTGTGTTGTTGCATGATGCATCCATATATATAGCCTAATCAAACATTCCAAAGATTGTTACATTTACAGTTTGATGATTGAAGTATAACAGGATCCTCCCATTAGGATGATGAGGATGGTTTGTGACTTGCCTCTAGTTAGAAGATAACATCTCTAATAGATCACATTTATCCTTTCTTATTCTTGATTTTAGTAAACAAAACATTTATGGTTTATGCTCTAAGATAAGGTTCTTGAACAAAAATTTCTTGAAAGGATCATTAGTTGTTCTTATATTCCAAGTGTTGAAATTTATGTATCAAAATTTAAAGCCAGAGGTTTCTTCCTTCTGCTCTATCTTCTCCTTGATACAGGTTCAAATTCCTTCTCACTATTAATGGATGTAGCTACCTACTCATCTCTATTTGTACTCTCATTCCTTAACTTAACCACTTTTTAGGAAATGGGGTTTCAAAAGCATTTTCATTCTCTGTACATTTTTCTTGCAAATGCTTTTCACCAGATCCAGGATTAGCCTCAATGCTGTGACATTTACGTTCCAAGCTACTAACATTCATTTCAACTATTTAAACATTGCTTTCCTACTTCTCTTATTTAATTTCATTAAGCTCTTATGCAAATCCAGCATTAAAATGTTCACCTTTAGGTCTCCATTCTTTTTCTAACATTTAGTTGCTTGGTTTCCAATCATAGGTTATTTTGAGAGTATCTTCAACCATCTCAAGGTTTTCATCTATCCTTATAATTAGGATACTTTTTGGCAAATAAGCATAAAATTTACCAGAACATATAACCTGGCAAAATTGATTATGGAAGTCTCTGCAGTGGCTTGGTCCATGCAAATTGGCTTGACAATGAAGATAACAAGATAGCTTAATCCACATTTGGTCTAATAATCCAATGGTACACCATATATACACAACCAAAATTGTATATTTTCCATCTTAATTTCATCAATTTTCAATCTGGATCTCCAAAGCTATAGTAACATTGGCTTGTTCTGCACATTCTAAGGTCCCTCTTTAAGTATTCTACTGTCAGCTTCTTTGCAAGAGAATTTAAAGAACTATTTGAACAAATATAAAGTGATACATTTATATGAAAAAGAATTGTCCTTTAACATGTATAAAGTGATCAATACATTTATTTTTCAAAAAAGGAAAAGTGTAAGGTCTATTTATAGTTAAGAGTATATATATATACTATTTGAACAAATATAAAGTGATACATTTATATGAAACAGAATTGTCCTTTAACATGTATAGAGTGATCAATACATTTGTTTTTCAAACGTGTAAGGTCTATTAAATAAATATACTCTTAACTATAAATAGACCTTACACTTTTCCTTTTTTGAAAAATAAATGTATTGATCACTTTATACATGTTAAAGGACAATTCTTTTTCATATATATATATATAAGACTCAAAAACAATTAAAGAACAAATTAGGCATAATATGACTCAATAAAACCAAATATATAGACCTAAACAATTTAGGACAATTACTAAAGTCCCTAATTTTCACATGATATTTGAACCACTTATTTACATATTTTTCTTTAAGTTAATAACATCTTTCATCCCTAATTTTCTTTTTTATATATTTTTAACTTTTTCTTTTTTTCTTTGTTCCGTTATGTTTATCCCTTTTTTCTTTTTTTGGATTTCTTTTTTTATTTCTTTCTTTTCATATATTTTGTCTTTTCTATATTTTACCTTTTTCTTGTGTTTCTCTTTTTCTATTTGTCTTTCCTATCTTTGTTTCATCTTCTATTTTCTTCTCTTAATTTGTTCCTCTCTTTCACCCTATCTTTCTCTGTCTCTTTCTTTTATCTCTTTTTATTAATTTTCTTTTTTTTCTCTCTTCTTTTTATACACTTTTGTGTTTTAAGTGAGTTACCTAATTTGCCTAAGCTAATTGCTCCTCCTTAGAGGCATAATTGTCTTATTGGACATCTTTGTTTCAAATAAGTTGTCTCATTTTATAACGACAATTGCATCACTTTGAAGACATAATTGCCTTACCTACTTAGATAAGTTACAACACTCTCGAGTGTAATTTTTTAATGCAAATTTTGTAACTTCACTAAGGTAGTTTCCTCAATCTATTATGATAGCTGCCTCATCTCAAACATACAATTACCTTAGATAACTAGATTTGATGCATCACTTTTGAGTATATAACTTTTAAGTTAGTTCCCTTACCTTGAAGGCATAGTTGTCTCACTTATTTAGATAAGTTGCATAACTTTTGAGCATCCAATATCATATAGATGAGTGAGAAAGAGAGAGAGAGAGCGGGAGAGAAAGAGAAAGAGAAAGAAAAAAATAAAGGGAGAAAGAAAGATTAAAAGAGGAAGAGAGAGAAAGAGAGTAAGAAAACTAGAAAGAGAAATAGAGAAATAAAAGAGAGAGAGGGAGGGAGAGATAGAAAGAAGAAATAAAGAAAAGAAAGTGTTTAAAAGTTATATAAAAAGAGAGAGGTAAATAAAGGGATAGAGAGAGAAATAAAAAAGAGAGTTATTAGTAATAAAGAGAGGGAGGAAAAAAGCATAAGAAACAAAAAGGAAAGGATATAAATAAAGAGAAAGAGATCGTGAGAGAAATAAGGAAAGAGGCATTTTAAAAGTTACTATGAAAATATATAGACAATAAAAAAGGAAAAAATAAAGAATTATTAGTAAATAGTTGGTAATAAAAGACGATTTAATCTTTAATGCCTATGTCCGATCATCATAAGAAAAAAGAATATTGAGCCATGCTTAAGTTAATCAAAGGATATTTTATTTATTAAGCGAAAGTTAAAGACTTAAAAATGTACTTGATTATAATAATTAGTCCAATTTTATTTAGATTATTGGTTAATAATCTTGCAAGTAATAAAACCATTAAAAGAAGTTTCAATTCTAAAGATTGAAAGAAAGTGCTAAGGATAACACTCATTTGTTCCTATAAGTAAATATCAAATTGGATGTGAGAATTTTCCATTATTTAAATCAAAGAAGAACTAGAACACTGATCTTATGTCCTCAGACTGAAGTTGGTAGTTTCCCCCCGTCTATTTGAATGATTAGATTCTAGGGGGCTACTTTTGTTTTTTTGTATATTGAGCTTTAGCCTAAAACGAAAGTCAAAGCATCTTAAGTTAAGGATATAATCATATTGGAAACGATCGTGACATGGAACTAATAAAGCTATTAAGTTACCAAGTTTTTTTTACTACTAAAGGTTAATTTAGTGTGTTTGCTAGAAAGTGGTTGCATTTATAAAAGTTGTTCATTCAACAATTATGAACTAGATGTCTACAAACATCTTAAACACTTTTTTAATTAACTTTCAAATAAACGAAGATGGAGGCACCCCCTCCTTGTAGTCAAGGTAATTGGAGTTTACTTTTCTAGCAATACTAAAAATTAACTAGAAGTACACCTATCATTTTATAGTTTAGTTTAACAAATATGAGTATAATTCCTATAAGAAATGTAAGTACTAGTAGAAATTATATATATTATTTAATATGAAAAATGGATGATTGAATTAAAAGATATGATTAACTAAACTACAATTACTAATATGAAATAACAAACTAAAATAGTAAACAAGCATAAGTAATCAATTAATAAACAAGATTCAAATGTAGAGTTGCTTATAACCTTTATATGCTTAAATTTATTTTAATTTAGTTATTAACTCTAATTTCTTCGACTGGAAGAAATTTCAAACTTATAACCATATTTTTCTTAAGAAACATACTTCCTATTCTTAAGATGATTTGATTAAATATATTTTTAATTAGAACTCCTAGGAGTGCATTAACTTTTTCTATAAATTCTTTTATTAGATTTGACTTTAACCGAGAACATTTTTGTGGCCTTTTTATTAGTAATCTATGCAAATCTTATTACTCATATCACCATCCATGCATATAATTTGTAAGGAAACTTGAGTTTTTTCATTAAATTAAAGAAGTGATATGAACATATAGTTTTAGAGTTTAACTTATTAGATCCATCCCAATTTAGTTCATATTAAGATAAAAAAATATGATAAAAAAGAAAGAATACAAGATAAAAAGAAATAATTCTCATATATCTTGAAGTAAAAAGAACTAATTCTCATATATCTTGAAATCTTGAAGTATTCAATTGAATCTTAATAGGAATCCATTTTTATCTGTCCAAAGTCGATCCTCTTTTGTCTCAAGATGCATCTAATTAAGCACTCTAATGACTACCCTATTTTGACTGCTCTTCTGTATCAGAAACCTTAATAATTTGGAAACTTTATGACTAATATGGATCCAACATGGATTTGTGTTGGACTCATGTTTCTCCCCTTAAAAATCTCTAATTTTATAAAATTCACTACTAACATAGGTCTAGAAAACAAATCTTTACCCAGAATCATGTTCTACTAAAACCTAATTAAATAAGTATCCATATTGAGACCTATAATCTAACTCCTTCCAAAATCATGCCAAAATTTCTCCAACTTGCTTGAATTTGTTCCTTCTTAATTAAGGAGCTAAAATAAGGTCTAAAAATAAAAATATAATCCATATTGAGTATAAATCCTAGACAAATCATCCAAACATAAGCAATATTCTCTCAAAATTATGCTAAAAACATATTCTAATTAGCACTTATTAAATTCCCCTACATTTACTTACCTTTAAATAAATAAATTTCATTGTTGTTAACTTAAACATTTGACAACTTTAGGAAAGAATTTAATAAATCTATTGAATTATTTAAGACTTTCATTATTTATTTAATTGCAAAGTTCATCAATTTATAGAAATTTCGCTACTTGAATCAAGTTATAAATCAATTTAATTAAACTACATGATCCTTCAAACCATAATTCAATCAATAAAATTCAACCTAATTCATAAAGTGAACATTCATGAGAAAGATGCTTTAACTTCCAAACGTTTTTATAACTAATGTGTTCTTGATTGATTATATATTTACTCTTTAATACTTAGTGATTAATCTTATGATGTGCTTCAGATACTTATTTTGGTTCATATTTTGTTTTAGGTATAAATTGGAAGCAGAAGAACCAAAATGGGATAAAAACACATCCTTGGAACCATCCTCTTGATGTTTAAAGTTATTTATATTAGTAGAATAGTAAGGAGATGAATTAAGGTGGAGATGGGACAAGAAAATGAAAGAAATGAAGTTCCTGCAATCTACATGATCGTGCATGGAATCGTGTAACTCTCTAGAAGCATGTAGGATCATTTTAGAACTTCTTGTAACATACATAGCCATGTGTGTACTTACACGACCATGTAAGTGAGCTATATGACCATGTAGCTCAACAAGGTCATGTGAAAACGTGATTTTGAGGGAAATTTTACATACACAGTTAGATATATGCTAGTGTAACTAACCATGTATGTCCCAAAAGCCTTAATCTTTGCTATAGAAGGAAATTCAAGCAACCAAACAAGTTAAGAAGGGTTTGAGAAGCACAAAAGAGTGCAGAATACTTTCCTCTTTGAGATATATGGAGAGCTACCCTTCTTCCTTCCAGTTCAAAGGGAATTGCTGTTGAAGAACAAATTTAGGCGTCTCTTCATCTTATAATGTTGTTCTCTGCCTTTAGAAATTGTTTGTGTTATTCTTTTCTTAATGTTTTGGGTATTCATGTATGAATGATTTAAACTCTTTCAGTAGATTATTTATGTATGGACCTATTTCTAGAATCTAGAACATAATACATAATCATTGCCACTCTAATTCATTTGTGGTAAACTAATGGTTATGATCATTAGAAATAACATAGCGTAGGTTAAATGGCCTGAGTTTATGTGGTTGTTGCTTAGATTAATTTATTTTCCTAGTTCATAATGTAGTTATCATACTAAATCTAGAGAGCTTATTCTAGGTTGTTAGATGGCTAAATCTAATTAAAGAGCTTATTTTGATTTGATATGATCTAAGGTAAAACTGGAGTTAACAAAGCTTATTGTTAACTTACGGTTAATAATTTCTAAAAGAGGTATGAGAACAATTTGAATATAAATATTGTTCATTCATGTGTAGGTAGAGATTAAACCGAGAACTAGATTCTAAACTCATTTGTCAATCTTGTCATTTTTTCACTGTTTGATTTGAATTGCTTTCACTAGTTCAATTTTACTTTATTTTCTTAATTGAATCCAACCAAACCCCTCTTTATATCCTAAACATTGTTTCTTTAATCACAAAAGCTACACATACACTCTTTGTGGATACGATCCCTACTCACCACAACTTTAAATCTAGTATGCAAAGTTAGCTTTTATTTTCTAGTGTGTTGGATGCATATCAATAAGCCTTATTGATAGAAAAATAAAACACTAAATTTAAATTAACACGAGAGCATTTAAAGGCTTATTTAAAAATTTTCCTAACTTTTTAACACGAAATTAAGTACTTTGTCATGAATACTTTTGATTACTCAATTAGTTCTCCATTTTGAATGGCTACTAGAACTATTCTTTAACCTCAACCTTTTTACTTAGTTAGAAGCTAACAGAGAATTTATTTTATATCGACTTTTTCACACTTTTTTTTGTTAGATACTGAAAATGTTTTAAATTTTTCATTTTTAACTCAATTGTAGGTTGAAATTATATAAAACTATCACAATACAAATCAATTATTCATTTTTAGAATTAATGAGAAAAAATAAAATTAACTTAATTATCAATTTTCAAGAATATTTACCTAAACAAATCAAACCATAATAACAAATCAAATTTATAACAAACTATCTTAATCTATGTTCTTTTAAAGTTAAAAAATTCTTCCAAGTATTGTTCCTTATTAAGCTAATGATAAAGAAATTGACAAGCATAACAAGCAGTGCCTATAAGTAATTAATTTTCTCCCTCACACATGGGTATTATATACTCAATTTACAAAACATATAAGAACAATGAAAAGTTAGAAAATAAGGAAAAGAAAGAAATTAGGATAACTAGTACCCCTTTGTCAATAAAAGATCCTTTGTTATCAGCTCTCTCTCTAGAGACATCTCAGGGTGTTTTATAATATAGAAACTTGTAGGATACTATGTTACCAATTTAACTTGTTAAACTCCATCAAATCTCCTCCCAAGTAATATAATCATGATTGAAAATTGAAGAATACCAAAACATATTTGAATACATAAGTTTATATCATCTTTTAAATCAAATCATAAGTAATAAACATTGATATAAAGTAAAAACATATGAAAAAGGATAAAAGACATAAAGCTCCCCTTTAGTTTAAGAAACTTTAGAAGAACCCCCTTAATCTTTAAAATTCTAATAGAAAAACTCCTTATGGTTTTTTTATTTTCTAGAAAGACCCATTCTCTTAGATTTCAAATAAAAAATAACTATTAAATACATGTAGCATAAACGTCATATATAGACTAATTAAATGCTACTTATATGATGATCTAACTTTACTCTTATACTTGAACCAAACTAATTAAACTTGACCTAAATTAATCAGGGTTTTAAAGAATTTTTAAGAATATGGAGTTTTTCTAAAGTTTCTTAAACTACATAAGAGGTCTATGTCTTTTTCCCTATTAAAAATCATTGCCAAAGATGCTTAAAACTATCATATTGAAGCAAAAAACCTTAATCAATAGGTTGCCTTAAAAAAAGTGTTTCTTTATGAGTCATTTAGTTTATAATTCTTACCCAGTTCCTAATCATAGGCTCATTAGTTTATGCTCTATTAAATAGGATTGTCTATCTCCTTTTCTTCTCTTTGTGTTAAACAAGTCTCCAACAGATCATGTGTGATTATTTCTTACCTAATATAGGAAGTTTTAGTATCAATCCCATCTATATAAAAATAAGTACCATCTTTATTAAGGGGATGTCTCATGACTTCACGTATCTTAAAAATTACTTCTTCATTCCTCTACCCTTATAACTGCCTTAATAGTAGCTAGGAAAGGTCGTAATTAGATGAAGGAAATATCTACATCATCTTATGTATATTTAGAATCACAAAATCAATAAAAAGATAAACTTTTCAACCTTAACCAAAATATCCTTTAAAATGCCCCTAGGACACTTAATTGATTTATTTATTAACTCAATGCTCATCTTACTTGGCTCAGGTTCTTTCATGAATGTATTGACATTTTGGAAATGAATTTTTACTATGAAGGAAGGTGCATTCATCTATATCTTAGGTTTTAAAAAAATGGAAAAATAAAATTGCACATATACTACCTTGAAAAATATTTTAAAAGTCAAACATTAGACAAAAATATAATTTTGGGCTTTAGATTAGGCTCAGTGACCTAACTCAGTTTGAAGTTTGACTAATTTTTTAATTAATTTTCCAATTGAAACAATGTCATTTTGATATTATAACTTTCTATTAGTGTGAAATTAACAAAGTGAAATTATTTAATGCTTAATTATTCATACGTTTTAATCAAAATTTCATATATTTTTACACAAGATAATGACAATGATAAAAAGAAATCACATTTTTTAATGTGTTAAAAATTTTAAGTTAAACCTCAGTCCAAAAAGGTATTTACTGATGTTTTTAGATTGATGCCAATTTTAGCTACATCATTAAATAGTTGGTCCATATAGATTCTATCAGTATTTTTAAATTCTATACTAT
>JANQAP020000078.1:280752-291680 GCA_026874005.2 Erythroxylum coriaceum
TGCTAAATCGATCAACCACCACAAAGATGTTATCCTTTCCACTAGATGATCTAGGCAATCCAAGCACAAAGTCCATATATATATTAACCCAAAGATGAGAGGGGAAGGGCAAGGGAGAATATAAACCATATGATTAAACCTTAGATTATGCATAGTTACAAGCAATACATTTAGCACAAACAGAAACAACATCCTTTCTCATGTTAGGCTAATAAAAATGTTCATGCAAAAGAGCTAAAGTTTTCTTAACACCAAAGTGACCCATCAATCCACTACCATGTGTCTCTCTAACAAGTAATTCATGTATAGAGTAAGATGGAATGCAAAGTTTATCTTTTTTGAATACAAATCCATCAAATCTATAGAAATTATCAATACCATGTTTTTTATAAGATTTCCAAATTTCTACAAAGTCAAAATCAGATTCATGCATGCCTTTCAACATCTCAAAACTATGTAATCTAGCATGTGTAGAGGTAAGAAGAGAGTATCTCCTAGAAAGAGCATCAACCACAATGTTTTCTATCCCTTGTTTATGTTTAATAACATAAGGAAAAGTTTCAATAAATTCCATCCACCTAGTATGTCTCTTATTGAATTTACCTTGGGACTTTAGAAATTTCAAATTTTTATGATCAAAATGAATGATAAATTCTTCTGGCTACAAGTAATGTTGCCAAGTCTCTAAAGACCTTTTTTAAAGCATACAACTCTTTATCATAAGTGGAGTAATTTAAAGCAGCACCAATTAGTTTTTCACTAAAATAAGCAATGAGTTTAGAATCCTGCATTAAAACAGCATCAATGCCTATTCCAGAAGCATTACATTCAACCTAAAATTTTTTAGAAAAATCAAGAAGAATAAGAAGAGGAGCATTGGTCAATTTTTCTTTCAAGGTGTTAAAAGCAACCTCCCATGAATCACCCCATTTAAAAATCACATTCTTTTTTTACCAATTCATTTAAAGGGGCAGCAATAGTGAAGAAGTCCTTGACAAATCTCCTATAGAAGCTTGCCAAGCCATGGAAGCTTCGAACTTCATTCTCATTCTTGGGAGCTGGCCGTTCTCCAATTGCCTTCACTTTCTCTTCATCAACTTGAAGTCCTTTTGCACCTATAATAAAACCAAGAAACACAACAGTATCCATGCAAAAGGAACATTTTTTCTAAATTGACATAAAGCTTATTCTCTCTTAAAAGTCCAAACACATCATGCAAGTGTTTCACATGATCATCTAAACTCATAGAATACACTAGAATATCATTAAAATAGACAACTATATATTTTCCAATAAAAGGTCGTATGATGCATCAAACTCATGGAAGCACTAGGTGTATTAGTCAAGCCGAAAGGCATAACTAACCACTCATACAACCCAAACTTAGTCTTGAAAGCAGTTTTCCACTCATCACCCTTTCTCATGCGAGTTTGATGGTACCCACTTCTAAAATCAATTTTAGAAAATATACAAGCACCATGCACTCATCAAGCATATCATCTAAACGAGGGATATGGTAACGATATTTTACAGTGATTTTATTGATGGCTCTGCAATCGACACACATTCTCCATTTGCCATCTTTCTTAGGAATAAGTATAACCAGCACAACACATGGGATCAAGCTTTCTCTCATAAAGCCCTTTTTCATAAGCTCTTCAATTAGTCTTTGGATCTCCTTAGTTTCTTTTGGATTGGCTCTATACGCAAGCCTATTTGGAATTGAATCTCTAGGAAGGAAGTTTATATGGTGCTTAATGCTTCTCAAAGCCGGCAATCCATAAGGAATCTTCTCTGGAAATAAGTCACTGAAGTCTTGCAACAAAGACAAAACACTAGATGGCAGAGATGGATCAAGCTCATTAATAGTTAAGAAAGTATAAGTATATAAGATTCTTTACATTTTAAAGCTCTCTTGATCTGACTTTTTCTAGCAAATAAAGTCACTCTCGTTTCTTCAGTTTCCCACTCATTTTACTTTCTTTCTCTTTTTCTTTCTTTTTGACCTCTCTCTCTTTCTTTTCTTTTGATCTCAATTTGCATTCTTTCTCAATCCTCACTTAATCATCATAAGCTTCAATGGGCCTAAGAGGTTTCAACATAATATTTTTACCATGGAAAGAAAAAGAATAGCAATTTTTGTATCCATTATGCCTAACTTTTCTATCAAATTGCCATGGCCTACCAAAAAAAACATGTCCAACATTCATAGGTGCAACATCACATAAAATCTCATCATGATACTTGCCAACAGAAAATGCAACAATCACCTATTTGGTGAGTTTCACCTCACCGCACCCATTAAGCCATTGCAATTTATATGGTCTAGGATGTTTTAAAGTAGGCAATTTAAGCTTGTCAACAAGTAAAGTGCTAGCAACATTGGTATAACTTCCACCATCTATGATCATGCTACAAACTTTACCATTAATGAGACACCTTGTATGAAAGATGTGCTCACGTTGCTCTTCTTCAAGATCTTCTTTTGGTTGGATATTAAGAGCACACCTAGCCACAAGGGCTTCACTAACCTCAGCATCACAATCAACATCGGAAGCATCCGTCAATGGAGGCATATCATCAAAATCATCTTTATCACTACTTTCACTAGCAAAATCACCATTCTCAAACAAAATCATAGTTCTTTTGTTAGGGTATTGAGAAGCAATATGACCATAACCTTGACATTTAAAGCACTTAACTTTAGAAGAAGGAGTAGAAGAAGAAGAGGGTTTAGAGTCATTTTTACCCTTAGGAGAGTAGAGAATTTGGGCTTACTTTCCTCCTTTGGCTTGATGTCTCCCTTAGATTTGAAGGAATTTTTGGACTCCTTCAAGCTTTTCTTCTAGGAACTCGATCCAACACCATTTTGTATCTTTAATTGCTTTTCTACCATGATGGCCTTATGCAACAACTCATCCATGTGAAGGAAATGTTGTAGCTCTATAATGGAAGCAATTTTAGGGTGCAAACCACCAAGAAATCTTCTCTTGGTAGCTTGCATGTCCTCCTCAACATTGGCCCTAATCATGATGATCTCTGTCTCTTAGTGGTCATGGATCCTTGCTCAATCTTTGTAGCTGCTTGAACAAGTCTTGATAGTAATGACTTAGGATAAAACACTTTCTCATGATGGCTTTCGTTTCTTACCATGTGCTGTTGTCTTTCAAGATTCCACCTTTTAACTACCTGCAATTGATCCCACCAAATACTAGTATAATCACAAAATTCAACAGTAGCAAGTTTTATCTTTTTCTCTTCACTATATGTATGACACTCAAATACATGTTCTATTTTCCTCTCCCACTCTAATATAATTCAGGATCATTTTCCCTTGAAAAGAAGGGATTTTCAATTTTACGTTGTTAAGAGCTTGTCTGCCTCTCCTAGTGTTGGGCCCTTCATCCTCGAATTGCACATCTTCATCTTCTTCACAGAACGTCCTTTTAGGACCTTTGGACTTTGATGTGGATTGTAAGTCATCCAACCTAGCATTCAACCTCCAGAATTAATCTTGCATAACCTTCATAAAGACTTTAAGATCTTGTTCATATGATTCATCTTCTTGAGACATGTTTATGAACTACAAAATGTTAATGAACAAAAACAATATGAACCTTAACCTCATGTGTATACACTCAACAGATGCTAAACAACTCGTGTATCACATAAAACTTGGCTTTTTCTATAATGCAAACACTCTTGCCTTTTACCACTCAACTTGCTTTCTATAGTATCCTTATTTGAAACAAGACGCAACCAAATAAAAGCAATTAAACTAAGTGGTAGCCAAGGATAGAATCCCAAAATAAAATTCTCAAAGAATCAAAAGGGGAAATAGGGTGTGGAAAATAAAAAAGAAGTAAAAGGAGACGAATATGCAAAGGGAAGGGGACTTGAAGGGAAAGGAGGGTTCAATAACTCTGAAAATAAGAAAAAAAAAGGAAGTTAACACTAAGAGTATTATGAAGAAAAATGATGAGAAAGTGGAGAAATTTGGAAAATAAATAAAGGAAAAAATAGTATAAGGAATGAATTAAGGAAGTGATTACCTCAAGGAAAGTCACAAACTTGAAGCTAAAGAAAGGTGAATGAGGTAAGAAATAAAATAGGAAACTAAGGCAAAACAGGAAAGTAATTGAAATAAGAAAGTGAAGCAAATAAGAAAGTAAGCAAGTTCCAAGCAATACAAAATAGGAAAGTACTTACAATTCAAGTTCAAGCAATATGAAAGATGTTATCTTTACTTGATTGTAGGGATGTCAATTCTGGCCCGGCCCGGTCCGCCCGGTCCATGGTCCTCCCGGTCCGGGCCGCAAGCCGACCATGGTCGATAGGTACGGGCCACGGACCGGCCAGGCCCGGCCCGCGGCCCGACAAAACGGCCCTTGATTGCAATTAGGAAACTAACAAATTTGGACTCCACTTCTCTAGAAATTGCAGCACACACTCTTATTGTTTTTTGTTTTATTCTTTCTTTTTTTTAGACTTTTGCTTCTTCTCTTTTTTCCCAAATAATTTGAAGTTCACATGAATAAATATGGAAATAAAAAAATGCAAAGCAGTTTTTAGAAGTTGGATGCTCTCAAATTTCAACTTAGGGTAACTTGCTCTATAAAGCTCGGATTGGAAAGATTCCAAAATGAGGAGAAATAGGAGATTCTGAACTTTAAGAAACACCTATTAATTAGCCAAAAACTCAAACAAAAAGTGAACAAACAATGGATGAAAAACGGACAGAGAAGAAGAACGAAAATAAACAACATGAAAGGATAGTAATTTAAAATCTAGCAAAGAAATCTTTGATACCAAATGATGCGAGACTCAATAGGAACCTGTCGTAGAGAACCTTCAATAAGATGGAGCTATATCTGGGAATGACCATAATCAAACACACACACGGAAGCACAAGAAACAAAATTGAAAAGATAGAAACAAAACACAAAGAAAAAAGAGGATTAGAGGAATGTTGGTCAATGGAAAGAACCCTAAAAGAACTTGTCTCTTAGAACCTTAGCCTTGGGACACCATAAAGGAAGACCAAGCCTTTGATAAGTCAAGTATTCTCAAAGAAAACAAAGAAAGCAAAAATGCTCTGAATAATACTAAATATTACTTTTGAATCAATCCCTTCAAAGTACATAGAGGGTGCCTATTTATAGGAAAAACTTTCTAAATTAATGTCATAAGGCATAAACTAAATAAAAGGAAACAAATCAACCCCTAAAATAAAAAGAAACAAAATAAACTTAGAAAAGTTTTGACTAGATGACATTATTTCAAGGAAAACAAAAGGACACTAATTAAAACATCATCTGAACATGTTGGACCTTATGGAGCATTTCCTTTTCCTTATTTTTAAGTGGCACATGGTATTTTACTTGAGTTCTTCCAATTGGACTCAATGTGGGCCTTTGGACACTTCCTGTTGTGCTTTAAGGAGTAAGATAATGCCTCTTGGACCATTATAAGATACAATTTGACTCAACAACATGGGCTGTATCTTTTGAAGGTCTTGGATCAAACAATTCAATGCTTGCTTCATTTCTTTGGCCTTGGCTCTTTCATTGGGCCTCTAACATCCTGTAATGGATCTTGAGAAACATTTGACTTGAATGATGGGCCTTCGATATAGGAATTTCGTTTATCCCCTTGCCTTGCACAATCAGACTTCAAATTTGATCCAATTTTAGCTCTTAAGCCTCCTTTTGCCAGCTCATGTCCATGCAAGTCATCTCCCAAGCTTCCTTGAGGTGGATCACACCATGTACACTTCTCTTTTTGTCTTTCACATGCCCATGGTTCTCTATCACATCGTGATGGAAAATTTTGAATAGCACATTCAAAACATATCTCCCATCATCGAAATTGGATCGTGTTAAGACGATCCCCATTATAGTCACATCTCTCTACAAAGAACGTGGAAATCACCTCTGATGTAAGTTCCTTGAACGAGGGCTCCACAATCTTGAAGAGTCAGGACCACTTTCCAACGCTAACAAGGTTTCAAACTTACTAGGCTAAACTAACTTACTTCAACGCCTCCCACTCTATAAATCGACTAGTACCAAATTGTTTATCCTTAAGCTGCTAATATTATCCCTCCTAATTGAACAATAACATAGACAGCTTTGAGGGTTAGGTTGTGGTTGAGGAACCTTCTCATTATCGCTTTCTTAGGATCTCTTTTTCTCATCGTGATCTCATCATTGTGCCTAAAATTTTTAACATGTGTGAGAAAGTTACAGATAAATTACACAAACACCCTTTTCCTCCAGTTATACCTAAAAAAAAGCATAAGTAGTCATACCTAAAAAAAACATAAGCAGTCTAATTACCTATTGATTCCCTTTACTACTAAGATATAACTAAAGTGGTTCTAGTCCTTCTGCATTAAGCAATTTGGGCTTCCTTGATACATTCATTAGGACATTCTATAAGATGTTGATTTATTAAAAAGGGAGGGGGATCATCTCCTTCAATGGATGATTTGAGTCTTTTGATATGTAGGAGTCAGTATATTGGGAACTCATAATCTAGTTCATATGCACCTTATAGAATGATGAGTAGAAAAAGTTACGAAAGCGTGACTTACTTATTAAATTTTATCTTAGAGACATGAACCACAACTTTAGATATAACCAATTTGGGGTCCCTGATGGATTGTATATAGAGGAGCACGTATGCATTATGCTACGAAACAAAAGGTTTCTTGACTGGGACTACCTAGAGGCTGATTTAAAGAACTAATAAAACCCTATGGCAACGATTTGACCATACCACCCCACCAAGTCTAAGACCTTAGGTTTCAGACTCTTGACTATAAGGTAAGTGCATAAGCTTCTTATACATTCTATTTGTGTCAGACAAGAGAGCCAGAGTCCAGTTAACCACTAAGACTTGTTACTCATTCACTATATGTGTTGATAGAGGAGGATGGATCTCGAGCATACCTTATTATAGCTTATTAGAGGATATATGCACATAGCTAATTTTAGAGTTATAAGGAGCTACTCAATGATTAACTAATTGGTGAGAGGATTAGGAGTGCTTAGAGATAAGTATGACTTGATGGTGGTTGCCACTCCCATACCTCTCACGATGGAGATTATAAGCTATATATAAATAATGGAGCTATAGGTAAATCTATGGGGCAACATTTTACTCTCATTGGTGCACCACCATGAGTAGTGAAGGAGGCTTGCCCTTAGGAGGATCAAGCTATAGGTGTGAAACATGCACTAACACCTACCATATCCACTATCAAGCTCTAAACTGGTAACCCAACCACCCACCCTATCATACATCAACCAATACATACAATAGTTAGGCAATACGTTAGTAAGGTTGGCATAACACCTCAGAATGAACATCCTTCCTCCATTAATTAAACTTGCTAAGCCAAAACAAGGAGAGGTGATATAAAAGAAACTTGAGCACTAGATTGGTGAGCTTAAGATAGATGCAACAAAGCTCATAGTCCAGTTCGAGCTTTACGAGATAATTGTAGAAGAGGAGTATGAAAGCACATTTGATAGGGAGATAAAGAAGCCTACTGTATCATCGGGTCAAGAGGACATAAAGGCAATTATTCTTGAAGCATTCTAGGAGTTGGACGATAAGGATGACACATAGATAGTGGCCACATAGTCATCCATTAGAGGCTTAGTGGATATGATATCCATAAATCTTACTACGATCTGTGGGTAATAGTGCCTTATGCTCCACCATAAAGACCTCCTCGGCCTTATGATTGACTTTATTTTATTTTTATTATTTATCGCTTATCTGTATCCTATATTTTTTACATCTTTATTTTTGACTCATACTTTGTTAAATGTCTCCATAATTCCAAAATACACATTAATAGAAACCTGAATATCAAGGAATTTCATTAAGATTTAGCCCATATATATCATATTACGGAAGTATAAGTCCTTCTTTCTCTCCTAATGTTTATTAATTTTGATATTCTTACATTTTAGTACATTAAGGACAATGTCTATCTTAAGTGTGGGGGAGCGATTATTCATGATGACCATGCTTATTAATTTTGTCATTAATTTCTTAAAAGAATCTATTTTTGGAAATTTTTTATTTTAAAAGTGTACTAATAAAGGCAATTCGTTATGAATATAATTGTTTTGGTGACTTAAAGTATGTGACTAGTTATAATTGTTTATGAAGAAGTGGAATCAATTTGTTTTATGAGTTTAGAGAATGGAAACTTGATTAACATCATGACACTCTTTCTATAAAATGAACATGCATCGAGTAAATGTGACTTCTTTTAAACATTTTTATCATCTTTAATTGGTATGTTTAATCTATCTAATGCTTTTTGGAATTATTTTCTATTTGAGTTATAGTAATGAAATTGATTTGCTTCAGGACTAACAAATGCTTAAGTGTAGGAGAGTTTGATGTATGCTAAATAAACTTTACTTTTAACATGATTTTTATGGCATTATGCCTGTGTTTTGGACATCTTTTAAGGATTTGATACTCAAAATAAGTTATCTTTAAGGAAAAGGAGCAAATTTGGAGAAGAACTAAGTTGATTGAGAGCAACTTTGGGAGAAGTGAAGAAAGATTCAAGAAAGACTTAAAAACACTACAACATGTGAATGGTAGTGTTCTCCTACATCCTATTTTATTTCTCTTAGAAGTCCACCTTCCATGGAACACAACCCCAACATACCATCATATTTTGGTTGTGTTTTAATAGGGGCCATTCTATATTCAAACCATACTAGCCAATGCTGGATATACACAATCGTATGTTATGCTCATCCTTGGTGGTGCTAATTTACGCAAAAAAGTTTTAGAATATGGTGAAAAGTAACACAGTATGTACACAAACCCATGTTAAGGTCATGTTAGGAATTAAAATTTAGGATTTGAATTACTAAAAGAAGGGTAGTGACAAAGAAAAGTTCTTTTAGGCCATAAGAGAGTTTGAAAAACAAAAAGAGTCATTTAAAAGCCAAATATAGGAGTAAACGATCAAGTAAAAACTCAATCTTGGCATAATAACAAGGAGTTCGACAAGATCCATCAAGAATTCAATATTCAAGATTCATAATGATAACTTCTTTATCTTTTGTTCTTTCTTGCTTTATTTTTGTTATTTCTTATTTAGTCATGAACTAATTGAGATATATTTTTTGGGGGGATCCTATAATGTAATGTTTTATATTGATCTTTTTATTTAATGAACTTGATTCATATATTGATATCAAGAGATGGCATGTATAATTAAATCATAACATAGGTAATGAGGATTAAGTTACTTAGAGAGGACTAT
The DNA here is from genome assembly GCA_026874005.2 of Erythroxylum coriaceum. NCBI lineage: Eukaryota > Viridiplantae > Streptophyta > Magnoliopsida > Malpighiales > Erythroxylaceae > Erythroxylum > Erythroxylum coriaceum. The sequence continues at coordinate 290,060 of JANQAP020000078.1, forward strand.
GCAGTCTTTCTTAATTAAGGTTAAATCTATCATGATAATTTACTAATAGGATTAGTGTATTCTTACATTGTCTTGGTTAGAAAGAGATTTCTAGTGATTCAATCTAAGAACAGGGGTTGTGTTACTCAAGAGAGAGCATAAAAATAAATTAGGAATTATTATTGGTCAAAGAAACTAGAGTCATTTATTAAATTAGATTGAAGTAAAAACATATTGAATTCCTAGGGGATACCTTGCCTACGTTTAACTTATTCATTAATTGCCTATTACTTGATTATTACTTTGTTTTGGTGTTTAGTATTGTTTGTTTATTTTCCTTTTCTCCCAATCGTATTTATTAATCTAGATAATTAAGTTTGTGAATAATTGGTATCTAGCAACTAGTCATTGTAGGATCAGTGAATACTCATTAATGCTACTTGTAGCTAGGCCATACACTTACAATATAAAACAAATGTAATAACTAACTAAAAGAACTTGGAAGCTTTTTGTTGATTGAGTCCCTAGGAGTAAAATAGGTACATAATAGCTAAAAGGCCAAAGTTGGAAAGTTTAAAATTAGCTAATACCTCATAGTTTTTGAGGTTGAGAGATAAGTTAGCCACTTTCATCAAGCACATTATGGGGAATGGTGAAAATACATGATTTTGGTATAGCTTTTAGCATCTCATTGGTCTTTTATATCTACTTCCAAATGCTTCAAGCTTGATGCTTTGCATCCCTGTCTTTGCCAAGGTCAGAATGCTAATCAATTAAAAACTTATGGTCATGGTCTTAGCTTCATTTAAGACTTTGTTCCAACATTTCCAATTATATGCCCAACTATTAACCTAACTCAGGTAAGGAGGATGAGACAATATGAGTTAAGCATGTTTAAAGATGCTTTACATTTAAAAAGTGTCTCAACATAAAAGACAAGTTATTTTGGAATATATAGTAATCAAGCTTGTCCTCTTTGTAACAATCTCCTTAAGATTTTTGATCACTTGTCCTTTAAGTATAGCTTTATCAGGGCACCTACGTGAAAATTCTTAAGTATAAGTTGGAGACAAAACATAGCCTGGGCTAGCACTATCAAGCTTAGAACTGGGAGAATTTAAGAATCTTTAAGGTTGCACTCAACTGAATAGACTACTCTACCTAGAGGGAAAGAAACAACATGATCTCCTTTAATACAAGCAAGATTGCACATTCCATTCACGAAGGATACCATATCATAGATTGCACATTCCATTCACGAAGGATATCATATCATAAATTAGAAAAACAATTTTGTCAGGGCTTTTGGCATCATAAGTAAGTCAAAATATGGAAAAGAATTGAAATATATAAGAGTTAAATTCTCAAAACTTCTTGGATCATATTAAATTCTCAAACTTGCTGGATCATAACCTACTAATGTGGGCTTTGAGGCAAAGCATATATTGTGCTTAACCGTACATATACTAGTCTGAAGATTTTGTTACTTTGCATGGTGATGGAACTTGGTACATGTCATCTTCAATGATGTTTGTTTGCACAATCAATGATGTCTGCTTGAACAATCAATGATGTATGTTTGAACAATTATCTTACTTATGAATGGTTGGTTTACTTACTATTTAATGTTTGGCAATTTCCT
>JANQAP020000078.1:410802-426680 GCA_026874005.2 Erythroxylum coriaceum
ATGATCCAGAAGAGAAAGATGAAGACCTTTGCCCATCCACATCAAGTGAGTTGGTAGATAGTAATTCACAAAGGCCTGCTGCTGAAGATGTTAGTAGAAAAGATGAAGCTTCTGGCGAAGAGATCCAAGCTTTTTCAAGCTTGAGTGAGCACCTTTTATTAATTGTATACTGTAATTGTAGTTTGTTTCATGTTGTATATAAGTTTACTTTCGTTGCTTCTTTCTAATTTTGTAGAGTTTGAAAAATTATACACGGCAAAATGTTGAAATATGATAAGTACAAAATTATTAATAATAAAGAATTTAATAATAATAATAAGTAGAAAATTAATAATAATAAGAAGATTAATTATATAAATAAATATAATTAATGAAAATAATAAAATTAATAATAATAACAATAGTAAAATTAATAATAATAACAATAATATAATTAATAATAATAATATTATTAATAAGAATAATAGTAAGTAGAATAATAATAATAATAATAATAATTTATAATAATAACAATAATAAATATAATAAGAATAAGAAGAATAATAATAAAAATAAATATAATTAATTAAAATAATACAATTAAAAATTTAATAATAATAATAATAAGTTAATAATAATAATAATAAATTATGTATAATAATAATAAAATTAATGATAAAAATAAAAAATAAATCTAATTGATAAAAATAATAAAATTAATAATAAGTAAAAAATTAATAATAATAATTTATAATAATAAAAATAATAAAGTTAATAAGAATAAGAAGAATAATAATATAAATAAATATAATTAATTAAAATAACACAATTAAATTTTTAATAATAAAAATAAAAATAAAAATAATGATAATGATAATAATAATAATAATAACAATAATAATAATAAAATTAATGATAAAAATAAAAATAAAATAAATCTAATGGATAAAAATAATAATAAGTAAAAAATTAATAATAATAATTAATAATATCAATAATAATAAAATTAATAAGAATAATAAAATTAATAATACTAAGAAGAAATAATAAGAAGAAAATTAATAATTCAAATAAAAATAAAAATAATTAATAAGTTTAATAAAATTGATAATAATAAGGAATTTATTAATAATAAAAATAAATATAATTAATAAAACTAATAAAATTTATAATAATAAGGAATTTAATAATAATAAAATAATAATAATAATAAATGATAAAAATATTTTGATCTTTTTATTAGTTATTTCTTTGTCATTCTAAGTTTATATTTTCTAACTAAATACTGGTATAGAAATTTTTTATTTATTTTATTCCTTGAACTAAACAAAGTAATACTCATTCTGTTCTATTCCTCACTTTTTTTATTATTAAGAATAACTATTTTATTTTTTATATATTTCATATTTTGAACCAAACAGCTTGTAATTAGTGAGAGGTGCAATAGGAGCTCATTTTATCTCACATAAATAGATAGTTAAAATGGAGTGACACAGGGTTAATATAGTGTTGGTGGCACAGAGGATTTGAGTTCCCCGTTTCCTGCTTCTCTCTAATTCTCTTCTTTAACGTATTACTTGTTTATTTGGCAGCTTCATCTCTGGTAATTCTATAATTTCTCCTTAATTCAATCTTTATTTTCTAAAAAAAGAAGAGAGACTTTCGGTGTTGCCGTGTACAGTACAGTCACACGTCAACAAGACACCATTTGAATACACCGAAAGCACTCAGCTCCTAACTCCCCACGCTGACTTTCTCAGTTTACCGAGCTACAGAACAACAAGAATCAGAATCCGAACCCAAAGCCGAAATTAGACCCGTGTATCGAAGCCGTGACTACCACCGTGCATGCTCTCCTCTCTACCCCTTCTATCTTCCTCCTCCCTCCACCTCAACACTCTTAGATCATCACTCTCTGATTCCCTCTCCTCCTCTTCTTCCTGCTTTCCGATGAAGGACCGGCTGCCTACGTCTTACGGTTCGGTCTATATTCCCCCGCACCAGCGCCTGCGCTCCGCTATTTCGGTGCCAAATTGTAACTCTTCGTCAGCTTCTGTTCCTGCTCTTGGTTCTTCTCCAGTTGACTCCAAATGTCTCGACAATCAGAGTGTAGTTTTAAACCCTGAAAAGAGTCCTTCGGGGCCATATGCGGATCCAAAACAACAGCAGAAGGGGAATGGTGGTGTTGCTGATGTTAACAGCAAAGTTTCACGACCACAGAAGTTCGTTTCTGCGTACGATGACAGAGTCTCAGAGGAAGGCTCTGATCGCGAGATTGAGTCCTTGCTGCTTCAGACTGTGAGTATTTACTTTTGGAATTCGATCTTGTTTGCACTTTGCTTTCTTCTTTTTTTGGTTCATATTGTAGTTTTCTATTAAATTTAGGTGCCAACTGGTAGTTTAAGTTTTATTATCTGATGTGCTTGGATTTTGCTCTTGTTACTATTTGAGCAATATTTTCCAGGAGAATCTGCTGTCTGAATGGTTATCAACAAATAAGGGTTGAAAGTGCGAAGTCTTTTTGGTATTTAAAAGAGTTGCTAAAAGAATAAAATTGTAGCTGATCAGTGGGCATGGACATTTCAAATTTGATATTGAGGTCCCTAGTGATTTATGTACAACATTGTTTCTTTTTTGACGCTTATTGAATAAAAGGTTGGCAAGTGTTCTTTTCCTTCCATATGGGAAAGAAAAGAGCTTAGTGAATATACATTCACTTGGGACGCTATTTGTCTATGGTTACTAACTAAATTGCTATATTAACCATATGCAACGTTCTTTCCCATAGGTTATTGGACTTTTATGAAATATTGTTTAGTAGTTTCTCCTATGATCACGAAAGAAATGTTTCTTTTCTATAGATTGTAAAGTTTTCATATTTTTGCAAAATAATTTTATATGATATCAATATATGCCCCTAGTTTTCTAATAAAAAACTCTTGGCTTTAGTTTATCCTTGTCTTTTGTCATCATGCATTTCTTTAATTGTTGCTTGTCAGTGTACTACCCTTCCTGGTAACATTGAGGATTGGAAACGAAAATTAATAATGCTATTGCGTGACAAGGAGAAGCAAGAGCTTGTCTCTAGGGAGAGAAAGGACAGACGTGATTATGAACAAATAGCGGCTTTGGCAAGAAGAATGGGTTTGTATAGGTACTTTATTTTGGCTATCTTAGATGATTTAGAGCTATTTCTCCCATTATTGTTCTGACTACAATTATTTTAGCAGCCATATGTATGCTAAGGTTGTTGTGTTTAGTAAGGTTCCACTGCCAAACTACAGATTTGATTTGGATGATAGGTGCCCACAGCGAGAGGTATGTACTATTGGAGTTTTATTTTCTTTGTTCTACAGATTCATCCTTGACATGATTGATGTTTTGCAAAAAAAATTATACAATTCAAGGATTGAGCCTTAGATAATGTTATTATATTTCTTCATCTTTTTTTTCTCTCCAGTTCCACTAAAATACACCTTCTTAACTTTGTGAGGTTTTGCCATTAATTTCATTCCTTATATTCTTTCATTTCTTTTATTTTTGCATGTTCTGCAATTATATTTATTGTTGTGAATTATGAGTTTATTATATGAGTTTCAAATGTGAATTATGCTTTCAAAAATTGATAGGTGAGCCTACCTCTGGGTTTGTTGAAAAGAATTGATGCCTATCTTGGTGAATTCCTCTTTCAAAAGTCCAGGCATAAGGAAATTTTACCAGATAATATGTTTTCTAGATCTAGCAGTAGTAGTAGTCTTGCAAATGATGAAGTGCTACTTGAACAACCAGAACTTTTAGCTTCGAGTAAGTCGGCTATGGACAAAATTTTGCGTCATCGAAGTTTGCAACTGCGTGATCAGCAACGCGCTTGGCAGGTTCATTTTTCGAACTGATAGGAACTATAATTTGTTTCTTGACTATATCAGTGTTTACTTTCAATTATTATGTTTCTTTTATTTGGTAATATAAGTCACTAACCACTTGGTACAATTAGTCTACCTAAAAGCTTCTTTAGTTCTATTGCATTCTTTTCTTAATGGAAAAGGCCATAAATAGGACCAACCAATTTCATGTTCAACTAGATATTGATATTAGGATGTGTATTTTATAAAATTAATTTTTTTTCATTATATGACAGGACCCTCTAGGTGATATGCAATATACAAAGATTACCTTGAACACATGGTTCAATTTAGGGATTAATTGCATGTCTGTCCATTTCTAGATATGTCAACATGTTCCTTTCAAACAACCTAAATCAAAAACCTAGTTCCTTGTTGCATTTTATGAGTTCTTGATTAGGAAATATAAACAAATTTTAATTCATATGAAATAGTTTTACTAGGAAGAAGACAAACAAATGGTTGTGATGAGTGGCATACTTATATTAAGAACTTATTTTGTATTATGACATATAAATTTATATTTCATGTTGAAAGAACTATCTTAGTCATCAATTTGCTCTAGCCTTGTAATGGTGGACAATCAAGATTGTTAATTAACTAGTTATATAATTTTGAAACCTTTACTTCATTATATCACCTCCTTGAGATGCTATTGGGATTATCTTTCTATATTCCCATTTTGTTGCTAAATCATGTTGTCATGTTGGGGCTGCTAGGTAATTCATATTTTTATCTTGTTAATTGGTAGTATATTTTTTTTGGTTAACTTGAGGCAGTTATTTTTTAGACTTAACTGGAGAAGTTACTTGTTAAAGTTAACTATTGGAAATAGGAGAAGGGAAAAGTTACTGAAAATGGGTTAGCCCTTAACATGGGACTTATCAATGCCCAATACCCTTTTAACTATTTAGTTTATTGAAGGAAGGAATTTCTTGATTGTCTGTGCTTAGTTGCTAGCAAGTGGTTACTAACAAGTTTGGAGTATGTTTTCTTTGCCACTAAGCACTTATAACTTGGATGTTTAACTTAATTGTACCTGCTTATTGGATTTTGCAAAATCATGTTCTTTTCAAAGATTATTAGTTGAGTCATAAGTTTCCTTTTCTTTGGGATTGTTTAGACAAATGGGGAAGGTTTGACATTTTCCTCCACAAGTATGTACACGTGAAGCATTTGTGGGAAAGAATTTTCCTCTATTCTCATATATTGAATAGGAGTATACAGCCATATATAGGACATTAAAAGTCGGAATTTAAATCTGGAAAGTTATCTAAAGCTATCTAATGTAATCCCTTAAGGGATTTCAAACTTATCTTATCTATTTACAGCCTATCTATATCTAAGTATAACCTATTTACAACTATTTAGTATCTCAACACTCCCCCTCAAGTTGAGGAATAGATGTCTTCCATTCCCAGCTTGTATACAAGATCATGAAAACTTGAATTGTTCAGCCCCTTTGTTTAAACATCAGCTATTTGACGTTTTGATGGAACATAGGACATACACACTAACCCTTCTTCCAATTTTTCTTTAGTGAAATGTCTATCAATCTCAATATGCTTTGTCCTATCGTGTTGTATAGGATTATGAGCAATATTGATGGCTTACTTATTGTCACAATAGAGTTTCATAGGGTTGTCCCATTTGACTCTCAAATCATCTAGAATAATATTCAGCCAGAGTAGTTCACACAATCCTTGAGCAATAGCCCTAAATTCTGATTCTGCAGATGACCTTGCCCCCATATTTTGCTTCTTGCTCCTCCACGTTACCAAATTTCCTCCAAAAAACGTACAGTACCCTGTAGTTGATCTTCTATCCACTATGGAACTTGCATAGTTAGCATCGGTGTAAGCTTCTAGAGCGAGAGTATTGTTTTTCTTGAACAAAATTCCTTTTCCCGAACTGCCTTTCAAGTAATGTAGCACCTTATAGGCAGCTTGAAAATGAGGCTCTCTTGGATCATGCATGAATTGACTGATCATGCTTATCGAGTATGCTATGTCTGGCCTAGTGTGAGAAAGAGTGTGAGTCTACCAACTAGTCTTTGATACATTCTTTTATCAACAGCTGGTTCTTCTTTAGCTTCTCCCGACTTGTGGTTTGAATCCATTGGTGTAGAGACTGGCTTACACTCAATCTTCCCTATTTCTACCAACAAATTAGTCACATACTTTTGTTGAGATATAAAAATCCCTTGTATGGAATATGCCACTTCAATACCGAGGAAGTACCTTAGTTTTCCGAGTTCTTTTATCTCAGACTCTTTTACTAGTCTTTGCTTCAATTCATGCTTTTCTTTCTCATCATTTCCAGTCACTATGATGTCATCCACATAGACTAGAAGTGCAGTAACTCCCTGATAGGTCTCGATCAGAAGCTGGAAAAATATTTAAGAAGTTTTCTCTTTTGGGCAAGAATCACAACAGATAATTTTGCTGGATTCAAATATAAATTCCATTCATACTTTTGGTAGTTTAAATACAAAAATTTCCAACTGCTCTACCTAAAATAAAGGAGCTTAATTTAAATGTGCAAAAAGAATTTAAACATTTGAAAGGATAAGTGAATGTGCTAGTGTGTTGCGGAGATAACGTTAGTAGATATGGTCGTGTTGACAGTTTCCTAGCTCCTCCCTAGCTGCACGTTTCTTTTGCAGTTAGGATCTTCAAACCTTGTCATTGCCTCCCCCTTTTTTTAGAACCCTGTCCTCAAGGTTCAGGATGTTATTTGCCTATGTAGTTTCGTCTTTGTCACCTTCTAGTAATAGCAGTTGGGTTTGCGACGTCGGTGGCCCGGGGTGAACCACTCATCGCAGTTGAGGCATAATCCTTGCGTTGGACGCTTTTGCATTTCATCTCAAGAGATTCGTTTGGCAGCTGCAGTTGGCGAAGTTGAGGGTTGTGACGACGGAGTTGCTAGCGCTTGGTATGGTTGAGTGATTGCACCTCGTCCAGATTGGTTAGACCGACGTTGTCGATTCAATTGATCCTCTCTCATGCGGGACAAGCTAATCGCTTCCTTCAAAGACTTGGGTCGGAACATTCTGATTTCATCCGCTATTTCAGATTTAAGTCCACCAATTCCCACCAAGGCCCTTTGCGTCCACCCTTGAACTCGGTTACCCAATCGCTCGAATTCTTTTTGGTACTCACGCAATGAACCATTTTGTTTTACTCTGGACAAGGCTTCATCAAAATCTTCACTTTCAGTCGGCCCGAACCGGAGCCAAAGCTCCTCTTCAAACATTGCCCAAGGGATTTCTTTCTCTTCTTCCTTGCAGACTCGACGAAGCCATTGCCACCACTGGTTGGCTTCGCCTTCTAAGTGATACGATGCCAACACCACCTTTTGATTTGAAGTGGTGTTTTGGTGTTCGAAAAACTGCTCCACGCGGTTAAACCACTCCGTCGGGTCATTGCCGTTGTAGGAAGGAAACTCAAGCTTTGCCAACTTAGAGCAAAATGGTTGGCGGCCCCCCTCAATTCTCTCTGCTCCCTCTTCACGTGAGGGTCGATCGTAACCTGCCCGACCAGAAGCATTGTTGCTGGAACCTTCTCGGTTGGATGCAATGGTGTCGGTAAGTCACTTGAGATTCTCTTTGATGATATGGAATTTGTTGGCCATCCCGAGCTCCATCCGACTAAAGCTGTCCTGCAACCACTAAGGTTTGCTTCCAAGTTCTCGATACGTTCTTTGTTGGAGGCCATTTTGATCTAGCTCTAATACCAATTGATAGGTCCCGATCAGAAGCTGGAAAAATATTTAAGAAGTTTTCTCTTTTGGGCGAGAATCACCATAGATAATTTTGCTGAATTTAAATCTAAATTTCATTCATACTTCTGGTAGTTTAAATACAATAGTTTCTAACTGCTCTACCTAAAATGAAGGAGCTTAATTTAAATGTGCAAAAAGAATTTAAACATTTGAAAGGATAGGTGAATGTGCTGGTGTGTTGCGGAGATAACGTTAGCAGATATGGTGGAGGTGTTGACAGTTTCCAAGCTCCTCCCCAGCTGCACATTTCTTTTGCAGTTAGGATCTGCAAACCTTATCACTCCCCTTGCAGCCGAATTTTTAATGAAAAGAGTGTGATCACCTTGGCTTTGTTTATACCCAAACTCCCTCATGACTTTTGCAAATCTCCCAAACCTAGCTCTAGGAGATTGTTTTAACCCATAAAGGGCCTTCCTCAGCTTGCAAACTTTGTTACCCGTGTCTCCCTCAAATCCTAGTGGGATGTTCATATAGATTTCTTCATCTAAGTCTCCATGGAGAAATGCATTCTTAACATCATATTGTAGGAGCTGCCAATTAAAGTGGGTAGCTAATGATAACAAAATACTCATACTGTTCATCTTTGCAACTGGGGCAAAAGTCTCTTGATAATCAATAGTATAGGTTTGAGTGTACCCTTTGGCCACCAATCTAGCTTCATATCTCTCAAGAGATCCATCAACCTTATATTTGGTTGTGAAAATCCACTTACAGTCAACAATGCTTTTCCCTTTCGGTTTATCAACAATATCCCATGTTCTATTCTTTTCCATTGCATTCATCTCCTCGCTCATAGCATCTCTCCATTCCCTTTTTGACAATGCCTCATAAATGGTGTTAGAGATAGTAATGGTATTTAAACTCACAATGAAGTTTTGGTAGGTTGGTGACAAGCGCTTAAGAGAAACATAGTGAGATAGAGGATAAAGTGGTCTTTTAGTGCATTCTCTAGTTCCTTTCCTAACAGCAATAGGTTCAAAAAATTGTGTGTGTAAATGTGAGTCAGATCTTACCATGATTTCATTTCCAGAGTCTGAGTTGGATTCTTGGACCTGTGTTAGTTCTGGAACGGCCTTCCTCCTTGAATACACCTGAGTAACATTGGTCGGGACATGTGATGACGCAGGTTCAGTAGTAGAATTGGGGAACTCAGATGTAATTGGTTCAGAGGGCTCGGTTGTTTCAACAATATGAGCTGGAGTTAAGGGTTTTAAGTGGTTCGAAAGACTCATAAGTGCTATCTTCCATAATTGAAATCTCCCCCTGAAGAGAGGATTTGGAGAAAAAAGGTGTATTTTCTGTGAAGGTGACATCTGTAGAGATATAAAATTTCCTAGATGACGGATTGTAACACTTGTATCCCTTTTGCATAGGTGAGTAACCGAGAAAGACACATTTGATGGCTCAGGGGTCTAGTTTGTTTTTATGTTGGTTATGAACATGAACAAAGGTGGTGCATCCAAACACCCTAGGTGTGAGGCCATTTGAGGTTCTGAAGTGTGGGTAGAAACTATTAAAAATTTCTATGAGGCTTTTGTTTTCTAACACACGTGATGGAAGTCTATTTATCATATATGTGACTGCAAGAACTGCCTCTCCCCAATAGGATTTAGGGACATTCCCTTGGAAGAGTAAGGCTCAGGTGGTGTTAAGTAAGTGCCCATTTTTTCTTTTTGCTACCCTGTTTTGTTGAGGTGTGTTAACACATGATGAATCATGGATAGTGCCTTGTGATTGAAAGACAGGTGACAAAGTTTGGTTGAAGTAGTCTTTGGCATTGTCTGTCCTAAAGCTTTTTATTTTAACCCCAAATTGGTTTTGAATCATAGAGTGAAAATTAGGTATAACAAGGCTAACATCAAATTTTTGTTTAAGAAGAAAAAGTCATGTTACCCGAGTGCAATTATCAATTAAGGATACAAACCAACGAGCCCCAAAGACATTACGTATAGTAGAGGGACTCCATATGTCACTATGAGTCAAATAAAAAGGATGAGAGCTTCTTTTATTGCTAATAGGAAAAGATACACGAGTATGTTTTGCAAATTCACAAACATCACAATGAAATTCAGAAATATCTAGTCCTTGAAACAAATGAGGAAACATGACTTTTAAAATTTTAAAAGATGGATGACCTAGGCGTAGATGATACAGCCAAATGGTATCTTTATTTGTGGAACTGAGAAATGACAAAGATAGGTTGCTCCTAACTCTTTGAGGCAATTCAAGTAGGTAGAGGCAACCCTTTTCCTTGGTAAGTCCAATCCTCCTCCTCGAGACCTGATCCTGAAAAATACAATGAGAAGGAAAGAAAGTAGCATAACATTTAAGATCATGGCTAAGCTTTTGAATAGAAAGTAGGCTAGCCGATAGTTTTGGAATATGGAGAACCCTTTTTAGAATAAGGGTAGTTGTGATGTGTATATTCCAAAACTTGCAATAGGAACTAGAGAGCCATTGGCCACTACAATCTTTTTGTTACTTAGGCATGGGGTATAAGTGTGAAAGAGTCAGATGTGGCTGTCATATGGTCTGTGGCACCTGAGTCTATTATCCAAGAATTGGTATGAAGATTTTCTGTGGCATTCATGGAAATAGGGAGTAAAGGTTTACCTTAACGAGCAGCCAAAGAACAAGTCTTAGAAGGTTTTTCAATAGTTTCCAACAAGCTTCTCAGCTTCTCAATTTCTTCACTGTTTAATTCCATTTTTCCTGAATTTTCCTCAACTTTGGGCTGATCTACCATATGTGCTTGGGACCTCTGCTGTCCCCCACGGTTTCCCCATTCTCGGCTTGGCGGTTTACCTTGTATTTTCCGACATGTTTCCTTTGTGTGCCTCGGTTTATTACAGTGGGTGCACCAGAGGTTGTCCTTATTCTCCTTCTCCTGATTTTCTCTACCAGTATGCTTTGATGGATCACTTTTTACTTTGTCCTGATGATTAGTTTTTGCTAATAAGGCTTACCCATCCATGGTTTGTGGTTCAAGCATAATACTCCTTCGACTTTCTTCTGCTCGGATCAATGAGATTGTCCCTTTAAGAGACGGAGTGTCCTCTTTTCCAAGGATTTGGATCTTGACCTGATCAAATTCAGCGTTCAACTTAGCCAAAAAATTGTACACACGGTCTTTTTCAATGAAATTCTTCAAGATGATAGCATCTTCAGGGCATTTTATCTCAAAAACTCGATAATGATCAAGTTCTTGCCATTGATTCTGTAGCAAGTTTGCATATTCTGTGACAGATTTATCTTCTTGCTTAGCAGCTGCAGTTTTGATCTTGATCTCGTACACTTGAGTAGCATCACGAGCCTTTGAGTATGTGCGACGGATGTAGTCCCAAATCTCCTTTGCAGTGACAAAAAAATGCATGTCACTGATCATGGGATCTATAGAATCCCATTAGCCAGGACATTATCATGGAATCCTCCTTATTCTATGCTTCAAACATTGGGTTATCCTTAGTCGGTCCTGTTCCAAGAAGATGACTAAGTCTCCCTTTGCCCTTGAGGTAAGTCTCCCTTTGCCCTTGAGGTATGTATGGACTAGTTGAGACCATTTGAGATAGTTCTTCCCATTAAGCCTATAGGAAGCCCGAATGGTGCCAAATTCTTCTGGAGGGTTAGATCTGGTGGAGACAGACGTTTGAGAGGTTGACATGATTAAGAAAAAGATACAGCAGTGAAGAAGAAGATACTGCAGCAATTAAGGCTACCCTAATGAGAATCACACAAGAGAGGTAAGGAGGAATGCAGCGATGAAGGCTGGAACACACAAGAGAAGAATAAAAAAATAGGGTTTTGGTAGTGCAGTAATGAAGGCTACTCAAAGGACAAATCCCAGAAAAAGAAACCCTACGGCTCTGATACCATGTGGGAAAGAATTTTCCTCTATTCTTATATATTGAATAGGAGTATACAGCCATATATAGGACATTACAAGTAGGAATTTAAATCTGAAAAGTTATCTAAAGCTATCTAATGTAATCCCTTAATTTAAGGGATTTCAAACTTATCTTATCTTATCTATTTACGACCTATCTATATCTAAGTATAACCTATTTACAGCTGTTTAGTATCTCAATAGGATTTTAGTTAGGATATCAGTAGTTATATATGCGTAATTAACTTTTATTTTTAAGATATTGAAGAGGTTAAGAGTTTACTTCTGAACATATAAATCTTGATAGTCCTTTACTATTCTGTTTGCGTTTTTAGAGCTATAACAAACATATAGTTATGTTCCTTATTAATTTCATTTAGGAATGTCCAGAAGGCAGAAAAATGCTAGATTTTCGAAGAGGTCTCCCAGCTTACAAAGAGAAGGATGCAATATTGAAAACCATATCCCAAAATCAGGTTTGTAAAATTTCGACATGTCTTCTACTTATTATTGATGCTCACTTGTGTGGAACTTATCTCTTTAACTTTGGGAACATGAAATTAAAGTTTACCAATATAATCATTTGGTGGTATCACTTGACATTAGTTTGTAATGCAAGATTTACTCTAACTAAATGTCTTTCTGTTGCAAGTAAATTATGACAAAGCTGCAATGGTTAATTTTTTGACTAGAAATTAAGACAAATGCTAACAGAATTCAGTGAAGAATATCTCTACTATAGTTAGTACCATAAAAAATTAATTGAAGAACATTTTTTAGTTTCAAAATGTCTTTCTATTGCAAATAAATTATGAAAAAACTGCAATGGTTAATTTTTCAAGTAGAAACTAATTTTTTATGTTACTAACTATGGTAGAGATATTCTTTACTGAATTTTGTTAGCATTTGTCTTAATTTGGAATGAACAAAAAATCCACATTGCATAAATTCAACACATCACTCATTTTCATTAATTTTTTTCATTTGAGGTCAACTATTGAAATTATTGGATATTTATTGTATGGATTGTATCCATTATGTAATTGCTAAAGAGTTTTTCTTTTCGTAATACTAAAAAATATGCTACTAGTATAATAAAATCACATCATATGATTGAATGACAAATTTTTTGTTGCAAAGGTTGATTTTGACCCCGCATTATTCATTTTCTTATTCATTGTACGTTGACTAATGAATAAAAACTTGAAAATTGGACGTTTCTTCTTGGAAAAATAGAAGGAAACAAATAAAATGTGTTAAAATTGAGAGTTGTGAAATTCAGAGAATAGTTAACTAAGGGCTTGATAATAACTCAAGACCCTTGTAGCCTTTATATAGATATGTGTATACTCAGCCTCTCAATAGCAGCATATCCCAAATTTTTTTCTACAAATTTGAGTTTTCAGCTAAAAAGTGTGATGCTCTCTTCTAAGAGTGATTCTTAGACTCTAAGAGTGATTCCTAAATTCTTACCTTCCGTTATTTGCGTTAGTCACTAAATTCCAACAATTTTAGCCTAGTAGCAACAAAAGCCCTAAATTCTAGCCATATTAAAGTTTGAAATCCTAACCTAAATTTTCAACATTCAAATCCTAAAAACTTAGTTATACCATATCTAAAATTCCAGCATTCCAAACTGAAATTAAGACGTAAAATTTGATATTCCAGCATCGTAATATCAGCCATAATTCTTAATTTTGCTATTTTTAACTACTAGTTTATACTTTTTCTATTTGTCCTGCATCAATTTGGTATAAGAGCCTTACTTCACAATGGCGACATGTAGTGCAAGGGTGTATAGAAAAATACTCAGCGACCAAGAGTGAGATGAAATGGTTTTGAGAATTATGAAAAAATTGGACATCAAGGATCTTCGATCACAATGTCCTCCAAAAGCCAAATTACATGTATCAACTCCCATAAGGAAGTATGTTCAACAGTTTTTGGAGAGGTTGGACAGCCTTCATATATGTTTTGTAGAAATCAAAACTCCCACAACAAAAAATTATGCAAACCAACAACCTACACTTGATGCTAAACATGGAGAAGATGATAATAAGCAAGATGAAGGAATTGATATTGATCAACAACACGTAATGCAAGGTAAAATCTTTGCTGAATCATATTTTGATTGTGATTCCTCAAATTTAATAAGCGCTACCTTAGAGGAAGTTTCAACACCTCCTTCAATTGATCAATTAGAATCTTCAAGCCTTCATGTAGAAGGTTTTCAAATGCTTGATAACATGGAGAGTTAAGAAAGATGACCATATATGGAGAATTTGAAAGTGGGAGATGACCAAAGTGTTAAAGATAAAGAAAAACATAACCAAGTGGATTCTTTGGCAAAACCTAAAGTTGAAACAACTATGCAACAAGTTGAAACTCTTAAATAGCAAGCTGGAATGCTTGAACAATAGACTGAAACACCTAAATAGGTTGAAACCCTTGAACAACAAATCAAAGCACATGAATAAAAGATTGAAACAATAGGCCATTAGGCTGAAATAATATGATATCATGCTAAAATAACATAACAGGGAGATGAAAGGATTAGCTGGCAACAAATTTGAGTTTCGGAGCTTGTTTGCTCAAAACTTGATGATATCCTTGCTATTGTTGATGAAGATTATTGCAATGAGTGATGAAGAAGTAGATTTGAATGAAGATGTGAGATCAACACAACATAGAGTGTACTTGCAAAGTCAAAATTCAATAATGAATTAAAATTAGTGGACTTGACTACAAGAAGCAACAATATGTATGTTCTTACTGCTTATGTGGTAGAGAAGCCATGTGGTTTTGTTATGAAACTATCTGCGAGTATAATGGTCAAGACTTAGGATTTTACCCACATTGCTAAACTATTTTTTAAAGAGGTACATCTCCATGAATTATGTTCAACTATTGGCTTTGATTTTAATGTGAAGTTTATGAGTTATTTTTGGAATTCTTGATTCATTAAACACTAAGCTTCAATTTTTAAGCTATTTCCATCCCTAAACTGTTGGACAAATAGAGGTGGTGAATAAAAGTTTGGGTGGACTTGTTAAGATGTTTGATTGGAGACAATGTGAATAATTAAGACTTAATTTGTATATAATAGTTCTATAAATAGGTCAAACACTGAGCTTCAATTTTTAAGTTCTTTCCATCCCCAAATTGTTGGCAAATAGAGGTAGTGAATAAAAGTTTGGGGGGACTTTGATAGGTGCAAATGTAACGTAACAGTAGCAAGGTGTAAATACTGGTGTAATAGCAGAAATGAAGAGAGAAATAGAAGAATTGTATTGAAAATGTTTGTAAGGGTTGACACTGGCAGATTTCACAAGTCTGCCTTGTTCTTCACTGTCATCGTTCAATTACAATATTCCTCTTGCCTCTCTCAATGTCTCTCTGTCTATTTATATAGCTAACTGCGTAACAACATAAAACAAACTGCCATCCAAGCAATTGTGACCCATAACAGAAAGTAAATAACCAGCACGCACTTCTTGTACGACCTCAATGCTTCTGCATAACGAACTTCCACCTCAGCACATGCTTCCTTTATTCATAACAGCTAGATTCTTCTATTCTTTGCTGGACCCAGCTCTAGGAAAACTCCTGGGCTTCTTTCTCTGATATACGAACTTAATTACTGGTTTGCTTGGCCCATCATTTCCCCCGCCATCAAGAATCACCTTGTCCCCAAGGTGGAAGGAGGGGAAGACATCCTTGATCAGCTGAACTGGTTCCCAAGTTGCTTCAAAGGGTGGGAGATGCTTCCATTTCACCAAGAGTTCTAAGTCATGGCCAGCACCACGAGTAGCTAAAATATTTTCTGGTTCAACTTCCCAATCCAATTCCGGAGAAAGCACTGGAGGAAGGGGCTGGACGTGTGTTGTGTCTCCCACGGCCTTCTTCAGCTGTGATATGTGGAATATCGGATGAATGCCAGCTGATGGAGGAAGTTGCAGCTCATACGCAACAGCTCCAATTCGTTTAATCACTGGAAAGGGGCCAAAATATCTGGGAGCAAGCTTTTCGTTGGGTCTAGAAGCTAATGAACTCTGTCGGTAGGGACGCAACTTTAAGTACACCATGTCTCCAATGTCGAATTGCACATCGCGACGATGCTTATTCGCTGCCTGCTTCATTCTATTCTGAGCAATCACCAACTGTTCCTGCAACTCATTTAGCATCAAATCACGATTGACCAGCTGTTCTTCCAAAGCAGAATTTGTAGTAGTGTTGTAGCTATATCGCACTAAGGGTGGAGGGTCCCTTCCATAGACAAGCTTGAAAGGAGTCATCTTAGTTGACGTATGGAAGGAAGTATTGTATGAATA
>JANQAP020000078.1:426780-469537 GCA_026874005.2 Erythroxylum coriaceum
CGCACTTCTTGTACGACCTCAATGCTTCTGCATAACGAACTTCCACCTCAGCACATGCTTCCTTTATTCATAACAGCCAGATTCTTCTATTCTTTGCTGGACCCAGCTCTAGGAAAACCCCTAGGCTTCTTTCTCTGATATACGAACTTAATTACTGATTTGCTTGGCCCATCAGACTTGTTAAGATATTTTGTCATAATATCCTACAGAGTATATGTCAGAATATCCTACAAAATATTCTTGCCATGATAGGAAATATCCTACAGAGTATTCTGAGTTTATTTTTAGGCTGTAAATATTTGATTTTATTTCCTAGTTTAGATACTATTTGTAATATAAATATGTATGTTCTAACACCTAAAATATGTGTGTACAATACGACTCATTCTCTTGTTCATATTAATTTTCATGGTATCAGAGCAGACCTATTTTCTTTGAATAAGAAACCCTAGTCGTTAACCACACCTTTTTTTTTCATCACCACTATGTCTGAAATCACATCAGATTCTACACCCTTTGGTGTTCCTACATCTTCCTATTCTAAACCCAAGGACTTTGTCAATAAGACAAAGAATCCTCATATCTTATCTTCAGATTCCCAATCAGTCCAGATCACTACTATTAGGCTTAATGAGGGCAATTTTTTACGTTGGTCTCAATCTGTGCGCTTATACATCTGAGGCAGAGGAAAGATTGGGTATTTAACAGGTGATAAGAAGGAACCAGACTTGGATGATCCAGCCTATCCAATTTGGGATGCAGAGAATTCTATGGTTATGACATGGCTAGTGAACTCTATAGAAGAGGAGATTAGTTCCAACTACATGTGCTATCACACAACAAAGGAACTTTGGGATAATATTACTTTAATGTATTCAGACTTGGGAAATCAATCCCAAGTATATGAAATAATGCTGAAACTTGGAGAAATTTGCCAAGATTGGAATCATTACAAGAACAAGGTTGAGGATGACTGGATATTCAACTTCCTCATGGGACTCAATGTGGAGTTTGATGAGGTTAGGGGACGAATAATTGGGAGATAGCCTCTTCCATCTATTGGAGAAGTTTTTGCTGAGGTTCGCAGTGAGGAGAGTCGTAGGCTGGTGATGTTGGGTAAGAAAGCTCTGGGCAGCACAGTAGAAACTCTGCATTGGCAGCCATAGGTACCCCTATAGGTAGAATGCAACAAAGAAATTTGATGACAAAAATCGTGTTTGGTGTGATTATTGCGACAAACCAAGGCATACCAGGGAAAATTGCTGGAAACTCCATGGGAAACCAGAAAATTGGAAGGGCAAACATGAAGGGAAAAATAAAAAAAATCATGTTGCCAATGGACCTGAGACAGTCCCTTTCAGTCCGCAGCAAGTGGATCATATCCTAAAATTGCTCAATTCCAATTCTGGATTATCTGGTACTCCTAATGCTTCTTTGGCACAAACAGGTACTAATTTGAATGCCTTAGTGTGTTACTCTTTATCACAATCTGCTCCATGGATCATTGATGCTTGAGCATCTGACCATATGACAAGTTTTTCAAATTTATTTCATACTTATGTTCCTTGTTCTAGTTATCGTATTGCAGATGGGTCTTATTCATCTATAACTGGCAAAGGTTTGATTATTTTGTCAGATACTTTATCCCTTAAATTTGTTCTTCATGTACCAAAACTTGCTTGTAAACTTTTGTCTGTCAGTAAGTTGTCAAAAGATTCTAATTGTCGTGTCACCTTCTTTGATCACTATTGTGTGCTTTAGGACCTGACTTCGGGGAAGAAGATTGGTAGTGATAGAATGATCGATGGTCTTTACTATTTTGAAGATGAAGTCTCCAAGAATAAAAGACCTCAAGGACTAAGTAGTATCAGTTCTAACCTTGTCAACGATAAAATAATGCTCTGGCACTTTAGACTAGGGCATCCTAATTTTTAGTATCTTAGAAAATTGTTTCCTACCTTATTTAAGGGAATAGATTGTTCTTTGTTTCATCGTGAACACTGTATTTTGTCAAAAAGTCATAAAAATATTTATCCTTCAAACCCTTATCAACCTTTACGACCATTTTACTTAATTCATAGTGATGTTTGGGGTCCTTCACGGATTCCTACTTATTCAAACAAAAAATGGTTTGTTACTTTCATTGATGATCATACTAGGTTGTGTTGGGTATATTTAATGACTGATAAATCTAAGTTAAGATAGCGTTCCAAAATTTTTATACATGATTGAAAAGAATGGTGCTGAATATTTCAATGAAATTCTTGGAAGTTATTTGAGAGAAGGGCATTCATCATCAATCAACTTGTGTTGATACACCTCAGCAAAATGGTATAGCTGAGAGAAAAAATCGACACTGTTGGAAGTGGCCAGGTCTCTTATGTTTCCTATGTCTGTCCCTAAGTATCTTTGGGGTGAAGTAATTTTAATTGTAGCTTATTTGATAAATAGAATGCCTACCAATGTACTTAACTTCATTACTCCTCTTGAGTGCTTTACAAGTTTCTTCTCAGAAAATCGAATTTCCTCCAAATTACCCCTTAAAATATTTGGGTGTGTAGTTTATGTTCATATACCCAATAAGGATCCGTCCAAGCTTGATCCTAGGGCTGAAAAATATGTTTTTGTTGGTTATGCATCAAATAAAAAAGTTTATAAATGTTTTAATCCAAAGAACCGAAAAGTACTAGTTACTATGGATTTTTTATTTATGGAAAATCAGCCTTTTTTTCAAAAGAATTTTCTTCAGGGGGAGAGTTTAAAGGAAGAAAATAATGGGGATAAAATGCCTATCTTTCATACATTACCCAAACAGTAGTTTCTGCACCTAAGGATGCTTTGCCAGAAATTGTTGAATCTGTGATAGGGGGGAAATACAAGACAATCGTAAGGATCAAGAACCTAAGGTCATTTTTTTTACAAGGAGAAAAAATCATCAAAAGAGTAAAGAACCTACTGTTTCTTCAGCACCTAGTCAGTCTACGACCTTGGATTCAGGTACTCAAGACACTTCTAAAATACTAATTGTTTTGTCTCACCTCTTGTTTGACCTAATAAAGCCCCTCATGAATATCTTGATCATGATGTTCCTATTGCTCTTATAAAAGGAACTCGTCCTTACACTAATCATCCTATTGCAAAATATGTCTTATGTTTGTCTCTCACAAAAACGTAGGGCATTTATTTCAAAAATCTCTAATCTGGTTGTTCCAAGAAATATTCAGGAAGCACTTAGTGATCTAAATTGGAGAACAACAGTGATGGAGGAAATGCATGCACTAAAGAAAAATGGGACATGGGAAATTGTAGAGCTGCCCAAAGGTTAGAAAATAGTTGGGTGTAAATGGGTATTTACTGTAAAATGCAAGGCAGATGGTAGCGTAGAGAAATATAAGGCTAGACTTGTGGCCAAGGGGTTTACTCAAACATGTGGTGTTGACTACCAGGAAACTTTTGCCTAGTAGCCAAAATTAACTCTATATGTGTTCTATTGTCTCTTGCAGTTAGTTTTGATTGGGCATTATACCAACTAGATGTAAAAAATGCATTCCTGAATGGTGATTTGGAAGAGGAAGTCTGTATGAGCCTACCTCCTGGTTTTGAAGAATCTGTAAGTCAGAACAAAGTTTGCAGACTCAAGAAGTCTTTATATGGTCTCAAACAATCTCCAAGGGCATGGTTTGAACGGTTTGGGAACACTATAAAAGGATATGGTTATCTGCAAAGTTAGGCAGATCACACTCTTTTTCATAAACATGGTGTTAAAGGAAAAATAACAATCCTTATTGTATATGTCGATGACATGATATTAACAGGTGATGATCTTGATGAATTAGCGAGATTAAAGAAGAGGGTAGGTGAAGACTTTGAGATTAAAGATCTAAGAACCTCGAAATATTTTCTTGGCATGGAAGTTGCAAGATCACGTGAAGGGATCTTTGTAAATCAAAGGAAATATATCCTTGATTTATTGGATGAGACTGGTCTTCTAGGTTGCAAGGTTGCTGAAACTCCAATGGAGGTAAATCTCAAACTAAATCCTGCTAAAATTGAGGATATAATTCAAAAGGTGAAATTTCAGCATTTGGTGGGCAGACTTATATATTTGTTACACACTCGCCCTAATACAACATTTGCTATAAGCATGATAAGCCAATTCATGCATGCATCTGTTCGTCAATACTTTGAAGCTGCCTATAGGATACTAAAGTACCTAAAAGGGACGCCTGTAATGTTTGATGTTTAAAAAACGTGATCTCAGGTGGAAGTGTATACTGATCTGACTGGGCTGGTAGTGTGATGGACAGATGATCAACATCTGGATATTGCACATTTGTTGGAGGAAATTTGGTAACTTGGAGAAGCAAGAAGCAAAGTGTTGTGGCACAAAATAGTGCTGAAGTAGAATTTAGATCCCTTGCACATGGGATTTGTGAAGCTATGTGGATTAAGAAATTACTAAAAGACCTGAAGCTCCCTGTGTCACTTCCGATGAAAATCTGCTGTCTACCATTTCAATTGCTCATAATTCGATTCTTCATGATCAGACTAAACATATTGAAGTTGATAGTCAATTTATCAAGGAGAAAATTGACAGTGGACTAATTTTTGTTCGTTATTATTGGGATAATAAATTCCACATAAAAAAAAACATCATCTATGAATAACATATAAGGTTGAGAATGAGGAATCCTCCTTAAGGCTTAAGTCTTTTGGATCGACCTTATTCTCAACCCAACTTAAATTCCAAGATGGTATCAGAGCCTCTGTGATCAAGTGGTCGTGAGTTCAAATCCTACGACCCACCTATTATTCAGCATAAGGTAGAATGAGCCTGTGCAAGTTTCAAGCCCAAAGGGCTTTCACTTGAGAGGGTGTGTTAATGAATATATAAAACCAATTAAGTTAACATCATATAATAGCTTAAGCTTTTGTGGTGAAACGGTCGCTCAAGAGGGTATCAGAGCTTGTAAGGCCCAATGGCCCAGTAAAGATCCTGGAGCTCAAAAATTCCAAATAATTCACTTGACAAACCTGAAAAGAGGTTGTAAGTGAAGGGGAGTATTGAGATAACAAATCCCACATCGAAAAGAAACAACATCTAATAATAGCATATAAGGTTGAGAATGAAGAATCTTCCTTAAGGCTTAAGTCTTTTGGATCGACCTTATTCTCAACTCAACTTAAAATTCCAAGAGTTATATTCCTACTTCTCAACAAGTGGCTGATATACTCACCAAAGGTCTACTGAAAAAACAATTTGATTTTCTAGCAAGCAAGCTACAGATGCAAGACATTTACAAACCAGCTTGAGGGGGAGTGTCAGAGTATCCTGTAAAATATATGTCAGAATATCCTACAGAATATTCTTGTCATAATAGGAAATATCCTATAGAGTATTCTGAGTATATTTTTAGGCTGTAATTATTTGATTTTATTTCCTAGTTTAGATATTATGTGTAAATATAAATATGTATGCTATAACACCTAAAATGTGTTTGTGCAATACGACCCATTCTCTTGTTCATATTAATTTACATATTTTGTTAGAGATAATATGAATAATTGGGACTTAATTCTTCCTATGGCATAATTTGTATGTAATAGTTCTATGAATAGGTCAACTAGTAAAAGCGTTTTGAGATAGTTTTGGAAGTTTAACCAAGGAACCCTACTGATTTGGTTCCTTTACCAAGAACAACACGAGTTAGTGTTGAAGGTGAAGGTTTTGCATAAAACATGATGGACATCTTTGATGGTACGATGAAAGATAACGACCAACAACTTGACTTATAAAGAACATGTTGATTAATGGATGTGGTGATGGTGAGGATTTTGTTGTTAGCCTTAGCATGATATCTAATCTTAGGTTTCGACCCGGAAGAATCTTTCTTTGGACTTATGAATTTGGAGAAGCATACTTGTTCTTGATAGAGCCCCCTCTAATGTTAACTTGCTGAGAGAATAATTGCTTTCCTTTATTGAATATTGAGACCCTTTTTTAAAGGTTGCTAATAACAAGAGCAAGAGATCCTAAAATGTAGGATCTTAACTAATAAAAGAAAGAGATAATAGATTATAGTATCTTGACTAATTAAAGGATTATAATGAATAGAAAGTCTATAATAATTAAAGGAAACAAAATAAAACTCTAATTGGGTAAGCTAGGCTGCATCTGCTGTTGCTACCTTCCTTCTTTAATATTGTCGTCCAATAAAAGCATCCACATCGTCACTTTCCCTTTTGACTTTGAGCTTTTCCTCAAGCTCAAACTTTGGAGAAGCTTCTTGGAAGTGTTCAATTGGTTCCCATCTGACATTTTCGTGGGGAAACCCTGCCCATTGCACTGAAAACTCCCTTTGCTTTGGTTGAACCTACTGCATAGAATAGCCTGAGGAGTTGGTAAGGCTTTGTTATTGCACATTGGTGATAAATCTCTTACAACAACTAGTTAGGGTCCTTTATATTTTTGTAGGAGAGGCATATGGAACATATCATGTATTTTTCTTTCCGTAGACAACTTAAGCTTGTAAGCAACATGTCCTACTTTGGCCATGACCTTGAAAGGGCCAAATTACTTTGGGAGAAGTTTGTGATGCTTATATTTGGCTACTGTTAAATGACGATATGGTTGAAGTTGTAGCCATACCCAATCTTTAATTGCAAAACTCAACTCTTTATGCCTCTAATCATAAGTGTTCTTCATCCTTTTTTGGCGCTTGTAAGAGCCTATCACGAGTAGCTTGGAGTACAACAACCCTCTCTTAGAGAGCTTTATCAATTACTTTAATTCGAGCAGAACCTGCTAAATAAGAGAGCAGTTGAGGTTCCTTGCCATAGACCAACTTAGAAAGGGTTATGCCAAGAGTAGTGTGGTAAGACGGGTTGTAGTAGTACTCAGCCTAGGGTACCCGGTCAACCAACAACTGTGGACGATCACTAGTGAGGCACTATAATTGCATCTCTATGGTGCGATTGACAACTTGTGTCTGATCATCATACGAAGGATGGTAAGCTGAAGAGAAGGCTAGCTTGGAACCACTGAAGTGGAATAACTCCTTCCATAGTAGACTAAGGAAACACTTGTCTTGGTTTGAGACTATTGATTTAGTTAGGTCATGAAGTCTAAACACCTCTGCAGAGAAAACAATAGTGACAAATATAGCAGTAAATAGATGAGCCAAAGGTAAAAAGTGAGAATACTTTGAAAGTCTATCAACCACCACCATAAGAACTAATTTACCCTGACCCCTGGGTAGCCCCCCATAAAGTCCATAGAGATATTAGCCCAAATCTGTTGTTGAACTAGAAGAGGTTGAAGTAGTCTTGTAGTTGCACATTTTGCCATTTGTGGTATTGACACACTAAACAATTACGCGCAAATTCTAATGGAACGAGCTTCATAACCTTCTAATAAAAAGCATTTTAAAGAAGTTGTAGGGTGTTTTGCCCACCTTCATGTGTCATATTGTCGATAGTCGAAATAACGGTGGGGATAAGTAAAGAGGTGGGTAGGAGATGTACCTTTCTTTTGAAGAGAATTAGCCCATCTCGTACAACCTAATTCGATCCCAACACCCCTTGTTGAATGCGCTGCTGAAGTTGTAACAATTCCTTGGAAGCTACTGTTTCTTGCCGAATGAACTTGAGGGAAAGAGAGTGTCATAAGTTGTGGAGAATCCTTGTCTCTTCTAGATAAGACATTTGTAGCTTTATTCATTCTGGTAGCCTTATACTCCACCCGAGAATCATACCCCATCAATTTGTTGATCCAATGCTATTGTAAATAGGAAGGATGACCAATTTCTGACACTACTTGAATTTTAAAATCTAAATTTTAGAAATTGAATCCAAAATTATATGATCAGTATTTGTCACATTCTAAGTTGAGGGCAACTTCAGGCAAATTGGGGATAATTGATGCAGAAGAGTTTAAAGTCTATAAAAAAATAAAAGAAAAGATTAGTCAACCATAAGCTTTGATTTGGTAGGATAAAAGTTTAGAATTGAGTTGACAACAAAGACAATAACTAAAATTTGGATTATGTTAGGTTTCTTTATTAGATAGGAAGTAGTAGTAAGTTAAATATGTTATTCTAGTTTAGATATGTTATCCTTCTTATTTAGGACTTATAGAATTTTTATTACAATAGGATATAAACTTGTTAGGAACCCTTTGCTATTATAATAAGGGTTTTAAGAACTTTTCTAGAAATATGTGTATACTCAGCTCTTTATAACGACATATCCTGAATTTTTTCTACAAACTTTTCAATTAGAAAGTATGATGCTTTCTTCTAAAAGTGATTCGTAGACCCTAGGAGTGATTCTTAGATGCCTACGCTTCATTATTTGTGTTCATCACTAATTCTAGCAATTCTAACTTGAAGTTCTAGAAACCAAAACTCTAACTTCCAGCCATATTAAACCTTGAAATCCAAGCCTATATTTCTAGTAATCAAGCACTAAAAATTCAACCATACCATATCTGAAATTCGGGCATTCCAAGTTGAAATACAAACACGAAACTTAATATTCTAGTAGCCTAATATCAGTCATATTTCCTAATTTTACGAATTTTAGCTACTAGTTAATACTTCTGTTTGTCCTACATTAGACTACTTCCATTGTTTTTGTTAACTAGGATGTTCAAGCTCTGATACCAAGAGACAAGTCTTGAGAATATGAGTGACTCATACACAAATTTCATTATTTCTATATATATATATGTGTGTGTGTGTGTGTGTGTGTTTGTGTGTGAGTGTGTGTCTATATACACACAAATATGAGTATCTTTTAAGAGGATCCTCTCTAATTATTATATTCTTCAAATTATAATAGAAAATATTACTTCTTAGGACAGTATGATAGGACTCCTTATAATATAGCAGATCGAATTATTTCAAACTTTCCAAAAAGATATCATCACATACAAGTAGCTCTTTTGCAAATGATATGCTCTATCCACTATTTTCTTACTAAACCTTTTAATGATGTTGATAGTATTCTTTGTTACTAATATTTTTATGTTGCATTCATTTTAACCACAATGGGAGTTGCTGTAATTATACTTGAATGATAACTTTATAAACTTGCAATAGTGATTTTCAGATGATTCATATTATAGAGATATATAATTTTTCTTTTGTCCATTAATAGAACTAATGATTTGCTCTAGCTTCAAATAATGCATTTCATCAGTTGGATATGACTGACACAGAAAGGAGACACTAAATATAGCAAAGCTTCTATCTGTTCATACATTACAAAATGTTGTCTTATGTAATAATGTATACATTAAAATTCGTGCTAAAATTTTAAAAACACTCTAGTACTACCCATTTTAGAGAACTTAAGTTTTGATTTCTTGTGGTAGCAACATATATGCTGTTTGGTGTAGTGACAACAGTAACTTTCTCAAGGGATATTTGGAGGAAAAGATGCTAGGATAAGTGGACCTACCATATACAGTTGTAGAACTTTGCTAGAACAATAAACAAATGAATTGAATCGGGGATACTTGTACATCTTTTTACCTCAACTTGGTTGTTTTTGTGGTGTTCAATCAACATGATCATGAGGTCCGTGGTGTTCTATATACTTCTACAATGTATTTGTTGGCCCAAATTCATGAAGGCAACCATGTACTTTTTTGACATGTGACCCTTTTTAAATCAAATGCTTGTACCTGAACTTTTGTGACACAGGCATCCCTTTTTCTTGTGGACATTATGTTGTAATTTTAGACTTGAATTGGTGGCAGGATCATGTGCATAAAGGTGCCATTTTACCTGTTTTTGATTGCCTTTATGATACTTTGTGGTTTTTAATGTCCAAATTTTTACATTTTACAGGTTCTTATCATCTCAGGTGAAACTGGATGTGGCAAGACAACCCAAATTCCACAATTCATATTAGAATCTGAGATAGAATCCATTTGTGGGGCTGTTTGTAGTATTATATGTACACAACCGAGACGAATATCAGCCATGACAGTTTCTGAAAGAGTTGCTTTGGAAAGGGGGGAAAAATTGGGTCAATGTGTAAGTTTTTCTTAAGCATTTGTATCTGTGCTTTGGCACAACAACCACTCTTGGATATTTTTACATTTTCTATTAAATTGAATTGTATTTTTGTATTGGCTTGCCTAATAGGTTGGTTATAAGGTTAGACTTGAGGGTATCAAGGGAAGGGAGACCCACCTTCTTTTTTGCACTACCGGAATCTTGTTAAGAAGGTTGCTCTTTGATAAAAATTTGAAAGATGTAACTCATGTTATTGTGGATGAGATTCATGAACGTGGAATGA
Organism: Erythroxylum coriaceum; assembly: GCA_026874005.2. NCBI lineage: Eukaryota > Viridiplantae > Streptophyta > Magnoliopsida > Malpighiales > Erythroxylaceae > Erythroxylum > Erythroxylum coriaceum. Next base: position 437,089 of record JANQAP020000078.1, read on the forward strand.
GTGAAGGTAATGATTGTTCTTTTTATGTTTTGATTGGGAATGTTGGAAATTGATTTTCTGATAGTTGATGTTTTGATGGCAGATTTTCTTCTTATTGTTCTTAAAGAAATTCTTCCTCATCGACCAGAATTGAGGGTGATTCTAATGAGTGCAACACTCGATGCAGAACTTTTCTCATCCTATTTTGAAGGAGCTCCCATACTTCGTATTCCAGTAAGTTAAATGCCTATGATTTGTGTTTTTTTTTAATTTTCAGATAGAGAATATTGCTTGTTTGCTGCTCTTGTTTTACTTCCTTATCAATATTTTCTTTCCTTTTTGGGGAGTGGGGATTAGATTTGGAGTGCTGATTTTTTGAAGCCCTAACATTCTTTCAACGTAAAATTCAATATAGAGCTAAAATAACAATTCCATGCTTTTGCTTCAACTGTCCTTTTCTTTGCCAACTTTTCCAATTTGTTGTGGACTATATGAATTACTTAGAAGTATTGAAGGCTTGGTTTGTTTTTGGTGTCTTCCAATATAGAAGGCTTGTTGCTTTGTCCTATATAATTTCTTTTCTATTGGAAAAAGAATGCATTCTCCTAGTTCCATTACTTCCAATTGAGTAGTTTAAATTGCATCAAAGAATGCCTTCTCCTAGTTCCATTACTTCCAATTGAGTAGTTTAAATTGCATCACACCTAGAATACTTTTGCTTTTTATTCTCATCTTTTTGATTGATTGTTTGCATTACACATGGACTCTAGTATTGCAAGCATTTCAACCAGCATCTATTGACGAAGAACTCTATTGACGGATTCTTTTGACTCCAAGTAGATTTTTGTTTCCAACATCAAATGATTATTATTCACTTTGTATCGTCTTCTTATGAAGAAATTGGTTGTAATTTCACTGCTTTACATTTCTCAATGCCAAGCTACGAGTAATTACAAACTCTGGTCATTTTCATGTGTTTGCACATGACTACTATTTGAATGTAATCATTTTAAGTTGGTAATGATGCCAAAAGTACTTTTAAGGGGAAAAATATTTTTTTTTGTTGGGAAGGAGAAATTAGCGGCAACAGAATCAAGGGGCTGCTAATTAGGAGGAAATTTGTTCCTAACAGATTGGGAGAGAATTAGGGGAGATTTAGTCAAAGTAAATAAATTAGGATATTTGATTTGTATAGAATTCTTTCCTAGTATAGATACTATTGTACTCCTATTTATATGTAACCTAAGCAGAGGAAAATATTAGGAAGTCGCACTTTTTTCCACATGGTATCAGAGCTCTAGGCAGAAATTAAACCCTAGTTGTTTGTCAACCGTAATTATCCATAATCATGTCTGATTACATATCAGAATCCACCACCATCTCTACTAATCAAACAAACTCTTCTGAAATTCGCAGCCCCACCAAGAAAACCAATACCTCTTATCTACCTACTTTAGATTCTCCTTCTGTCCAAATTACAACTATACGGCTCAATGGAGAGAATTTTTTGCGCTAGTCTCAATCAGTGCGGATATTTATTCGAGGGAGAGGGAAAATTGGCTACTTGATAGGAGAAAAGAGGGAACCTACCCTTGAGGATCTAGGTTACTCCACTTGGGATGCTAAAAATTTCATGCTGATGACTTGGTTGGTAAATTCTATGGAGGAGGAAACCAGCTCTAATTATATATGTTACCACACTGCCAAGGAGCTATTAGACAACATCAATCTCATGTATTTAGACTTGGGCAATCAGTCTCAAGTGCTTGAGTTGACACTGAAACTTGGAGAAATCTGCCAAGGTGAGGAAAAGTGTTACCAAATACTTTAATACTTTGAAACATTTGTGGCAAAATTTAGACTTATTTAGTGATGCTTATGAGTCAAAATCGTCGTAAGATTACCACCACTATAAGAAAAAGGTGGAGGATAATCGTATATTTAAATTTCATATTGGGCTAAATGTTGAATTTGATGAAGTTGGAGGCAAAATTATTGGCAGACAACCCCTTCCTTCCATTGGAGAAGTGCTTTCTGAAGTCCAGAGGGAAGAAAGCTGTGGGCTTGTTATGTTAGGGAAGGAAAAACCTGACAAAACAATGGAGAATTTTGGCCTTGCTACAGAGGTTTGTGCTAGCCGAATGGTCCAGGGGAAATTGAAGCAAAAACCCTATGTTTGGTGTGACTATTGCAATAAGCCAGCTCACATGTGAACCTATGCTAGAAGTTGCAAGGAAAACCAACGGGGGCAGGAATGAGAGCAGGGGTTGGCCAGCTTTTGCTCATGAAGCCGAGACTGCCCCTTTCAACAAAGAGCAACTAGATCACATCCTAAAGTTGCTGAAAGCTAATTCTGGATTGTCGGGTGCACTTAATGCTTCTTTGGCATATTCAGGTAGTAATCCTAATGCCCTAGTATGTCATTCTTTTTCTGCTCCTTGGATCATTGATTAAGGAGCCTCGGATCATATGACAAGTCTCTCAAATTTGTTTCATAGTTACAACCCTTGCTCTGGTTATGAAAAGGTTCGTATAGTAAATGGATCATATTCTCCTATTGTCCGTAAAGTTTTAGTAACCTTATCTACTACCTTGTCCCTTAAATCTATTCTCCATGTACGTAAACTTGTCATCTCCTATCTATTAGTAAATTGTCTAAAGATTCTAACTGTTGGGTTACTTTCTTTGACTCTCATTGTGTGTTTCAAGACCAGAGTTCGGGGAGGATGATTGGCAGTGTGAGGATGATAGATGGTCTCTACTATTTTGATGATGAAGATTCCAAGGGTAAAAAATCTCGGAGCTTGAGTAGTATTAGTTCTCTTTCTATCAAGGAGCAAATTATGCTTTGGCACTATAGGTTAAGACATCTTAGTTTTCTGTATTTGAAAAGACTTTTTCCTATGTTATTTCGACGATTGAATTGTTCAACATTTCAATTGTGAAGTTGCATTTTTGTCAAAAAGTCATAAGTCCTTTTATCCCTCACAACCTTATAAACCTTCAAAACCATTTTATCTTATCCATAACGATGTTTAGGGTCCTTCGCAGATTAACATGGTTTAAGGAAGAAAATGGTTTGTGACATTATTGATGATCATACTCGTCTATGTTGGGTTTACTTGATGAGTGTAAAATCAAAAGTTGAAATCTTATTTAAAAAATTTTATGCAATGATTGAAAACGAATTTCAACAAAAAATTGGCATTCTCCACACTAAAAATGGCACTGAATATTTTAATAAGATTCTTGGCAATTTATTAAAGCAAAAGGGTATTCAACATCAATCTACTTGTGTTGATACTCCTTAACAAAATGGGATTGCTGAAATGCTAAAAGGAAAAACAAACATTTGCTAGAAGTGTCTCGTGCCATTATGTTTCTAAAAATGTTCCCAACTTTCTTTGAGGGGGAGCTATTTTAACAGCATCCTAGTTGATAAATAGGATGCCTACTTTGGTTCTTAACTGTGGTACACCTCTTGAGTGTTTTAAAATTCTTTTCCTCAATCTTGAATCAATTCCAATTTACCACTAGGAGTTTTTGGGTGTACTACTTATGTCCATTTACCTACTAGGGGGCGGTCCACACTAGATCCTAGGGTGGAAAAATGTGTCTTTATAAGCTATGCCCCAAACAAACAAGGGTATAAATGTTTTAATCCTAGAACTTGAAAAATCTCTCACTATGGATGTCTCCTTCCTTGAAAATCAACCTTTTTTTAAGGAAAATTTTCTCAGGGGGAGAAACAAAGCGAAGAAAATTTTTGGGAAGTTAATCCCACTCCTTGCCTAAAATTGTAGACTCCCCTGAAAATCTACAAAAGCTAGTTGTTCCTAATATTATAGAGCTAGAAAATGCTGAAAATTCGACAGGAGGAGAAATACTACTAGATGATCCTAAAGGACATGAACGTAAGTTTAGAGTTTACACAAGGAGGAAGAATCATCAAAATGGTAGAGAGCCTACTGTTCTCAAGGGACCAAATCAATTAGATATCCCGAATGATGAGCCTGTAAACATGCAAGGACCTATAAACCCTTTATTATCCAATACTGTTCCTGTTCTTGATACTCGTTATGATCTTGACATTCCTATGACACTAAAAAAAGGTACTGGTCTTGTAGTAGCCATCCTATTGCAAAATATCTCTCATATGATAAACTATCTCAGTCATAGGGCATTTAAATAAAAAATCTCTAATTTGTTTGTTCCGAGAAACATTCAAGAAGCACTTGATGATCCAAAATGGAAATCAGTAGTAATGGAGGAGATCCGTGGTCTTGTGAAAAATGGGACATGGGAAGTTGTAGAGTTACCTAGAGACCAAAGAACAATTGGCTGTAAATGGGTGTTTACGGTGAAGTGCAAGGCTAATGAAAATGTAGAAAGATACAAAGCAAGACTTGTTGCTATGGGGTTTACTCAAACCTATGGTATTAATTACCAAGAGACTTTTGCCCCGGTAGCTAAAATTAACTCTATTCAAGTTTTATAGTCTCTTGCAGTTAACTTCAATTGGACCTTACATCAACTGGATGTGAAAATTGCTTTTTTGAATGGTGATTTGGAAGAAGTGTTTATGTGTCCACCATCGAGTTTTGAAAAAATTGTTGGCCAAAATAGAGCGTGTAGACTCAAGAAGTCTTTATATGACCTGAAACAATCTCCATGGGCATCGTTTGGAAGGTTTGGGAAGGCAGTGAAAAGCTGTGGCTTTCATCAAAGTCAAGCAGATCACACTCCATTTTATAAGCATTCTAAAATGAAAAAATTGCAATTCTAATTGTCTATGTGGATGATATAATCTTAACAAGAGATGACTATGAAGAACTTGCAAGGTTGAAAAGGAAGTTAGCAAAGGAGTTTGAAATTAAAGACCTGGGAGCTTGGAAATATTTTCTTGGAATGGAATTTGCCTGATCAAAAGAAGGAATATTTGTGAATCAGAGGAAATACATCCTTGATTTACTTGGAGAAACTGGGCTATTGGGATGCAAGGTGACTGAAACTCCAATTGAAGCTAACCTAAAACTCAGTCCCGCTAAGGATGAAGATGTGATTGATAGGGAAAAATTTTAGTGACTAGTGGGAAGACTGATATATCTATCACACACTCGACCTAACTTAGCCTTTGTTGTAAGCATGATAAGTCAGTTTATGCACTCACCAGGTCAAGAGTACTTTAAAGCTGCCTACAGAATACTAAGGTATCTGAAAAGGACACTTGGAAGAGGCTTGATGTTTAAAACATGTGACAATTTACAGGTTGAAATCTATACAAATGCTGATTGGGTAGATAGCATTTCTGATCGAAGATCAACATCAGGATATTGTACTTTTGTTGGGGGAAATCTAGTCACCTGGCGGAGTAAGTAATAGAATGTAGTAACACAAAGTAGTGCTGAAGATGAGTTTAGGTCTTTCGCACTTGTGATTTGTGAAGGAATGTGGATCAAGAGGTTATTAGAAGATCTGAAGATTCCTGTGTCACTTCCTATGAAAGTCTATTGTGACAAAAAGGTTGCTATTTCGATTGCACACAACCCAGTTCAACATGACAGAACCAAACACATCGAAGTGGACAAGCATTTTATCAAATAGAAACTTAAGAGTGGCTTAATCTATGTTCCTTATATATCAACTAGTGAACAAACAGTTGATATACTCACCAAAGGACTACAGAAGAAACAGTTTGATCTCCTAGTAAGCAAGCTAGCTATGGAAGACATTTACAAGCCAGCTTGAGGGGGAGTGTTGAGAAGGAGAAATCAATGGCAGCAGAATCAAGGAGTTGCTAATTTGGAGGCAATATGTTCCTAACAAATTGGGAGATAATTAGGATATTTGATTTGTGTAGAATTCTTTCTAGTACAGATACTATTGTACTCCTAAAAAATATATGGAAGTTACACTTTTTTCCGTATTTTTGCATTTTGACCACCACTAGTTCTAGGAATAATAATCTTTGTTTTATAAAGTATTTTATTACCTTGATCTTATTCATTTTTGTATGTGTGATCTCGTTGGTTGGTCTTGTATATGGGCTATAGAAGCTTACTTATACAATTGCATTTACAAGTTTCAAGACGTAATCTAGTTAATTGTTATACATTTTTACTTCTTTTTCCTTGGTCAAAGAAATGCAACTCAAGGGTCTTAACTTTTTACTGCTTTTGTCTTTTCTGAATTGTATCACACAGGGTTTTACTTACCCTGTACAAACTCATTTCCTGGAAGATATTCTGGAAATGACAAGGTACAGATTGACTCCATACAACCAAATTGATGATTATGGTCAAGAAAAGATGTGGAGAATGAGCAGACAAGCTTCAAGAAAGCGGAAGAGTCAGATTGCTTCCGTTGTTGAGGTCCATGACCTTTTCTACAGCTACATTTGCCACTTTGCAAATGCAGTTTATTTCCTCTTCTACAATCTTTAAATTCATTTTTGTTGTGTTGAGGAAGTTTTTGATTTGGGAAGCATGCAATAGGATGCATTGAGAGCAGCTGACTTTAAGGAGTATAGTTCCCAGACTCTGGAGTCCCTGGCATACTGGAATCCTGATTGCATTGGTTTCAATATCATAGAGTTTCTTTTATGCCATATATGTGAAAAGAAGGGGCCTGGTACTGTGCTTGTTTTCATGACTGGTTGGGATGACATGAGCTCATTAAAGGATAAGCTACAAGCAAATCCTATGTTGGGAGATCCAAGTCGAGTCTTCTTGCTTATGTGCCATGGTTCTATGGCCAGCTCAGAGCAGGTAATTTCATATTTGAAGTTGCTTTGATAAAACATTCATGTATGGACATTTTGATAAAAATCCTCATTTTTGATTACCATGTTTAGTATATAGCTTCTAAGTAAATTTCTTTGGAATGTATGCAGAGGTTAATATTTGATGTACCTGATTGTGGTGTGAGGAAGATAGTGCTAGCTACCAACATTGCTGAGACAAGTATCACAATCAACGATGTTGTTTTTGTTCTCGACTGTGGGAAGGCAAAGGAGACTTCATATGATGCTCTTAATAACACTCCTTGCTTGCTTCCTTCTTGGATTTCCAAAGCCTCTGCTCAACAGGTAAGTTTTTCTTCTACTTGGAAATTTGATATCTGAGATGATTTTGATGTGAAGATTGTATTTCTGATGGTGTGTAATTGCATTTGCCTCCCACATGTTTCTAGATGCTACTTGTGTGACATTCTCAGGAGGGATTATTATGGTAGAAAGGCAAGCACGTCTACAACTTTTATAAATCCAATCTGTCATGAAATGTATTTGGAGCTTCATCCAAACATGCAAATTTTGGTTTGATTTTCTTTCAATGTGGAGTTGAATCTCACTGAAGCATATTGTAATAACCTCACTGGTTGTGCAATTTCATATTTGCTTTTACTTTCTACTAAGCAGTGTTGAGGCTTTAGTAATTTAAGCTAGTTATAATAGATTTTAGATTAGCTTGAGGGATGTCCAGTAGCCTTGCTACTTTATTTATTTTATGTACTGATCTTTGTCATCTTGAGATATTCTAAAGGGAAAGGGCAAATAATTTTGTTATAACCTCAAATATGTTCTCAAACTCATTCAAAGTTCAAAAATAATTTACTTAATCTTCTATTTGGTGATATTATTATCTTGGCCCAATAAATAAATAAATAAATAAAGTTTGTTGAAATGTAATCATAGATATTTCCTTGGCCAAAAGTTTTGTTGACCTGAGGCAACATTTGGGTATTTCATGTTTCAGTTTCTTTTAATTTGATCCTGTATCATCTATTATCATGAGAGTCTATGTTTACAAGAAATCAATCATTTTCAGTGATTTATTTATCGTATACAATCGAAAATAAATTGAATTATGTTCTTAATGCTTAAAGATTTTTGCTTAAACCAAATAAGAGTTTTGCCCAAGTTTAAGACAAGAAAGATAAATTATTTGTGTCATTTGAGGTTTGCATGCCAATTACTTTCTGACATAGATTTGGCAAGCATGTAGGAATTAGAATTATATGTTTGTTTGTGATCCATTTATATACCTTGTTATTTCTATCTCCTGCTTGAATAGTAAAAAGCCTCATTTCAGAAGCTTTTTATATTTGGACTCTTTCACATATATATTCTATATTCATTTCGACTTAAATGTATAATGCAGAGAAGGGGGAGAGCTGGCCGTGTTCAGCCAGGAGAATGTTACCATCTCTATCCTAGATCTGTATACAATGCTTTTGTAGAGTATCAATTACCGGAAATATTGAGGACACCTTTGCAGTCTCTTTGTCTGCAGATCAAAAGTCTAAAGCTTGGAAGCATATCAGAGTTTCTTTCTAAGGCTTTGCAATCACCTGAATTGTTAGCGGTAACACCATTTGCTGCTTATCTCATTTATACTCACCCAATCCCAGCTCTCTAACATCCCATAGTAATATCTAACCTAATCCCATAGTTATGATTAATATTTTCTCCCTCGTTGTTTAGGACATAGAGGAGATGATGTTGTCAACGTCATGACTATATAACTTTTTTTATGAAGTTACTTTACCTTGCTCAACTTATTCACCATTGTGTTTTACCCTAATATTTTGCAGGTTCAGAATGCTATTGATTACTTGAAAGTTATGGGAGCTTTAGATCAGAATGAAAATTTGACTGTTCTTGGTAGGGCTGCATTTAACCATGCTTATTGTTGCTTGATAGGTGATCCCATAATCATGCTTATTGTTGGTTGATAGGGCGATATTTATCTATGCTTCCGGTGGAGCCTAAACTGGGAAAGATGCTTATTTTAGGTGCTATCTTCAATTGCTTGGATCCAATATTGACTGTTGTTGCAGGTCTTAGCGCGAGAGATCCTTTTTTAACACCATTGGACAAGAAGGATGTAAGTTCAATCTTTTATATTGAAGAAAGAATGCTTTACTCTTATTGATGATCCACATCTGTCGTACATAGATAGAAGCCTATATTTGATAGGTCAACTCCTACAAAATCTATAAATATTGCCTATATTTTTAAAGATCACCTCTTATAGAATCTGGTAACTAATCGTAGGGATTTCTAGAGGTATTAACTAAAGAAAACTAAGAATTTTACAAGATTGTAAAAGGTATCTTCGAACAAGACAGATTCAATGGATGAGTGATTTTAGGGAGTTGAAGTGTTCTATTTTCAGCTTGATTTTAATCTCCTCAAACATGAGATTGGGAAATGCCTTAGTAGATCAGTCAGCTAATTACTTGAATTTATGTATGGAATACTAATTGGGCCACTATCTAGCAAAAAGTTAATGGAAGTGCTTATCCTTTTTGGAAAATACTATGTAATTGTATACATACTCTAGGGTGAACTCTGACTCCCTATAGGAAATTCCAAAATTTAAGAGAATGACATGTTATCTTACAAATATTTTGTGTCCTAGCCTTGTAGTTTTTACGCACTTCCTCTCAATTTGGTTAATGAATTGAGATCTTCAATTCTCTGCTTGGAAATAATGCTTTGAAACATACGAGTGTTTGTCTTTTTGTTAAACATCTACTTGTTGCCTTTCAGTTGGAATGTAGTGCATATCAACCAATTGTCCAATTTTACTTTGATAAAGTATCTATCAACATCAATGTGCTTTGTTTGATCATGTTGTTTGATAAAGTATTTCTCTTCAATAAAATTGCTTTTCTGGAAAAATATTCAAAGAACTTTGTATTCCTTGGGCTACTTGTAGGGGAGGTAAATTCCTTGTTGGACTACTTAAAATAATGAAGTAAAATATGATGCTTTATAGAGTCCGCCCTACGATCATTATAGTTATTGAATAAGTAGTATGAGATTGTGTGCGATATTTTCATTATGTGGAAGATCTTTGGAAGGGCACGTAATAAGATAGATAATACTATCACAATTAAGTAGACCATATTATTACTTTCCTTTTGCAATATGAGATTTTTTTAGATATTTTCTTGGTAAATATGTTGACAGCTGGTGACTATCTCATGTATAGACTTTGGGAATCTTAAATCTGTGTGAGATCATAAACATGGGCTTTCCTCACATTATCTCATATCTTTAATTATCAATTATGCTTTTTGTATATTTAATAGACTTAGGATGTGAAACAGACAGGTTAGACTTATCATTTGGAATAGGTTTTGAATCTAACATGAAACTAGATTCAAGTAATGACGCATGGAAGGAAGGGGAGATGAGAAAAGAGGAGAAGATAATGAGGAAAAATAAAAAATTATTATAAATTTATATTGACTCCCAAAGTATAAGGTTTGGGAAATACAGCTACTCTTTAGCATAATTTAAAACTTCCTTGTAGGTGGATGATAACATTTACATTCCTCTTGAATTGGTTAATATCCTGTAAGAATGCATTTTATAGCTTTAGGCTTAAGTTTCCCTATTTGATGGTTATAGATATTAGGGATGGCGAAAAGGCTCGGGCTTGACCCAGCCCGAAGTCAACGGGCCAGGCCTGAGTTGACCAGACCTTGAATGCTCGAGCCTGAGGAGTAAAGGCAAAATAATGTCGTTTTGCCATATTTTTAAAAAAAATTATTTTGGGCTCGGGTCAGCCAGTCCATTGCCATCCCTATTACACTTGAATATATGAGCTAGCCATGATTATTTTGAAGTACAAGTGTTAAAGACAGTATCAAAGAATGTCAATTGAGGGCTTGATACAATCTTAAGACTCCTATAGACTTAATATAATAGTAAGAAAGAACTAATTACATAATGAAAGTATCAATTAATAGGAAATCATATAGATCTGACTTTTCCTAATATAGATCTAGCTTTTTCTAATGCTCATTCTCAAGCTAGAGCACATAAATCATAACCTCCAAGCTTCTAAAAGCCTTGGTGAATAAATCAGCAAATTGGTCTTCTAACTTGACATATGGTATCTCAATCATTCCTTCTTGAAGCTTTTAGCGAACAAAGTAACAATCCACCTCAATATGTTCAGTTCTCTCAATGGAATACTTAATTAGAAGAAATATGAATGACTGCTTGATTATCACACATCAACTTCATTGGAGACGAGTGCTCAAAACCAAGTTCCCCTTGAAGATGCCTTAAACAAATCAACTTACATGTAGTATATGCCATGGCCTTAGGCTTAGTGTTGAGATACTAAACAGCTGTAAATAGATTATACTTAGATATAGATAGGCTGTAAATAGATAAGATAAGATAAGTTTGAAATCCCTTAAATTAAGGGATTACATTAGATAGCTTTAGATAACTTTCTACATTTAAATTCCTACTTGTAATGTCCTATATATGGCTGTATACTCTTATTCAATATGTGAAAAATAGAAAGATTCTTTCCCACATGGTATCAAAGTTGTAGGGCTTCTTTTTCTGGGATTTGTCCTTTGAGCAGCCTTCATTGCTACACTACCGAAACCCTATTTTTTTTCTTCTCGTGTGTTCCAGCCTTCATCGCTGCATTCCTCCTTACCTCTCTTGCGTGATTCTTATTAGGGTAGCCTTAATTGCTGCAGTATCTTCTTCTTCAAAGATCTTCTTCTTAATCATGTCAACCTCTCAAACCTTTATCTCCACCAGATCTAACCCTCCAAAAGAATTCGACACCATTCAGAAAATTGGAGATTTACTAAATATTCAGGCATCCTATAGGCTTAATGGGAAGAACTATCTCAAATGGTCTCAATTTGTCCATACATACCTCAAGGGCAAAGGGAAACTTAGTCATCTTCTTGGAACAGGACCAACTAAGGAGAACCCAATGTTTGAAGCATGGGATGAGGAGGATTCCATGATAATGTCCTGGCTATGGGATTTTATGGATCCCATGATTAGTGACACATGCATGTTTTTTGTCACTACAAAGGAGATTTGGGACTACATTCATTGCACATACTCAAAGGCTTGTGATGCTGCTCAAGTATACGAGATCAAGATCAAAACTGTAGCTGCTAAGCAAGGAGATAAATCTTTCACAGAATATGCAAAACTTGCTGCAGAATCTGTGGCAAGAACTCGATCGTTATCGAGTTTTTGAGATGAAATGCCCTGAGAATGCTGTCATCTTGAAGAACTTCATTGAAAAAGACTGTATGTATGATTTTTTGGCTGGGTTGAATGCTGAATTTGATCAGGTCAGGATCCAAATCCTTGGAAAAGAGGATTGATTCGAGCAGAAGAAAGTCGAAGGAATGTTATGCTTGAACCACAAACTATGGACGAGTTAGTGTTAAGATTTCCAGGTGTATATATATATACTTAACCAGCAGGGGAATAGGTACCAATCTGAACTAAACTATATCTAGAAGTCTATAGAAGAAATCCCTTGATTATAGGGATTTCTGTTTCTAAAAATCTTATCCCATAAGATTGATCTTATCTAAATCTCTGTTTTTCAACAGTCAGCCATATTAGCAAAAACTGAGCATTAGGACAAAGGAAAAAGTGATCTATGTAAGCATTCTGGTAGAGAAAACCTGGGGAAGGAGAATAAGGACAACCTCTAGTGCACCCACTGCAAGAAACCGAGGCACACAAAGGAGACATGTTGGAAAATACACGATAAACCATCAAGTTGAGAATGGGGAAATCGTGGGGAACAGCAGAGGTCCCAAGTACATTTGGTAGGTTAGCCCAAAGTTGAGGAAAATTAAGGAACAATGGAATTAAACACTGAAGAAATTGAGAAGCTGAGAAGCTTGTTAGGGACTATTGAAAAACCTTCTAAACTTGTTCTTTGGCTCTTTCAGGTAAACCTTTACTCCCTATTTGCATGAATGCCTCAGAAAATCTTCATACCAATTCTAGGATAATAAACTTGGGTGCCACAAACCATATGACACCCACATCTCAACTCTTTAACACTTATACTTCATGCCCAAGTAACAAAAAGATTGTAGTGGCCAGTGGCTCTCTAGTTACTATTGTAGGTTTCGAAGATGTACACATCACACCTAACCTTATTCTAAAAAGGGTTCTCCATATTCCAAAACTGTCGACTAGCCTACTTTCTATTCAAAAGCTTACTCATGATTTTCCTTCTCACTGTGTTTTTCAGGATCAGTTCTCGGGGATGAGGATTGGACTTGCTAAGGAAAGGGGTGGCCTCTACCTACTTGAATTGCCTCAAAGAGTTAGGAGCAACCTATCTTTGTCATTTCTTAGTTCATCAAATAAAGATACCATTTGGCTGTATCATCTACGCCTAGGTCATCCATCTTTTAAAGTTTTAAAAGTCATGTTTCCTCATTTGTTTCAAGGATTAGATATTTCTGAATTTCATTGTGATGTTTGTGAATTTGCAAAACATACTCGAGTATCTTTTCCTATTAGCAATAAAAGAAGCTCTCATCCTTTTTATTTGACTCATAGTGACATATGGGGTCCCTCTACTATACCTAATGTCTCTGGGGCTCGTTGGTTTGTATCCTTAATTGATAATTGCACTCAGGTAACATGACTTTTTCTTCTTAAACAAAAATCTGAAGTTAGCCTTGTTATACCTAATTTTCTCTCTATGATTCAAAACTAATTTGGGGTTAAAATAAAAAGCTTTAGGACAGACAATGCCAAAGACTACTTCAACCAAACTTTGTCACCTATCTTTCAATCACAAGGCACTATCCATGATTCATCATGTGTTAACACACCTCAATAAAATGGGGTAGCAAAAAGGAAAAATGGGCACTTACTTAACACCACCTGAGGCTTACTCTTCCAAGGGAATGTCCCTAAATCCTATTGGAGAGAGGTAGTTCTTGCAGTCACATACATGATAAATAGACTTTCATCACGTGTGTTAGACAACAAAAGCCTCATAGAAATTCTTAATAGCTTCTACCCACACTTCAGAATCTCAAATGGCCTCACACCTAGGGTATTTGGATGCACCACCTTTGTTCATGTTCATAACCAACATAGAAACAAACTAGACCCCTGAGCCATCAAATGTGTCTTTCTCGGTTACTCACCTACGCAAAAGGGATACAAGTGTTACAATCCGTCATCTAGGAAATTTTATATCTCTACAGATGTCACCTTAACAGAAAATACACCTTTTTTCTCCAAGTCCTCTCTTCAGGGGGAGATTTCAATGATGGAAGATAGCACTTATGAGTCCTTCGAACCACTTAAAACCCTTGACTCCAGCTCGTATTGTTGAAACAACCGGGCCCTCTGAACCAATTACATCTGAGTTCCCCAGTTCTACTACTGAACCTGTGTCATTACATGTCCCAACCAACGTTACTCAGGTGTATTTAAGGAGGAAGGCCGTTCCAGAACTGATATAAGTCCAAGAATCCAACTTAGAATTTAGAAATGAAATCATGGTAACATCTGACTCACCTTTACACACACAATTTTTTGAACCTATTGCTGTTAGGAAAGGTACTAGAGAATGCACTAAACGACCACTTTATCCTCTATCTCACTATGTTTCTCTTAAGCTTCTGTCACCAACCTACCAAAACTTCATTATGAGTTTAAATACCATCACTATCCCTGACACTGTTTCTGAGGCATTGTCAAAAATGGAATGGAGGGATAATATGAGTGAGGAGATGAATGCATTGGAAAAGAATAGTACATGGGAGATTGTTGATAAATCGAAAGGGAAAAACATTGTTGACTGTAAGTGGATTTTCACACCCAAATATAAGGCTGATGGATCTCTTGAGAGATATAAAGCTATATTGGTGGCCAAAGGATACACTCAAACCTATGGTATTGATTATCAAGAGACTTTTGCCCCAATTGCAAAGATGAACACTGTGAAAACTCTGTTATCATTGGTTGTCCACTTTAATTGGCAGCTTCTACAGTATGATGTTAAGAATGCATTTCTCCACAGAGACTTAGATGAAGAAATCTATATGAACATCCCACCAGGATTTGAGGGAGACACGGGTAACAAAGTTTGCAAGCTGAGGAAGGCCCTTTATGGGTTAAAACAATCTCCTAGAGCTTGGTTTGGGAGATTTGCAAAAGTCATGAGGGAGTCTGGGTATAAACAAAGTCAAGGTAATCACACTCTTTTCGTTAAACATTGGGCTGCATAGGGCGTTACTGCACTTCTAGTCTATGTGGATGACATCATACTGACTGGAAATGATGAGAAAGAGAAGCATGAATTGGAGCAAAGACTAGTAAAAGAGTTTGAGATAAAAGAACTTGGGAAACTAAGGTACTTCCTCGGTATTGAGGTGGCATATTCCGTACAAGGGATTTTTATATCTCAACAGAAGTATGTGACTGATTTGTCGGTAGAAACAGGAAAGATTGGGTGCAAGCCGGTCTCTACACCAATGGATCCAAACCACAAGTTGGGAGAAGCTGAAGAAGAACTAGTTGTTGATAAAAGGATGTATCAAAGACTAGTTGGTAGGCTCATATATCTTGCTCACACTCGGCCAGACATAGCAATACTTGGTAAGCATGATCAGTCAATTCATGCATGATCCAAGAGAGCCTCATCTTCAAGCTGCTTATAGGGTGCTACATTACTTGAAAGGCAGTCCGGGAAAAGGAATTTTGTTCAAGAAAAGCAATACTCTCGCTCTAGAAGCTTACACCGATGTTGACTATGCAGGCTTCATAGTGGATAGAAGATCAACTATAGGGTATTGTACATTTCTTGGAGGAAATTTGGTAACGTGGAGGAGCAAGAAGCAGAATGTGGTGGCAAGGTCATCTGCTGAATCAAAATTTAGGGCTATTGTTTAAGGATTGTGTGAACTACTCTGGCTGAAGATTACTCTAGATGATTTGAGAGTCAAATGGGACGACCCTATGAAACTCTATTATGACAATAAGTCAACCATCAATATTGCTTATAATCCTATACAACACGATAGGACAAAGCATACTAAGATTGATATACGTTTCATTAAAGAAAAATTGGAAGAAGGGTTAGTGTGTATACCCTATGTTCTATCAGAATGTCAAGTAGCTGATGTTTTAACAAAGGGACTGAACATTTCAAGTTTTCATGATCTTGTATACAAGCTGGGAATGGAAGACATCTATTCCTCAGCTTGAGAGGGAATGTTGAGATACTAAACAGCTATAAATAGATTATTCTTAGATATAGATAGGCTGTAAATAAATAAGATAAGTTTGAAATCCCTTAAATTAAGGGATTACATTAGATAGCTTTAGATAACTTTCCAGATTTAACTTCCTACTTATGGCTGTATACTCCTATTCAATATATGAAAAATAGAAAATTCTTTCCCACACTTAGCTTTTGAACGTACAACAACTGATTGCTTCTTGCTTTTCCATGACACCATGTTCCACCCAAATACACAATATCCTGAAGTAGATTGTCAGTCATAAGAGCCTACCTAATTTGCATTTGTATATCCTTGAATCTTAGTATGACCATGGTTTTGACATAGAAGACCTTGCCTCGACAAACCTTTCAAATATCTTAAAATCTTGATGATTGTTTCCCAATGGCTAATTGTGGAGACTCCATAAACTAACTTATGTTTCCCAATGGCTAGTTTGTGGAGACTCCATAAACTAACTTACTACATTTGTAGCAAACAAAATATATGGATGAGTAATAGTCAAATAACATTTGGCTCCATAGGACTATAAATTGACTTAGTTCCCAATATGCATGTCTACTTTAAAAGGTCAAGGGCATACGTTCTTCGAGATAGACAAATCCCATCTTCGACCTTGCTATCTCGATACCATGAAAATATTTTAGTGAACCAAGGTCCTTTATTTGAAACTTGATCTACAAAAAATTTAAAGATTGGATTCCTACTTTATCATCTCTAGTAATAACAATATCATCAACGTAAACGATCAAAAGAATTCTACCAGCTTTGTACTGACAATAAATCACGAAATGATCCACACAACATTGATGTAGAACAAACTCCATAGCTACTATACTGAAGCATCCAAAGTAAGCTCTCGCTGACTGTTACATAC
Source organism: Erythroxylum coriaceum (assembly GCA_026874005.2). Lineage (NCBI taxonomy): Eukaryota > Viridiplantae > Streptophyta > Magnoliopsida > Malpighiales > Erythroxylaceae > Erythroxylum > Erythroxylum coriaceum. Next base: position 454,016 of record JANQAP020000078.1, read on the forward strand.
CATAGAGAGACCTGTTAAAGCGGCACGCCAAATTAGTCTCCCCCTGAGCAACGAACCTTGTTGGTTGTTCCATAAAAATTGTCTCCTCAAGATCTCCACGAAGGAAAGCATTTTTCATTTCGAGTTGATGAAGAGGCCAATTATGTGTGGATGCCAACGCAATGAAAATACAAATAGATGTCAATTTAGCTATAGGAGGATTGATGTTTGTAAGATAGAAAGAGGTTTGAATTTTCTCGTATGTTTACTTTGTAGAAGTAAGGCTATATATACATATTTACAAGATTAATTTTGGGAATGTAATCCTTATGATCAAAGGATTATAATCCCTTTAATAAAGACTAGAATTGATGACATTAATGCTCAATACGTAACAGTCCCTGTCAAGTTGGAGCATAAATATTAATCATGCCCTACTTGGTACAAATGTAATTGATTCGAGTACCATTTAAGGCCTTTATGAAGATATCTGTGAGTTATACTCCAATTTTGACATATTTTGTGAAAATCAAATTATGCTAAACTTTTTCATGAATGAAGTGGTAGTCAATTTAATGTGTTTGGTCCTTTCATGAAACACTAGATTAGAAGCAATATGTAGAGCAACATGATTATCATACTACAGTTTTGCTGGTACTGAGGCTTTAAAACCAATTTCATATAATAGTTGATGTATCCATATTGTCTCACACGTTGGCACACTGTGCCATAGCTCTGTATTCATATTTTGCACTGGATCTTGATGCAACATTTTGTTTCTTACTTTTCCATGAGAACAAGTTTCCTCTCACAAGGACACAATAGCCAATAATTGATTTTCTATCAATCTTAAAACTTGCCCAATTAGCATCTGGAAAACATTCAATGTGATTTTGTCCATGATTGTCATATAGTATCCCCTTTCCAGGAGCTCCCTTTAGATAACATAAGATTTGTTCTCTGCCCAATGATGAATATTTTGAGAGGACATGAATTGACTTACAATGCTAATAGAATATGCGATATCAGAGCAAGTTACTGTGACATTGCTTAATTTTCCTATCAATCTTCTATATTTTTCAAGGTCTTCAAGCAAATCTTTATCTTTGGTAAGTTGTACATTTAGGGGGCTTTGAGGTACTGCATGGCTTAGCTCCTAGCTTTCCCATTTCAGCTAATAGATCAATTACATATTTTCTTTAGGACAGGAAAATGCCTTTCTTGCTTCTCACTATTTCTACTCCCAAAAAATATTTCAGAGCTCCCAAATTCTTTGTTTGAAATTGACTGTTAAGAAAGGATTTTAATGATGAGATGCCCATAGAGTAACTTCCTGTAATGATGATATCATCCACATATGCAACAAGGAGAATAATATTAATGATGAGATGCCCATAGAGGAACTTCTTGTAATGATGATATCATCCACATATGCAACAAGGAGAATAATACCAAGTTTAGATTGTTTATAGAAGTCTTAGAGATTAGATTTGCTCTTAGTCAATCCAAAAATTTCTACGGCTTGACTAAATTTCCCAATCAGGCACGTGGACTTTTTTTCAAACTATACAGTGACTTGCATGGACAACAAACTTTGTCATACTTCCCCTGAGCAACAAACCCAGGTGGTTGCTCCATATACACTTCCTCTTGGAGGTCACCATGTAAGAAGACATTTTTAATATCTAACTAGTGTAGGGACCAATTAAATGTAGCTGCCATAGAAATGAATAGACGGATAGATGTTAGTTTAGTAATAGGCCAAAAAGTATGAGAATAATTCACACCATAAGTTTGAGCATAGCTTTTAGTGACGAGTCGTGCTTTAAGACAAGCAATTGATCCATCAAAGTTGACTTTGACTGTAAAAACTTATTTGCATCCAATTGATTTCTTTCCAACAGGTAAGTTACCAAATTCCACGTACGATTAACCTTTAAAGCATTCATCTCCTATATGGTAGCATTATGCAAACTAGGAAACTTCTTGAATAGTTTTCGGGAGAGACACGGAATCAAATGAGGCAACAAAATAACATAAAGGGGGATAAATGATCATAAGACACAAAAAAGGAAACCGGAAAGGTGCATTGGTGTTTACCTTTGCAAAGGCAATGGGGGGATCATCAGAAGTTAGATTTGATGCCGAAGAAGACACAAGTATGGAGCTCACATAAAGGTGATTTTGTCTTTTGGAATAGACGTGACAAATGGGTTGGGGTTGGGGTTGGGGTTGTGGTGGTGTAGTGGTAACATTATTGATCTGATAGGTGACCTCATAAACTAATGGATCATCATATGCTTTTGTAGGTATTGGAGTAGGAAAGAAGGAAATATTTTCAAAAAAGGTGACATTGGCGGACGCAAAATATATGTTGAGAGTTGGACAGTAACACAAATAACCTTTTCGTAGACAAGACTAGCCCAAAAATACACGTTTAAGAGATTTAGGATCTAACTTGGTGACTTGAGGGCAAACATGTCGAACAAAACAAGTACTGCTAAAAATTTGTGGTGTAAGGGAGAACAAGGGTTTATTAGGAAAAAGGATGTTATAAGGAATCTCACCTCAAAGAACGGATGAAGGGATAAGATTGATGAGAAAACAAGTTGTGGAGATCGCATCAACCAAAAACGATTTGGGGACATTCATTTGAAATAAGAGTGCTCTAGCAGTTTCATGTAAATGAAAATTTTTTCTTTCAAATCCACCATTTTGAGATGGTGTGTCAACATATGAAGATTGATGAACAATACCATTTTGAAGTATGTAGTGCTGGAACAAGGTGGAAAAGTATTTTTTGGCATTATCACTTCTTAGAGTATGGATAGAAAGAATAAATTGTGTTTTGATTTCTGCACAAAAGGTAGTAAAATGGGAGAATAATTCGGAAAGATTTTTTATTAAATAAAGCCAAGTCACATTAGAAAAATCATTAACTGTTGACTAGAGTTATTAGAATTGATTATTTCCTTTTATTCATTTAGGACTTAATAGCTGTAGTGATTTCATCCTATAATTGAGAGATTTGATAGATGGAGTGTTTCCTAAATAGTCCTAGGCCTTGTGTATATAAACCATAGGATTTCTCTGTACAAAACATCTCAATAAAGCAATAGAAACACTTTGGTTTCTTTCTGACTTATTTTCTTCATAGTATTAGAGCCCTGTCTGATTTAAGGTCCTATTCTTCTTAATTTTTTTTCTAGCTATTCGTCTCTATTCATAATAGTGCTTTGGCTGAGTTTGTACTTGCCCAAAAAACAGGGTTTCTTAATCTCACCGCCCACCCATCTTGCTTTAGACTGATTGGTGACCTATCTGTGATAGACCCGACATCACCAATGCCGCACCCGCTACCACGAACTGCCAACGACCGCCACCCTCCAGCAATTTTTTTGCCTCAGGTCTTGGTCCACCAGTGTCATTGGCCACTGTACATCTTCTCTTTGGTGGTTAAACTCCAGTAGCATGTCGGGAAATACGCTAGAAGCCTCTATTTGTCTCTATATTCTTTCGATTACTACTGTTGGCATATTTCTTTATTTGTCCTGAGTGATTCTAAAGAAGATGGACGGAAAAAAGGTAATTCTTTGAGTTCTGATAATCCTTCACTTCAAATCAGCCATGTGAAACTTGATGGAATTAATTGTCTTGCTTGGTCAAGATTTTGTTTATTGTTCATCAAAGCTAGAGGATTAAAAGGTTACGTTAAGGGTGACAGTAAGAGACTCGATGTCAATAATCCTGATTATAATCAATGGGAGTCTGAGAATTCTCTTATGATGTCTTGGCTCATCAATTCAATGAAACCAGAGATTGCTCGAACATACTTGTTAGTTGATGCAGCAACAAATATATTGAAAACTACTTCTCTTATTCTCAAATAGGTAATAAAGCCCAAATTTTTGATCTTCGTAATAATCTGCACATCATGAAGCAGGGTGATATGATTGTATCATAGTACTTTGCAGAGTTATGTTATGTGGCAGAAACTGGATTATTATCAAGACTTTCAATCAGAATGCTCAAAAGATGCTGCCAAATTCTAGAGAATGACATATGAGGATCGGGTGTTTGATTTTTTAACGGGTCTCATCTCGGAATATGATTGTATACGAGGTACTGTACTTGGAAAAGATCCTTTTCCTTCAGTATAGCTTGCACCTTTTCTTGTTCAGCAAGAAGAGAGTAGAAGAAATGTTATGCTACATACAACCATTGTTAAGAAAGCAGGGTTAGTGACTAGTTCTACTGAGAAGCCAAAACTTGCAAATACCTCATCTAATAAGGAGCAGTTTCACTGTGATTATTATGGAAAACAAACGCATACCAAAGAAACGTGCTAGAAAATGCCAAGGAGGCCAAATTAGAGTCGTGGAAAATGAGGCGATTCAATGTTCAGTGGCTAGGCCCACTTGGCTGAAGGGAATAAAGCATCTAAAACATCATTAGCTAGAGTTTTATCCAATGAGGAACTTTATAACTTACGACAACTTCTCTCAAAATTGGACTCTCCTTTTACAGTTGGTCATCAAATAATGCAAAATCAGGTACTGTGTACTCAAATTCTAAAGATAAACCTTGGATTATAGACTCTGGACCTAACAGACATGTGACAGGCTCTCAAAAGGAATTTTTAACCTACTCTCATAGAAGAAAAAAGAGATAATGTTAGAATAGCATATCGGTCTTTTACCTCTGTATCTAGTACAAGTCCTGTTAATTGTACTCCCAATATCAACTTATCCTCAGTTCTTCATGTACCCTATTTTCCTATTAATCTTCTCTCTGCTAGTTCTATCACTAAAGATCTTAATTGCAAAGTTGAATTTTTTCCCAAGTATTGTATTCTTCAGAACCTCCACATTAGGTAGAGGATTGGGACTAGTAGATTGCAGGATGACTTGTATGTCCTGGAAGAAAATCACATGATAGATTTTGGTTGGAGCAGGGATTAATTCTGCCATTGCCTTACCCGGAAATAATTCCATCATTTCCCTTTTAATTTCATCCATATTGAGTTTCTCAATGTCACTTTTAGCCTTCTCTGGATCACCAGTTGCCATATTTTCCTTCCTTTTTTTTATTTATATGGTGGAATGCCCAACACTCAACTCTCCAACATCTCCCCGTCGACCACCTCTGGCTGTCCACTCGTCGGCGTGAACCCCCTCAGGCTGCGCCTCTCTAGTGTCGATGGCAATGCTGTCGCTGCCGTTGCACAATAGACTTGAAGAGCCAACCAATCCTTAACGAATCCTCTCAATTTTCTTCAACACCAACCATATTCAGTTTTTCCTCTTTAATTAAATTTGAATCCATCTTAATAAGTTTAGCACCCTTCCTGGATATTTCCAGGTTTTGTTTCAATCGATGATTTGATTCCAGGTGTCCTTGGGGAGTTCGATAATTTGTTTAGTCAATTTCACTGCATGAAAGGAAGTTATACTCAGGACGGACTTAAATTGGAACCAGATATGTTGGATTTGTGAATGATGTCAAGAGGGAATTCCCTATTATCTTTTTCCTTGAAATTATCTCCCTGAAGACAAGGGTCTGTCCTAGGAATGAAGATGTGATGATAGTGTGATGATTTGGCCCAAACTATGTAAGTGAAATTTGTAACATTGTACAACTGAATTTTTCTACGTCTGTGCAGCTTGCAGATGCTGCTAGGTCACAGTTTTCTCGTGATTATAGTGATCATCTTGCCCTTGTCCGGGCCTATGAGGGCTGGAAAGATGCCGAAATTGATCTTACTGGATATGAGTACTGCTGGAAAAATTTCCTTTCTTTACAATCAATGAAAGCTATTGATTCTCTTCGAAAGGAATTCTTCTCCTTGCTCAACGATATAGGCCTTGTTGATGCTAATGCTACCTCTTGCAATGCTTGGAGCTATGATGAACATCTCATCCGAGCAATTATTTGTTATGGCCTCTATCCTGGAATCTGCTCTATTGTGGTGAGACTTGTTTTTCGCACTCTGCTAGAGTCTGTCTATATAATCTCATTAATCATTCTATGTCAGGGTGGTTTTGAATAGATGCATGCAAACAATCAACTTTCTTTACTTTGTTAACGTACTGCATACTTGAATGGACAGCACAATGAGAAATCATTTTCTCTGAAAACCATGGAAGATGGTCAAGTGCTTCTATACTCTGTAAGTAGGCTATCTCTTTACCCTTGATTCATAAGAATGTTCTTGCTTCCAAAGTGAGTAAAAACTTTTCTTGCTATGTTGTTTGAACTGCCCGTTGTCTTTTTCTCAAACCCCTTGTCTCCTCATCAGAACTCCGTTAATACTCGAGAAGTGAAAATTCCATATCCTTGGTTGGTCTTCAATGAGAAGATAAAAGTGAATTCTGTTTTTCTTCGGGATTCAACTGCTGTTTCTGATTCTACACTTCTTCTGTTTGGTGGAAGTATATCGAATGGGGATGGTGTTAGTTCTTCTCTCTCTTTCTTTCACTCTCTCTCTTCTCTTAGATTTTCACTTCGTATACTTGTAGTTTAGTCGATGATCAAGCTCAAACATACATAATGATTGTTCAGGATGGGCACTTGAAGATGTTAGGAGGATACCTTGAGTTCTTCATGAAGCCAGCTATAGCTGAATTGTATCAAACATTGAGGAGAGAACTTGATGAGCTGGTTCAAGCAAAGGTCAGATGCTTGCATGAAGGCTAGTTTTGTATGAATCAACGTAACTCTACTGTTTCTATTTGTTTGATTATTTTGTGGATATTTTCTTCAAATATTTCTATTCATACATTCCCGACATTGTTCTATTGTGATTGCTCATCTGTTTAAAAGTTTGCAAGAACTGAATCGTTGATGAATTGATGCATACGAAATTGATCATGGTGGTTATGGACAGCTGCTAAATCCAAGGATGGATATACACGTGCATCATGATCTCCTATCTGCAGTAAGGTTGCTGATATCACACGATCCATGTGATGGCAGATTTGTATTTGGCCGTCAGGTCCTTACGTCCTCAAAGATATCTGTTATGAAAACGCAACCAGCCCTAGTTTCAAGGACTGAAAGTGGACCTGGGGGTGATAATTCTAAGAGCCAGCTCCAGACATTACTCACCAGGGCAGGATATGCTGCACCAATCTATAAGACGAAGCAATTGAAAAATAATCAATTTCGAGCTACTGTGGAATTTAATGAAATGGAAGTTATGGGTCAGCCTTGTAACAACAAGAAGAGTGCAGAAAAAGATGCAGCAGCAGAGGCTCTCAAGTGGCTGATGGGTGGGACTGAGCCCGGCCATGGATACATAACTCAGATAACAATGCTGCTAAAGAAAAGCCAGAAGGATCATTACTGAACCGTATATCCAGAACCAACCTTTGACCGATTTCATGTAAACATCAAACAATATGCTGATGCCCCCATGGCATGAAACTGTGGTCCTCTTATTACATGGGTTCGACTTGCTTTCTCTCTTGGGAGGAGAGGGCGGTCAACCTATGTTTTTGCTTTACCAAAACTAACTTTATTTTGACATGGAAATGCCCATTAGCAAATGGTTTGAGATCTTTCTTACAACCAATAAGAAAGGTGACTATATGCAACAGGTACCTTTGCTCTCCATCCGTAGTAGTTTTCAACTCAAATTAATATTTTCATAGTGATTTATGAAAAATGATCTAACATTGCGATTGATATTTATTTAGCCATGGATTAGTTGGTTTCTTTTGGAAATCCAGCGCAGCAATTGCAGTGCTACGTTGATCAAGCAAGCTTTGAGTTGAAACAAACTTCATTGATTTCCTAGCCTGGATTTGAGCTTGATTAGTAAATGTGCAAGGACCGGCGTTGATCTTCTTTTCCGGGTTTGTGCTGTTTTTGGACCTACCCAATTAATTCAGTGATCACATATTCGTCCGAGGCAAATTAACTAGAGTGACTGATGAACAATAATGTAGTTTTTCAACCCAAAAAAAAAAAGAAGTATAAAGACGAGAGTTTAGGTAGGAAGAGCTGTACAGTTCAACTTGATCTCGTGCAGTGGCATTCAACATGAATTCTTCATTATTGCGTAGAGACATTTAGGGGTCAGGAGTCTTGTATATTGTATCTGGTGAATTTGTAATGCTAAGTTTGCGACGCAAGCTTTATTCTTGTTTAACCCAAACTTATCATTTCTTGCTGTATCATTCATAAAGCAACTCTTACAAAAAAAATTAAATCAAAGGTAATTTGGATGGAAGGCAACCAAATACTAAGGAAAATAAATCATATTTCATGCACATCATTTACTTAATCCAAATTTTATGATCCTCCCAATAAAATCTTCAAGAGATACTTTTAAAATGTATAATGCACAAAAGTGTACAACTTTGTACATCTTGTAGGTTAATGATGAGCAAGTAGCAATTACAATTGGAAATCAAAAGAAGGGTCATATGGCTATCGCATTGCATTGTATTAACAACACTTGGGAGTGTCTATAGTTGCACCCAGAGATAAATAATGTTTAAAAAACATTTTCACAAATTTTTATATTAATTTTCTTTTCTTTTGTTATATGTCAAAACGGAAAGTTCATTTATATTCTGGCGCCTCATTTAAGTAATAGACTAATGAGAGTATTGAATGATTATTCAATAGACTAGAACATTTACACAAAATTATCGATAATTGTAGGACAATCAATCGATGCCATGATTGACAAATTAAGACTAAGCTATAAGTTGGGAGCTTGTTCATGGATATACGCCATTGTGTGTATATTATGAATTTAATTGTTAACAATAGGTTGGACATTATTAAAATGAGATCAAAGTAATTTAGAATATTATAGTGTACTAGAGTGCAACACCTAAATAAGTTTGAGAAATTTTAAAAATTAAGATAATTACTCATTCTTTATAAAGAAGTTATGTATTATCCAAAAAAGTAGAATTCGACATTCAGAATGCTTAACGTTTCAATCAAGTATATTGATGTATTTATGAAGTTGGAACCAAGAAATTCTTAATACTTTTGCTTCTCAATGGATTTGCAGAAATCAAAGGTGTTTAACATTGTCACTAAGTTGTTTCTAGCATAAAATATCTAATTTCTCCTCTCTTTTTTTTAGCATTATCTAAATTGCCAACTTCTCCTAATGAGATGATTCAAATATGGATGGTGACATTTGATAATAAATATGGTGACAATTGCTACTATTTTAGATTCAAGGTACAAGTTAACTATATTTAAATATTATTTTTAGAACTTGTATTGTAATCAAGCTTTAATATAGGATCTTATCACTAAACAATTGTGATATGGTTTATTTTCTTATTATTAATTAAGAACGGGTAGAGAGTTTGATAACAATAGTTTAGTGTCGTGTTCAACTTCTATTGATATATTATCATCAAGCAAGAGAGTCTTGGTTTAAAGAAATTCCTAAGAGATAAAAGGGATAGGGTTTCATATAATAGATCATTGTTTGAAAATTACTTCAAAGCTAATGTTTTTCAAACAATATTGTTATGGTGGAAGTTGAATGGACCTCAATGTTTGATTATGTAGACAATGGCATGAAGTTTGTTAGTTATCCCAATACCTACAATAATTTTTTAGTCTACTTTTAGTATTAGCGGTTGGATAATAAGTTTTCATCATAATTGACTTTATTCGGAGAAGTCTTGATAGTTACTAAAAGTTGGTTATGTAGTAAAATAATTCAAGGTGAACATTATAATTTGTAATGTACAAATTTTATGGTATGTAAGTATCTTACTTTTATAGCTTTAAAAATTCTTTATGGTATGATCTTAAGCATTATATTTTAATATTGTGGATGATTCTGAAAAATAACTTATGAAAATACGAATTGATGATGGAGGTATATCAATTTGTTATTAATCATATATTTATTAAATTAAATTATTCCATTGAATATAATTTTTTTAAAATATAGAGAAATTAGCACTTAATTATAAATGATGTTGATGACAATTTACAATTACTCTCATATTGCTTGATAGCTTGATTATGGACATGCTTGAAACGATTTATTCATGGAACTCTTTCTAATATATGAGAAAAGTGTAAGTAGATCATTTATGTCAACATGGAAGTTGGTTTCTCTTTTATTAGAATTTACGTTATTTACAGATTTTTTAAAAGGTTTGTGAACTGTCTATATTTCTTATTATAAACATGATTACGTCTTTTATAACTATTGACTTTTCATTCAAGGCATCTATAATTAAATTTATTCCATTGTTTTGTTGATTATGTTTACTTTTGTGATAGGTGATGCATCAATTAAAATTACTTAACTATTGCATGATTTGTGTCCATTTTGCAACTGTTTCCATGGTTTCTACAGATGTGCGGTTATCATATGACTAGCGAAAATAATTGTCCTTTGCAAATGTTTGTCACTGACAAGGACTTGTGGGACTCTTTATCAAACTGGTTTTTACTTCCATTTGGATTTGCTTAATTTTTAGCAAGATCTAAAATTTATCCATTACTGTTCAATGGTTGGTTAAAAGGTATTTTGTTTATACAACGTATCTAGTGAACTGGGACTCGGTACATATTAACAACCTTCGGCTCTGGTTACGTTGTTACATTTACAAGACTGTAATTATTTGTCTAATTAGTTTTATATTCACCCATGTTAGGGCCGATTTGAGTCATTAAAGTTTTAAATCTCAAATTTAATAGGTTCGAACTTTTTGAACTGATTTAAAGTTTGATTACGCTCAAATTTATGCTAATACATTTTTTTAGGTTTGATCAAGATTGAGTTAGACCTAAAGTATTAACTCAAATTGAAAAGAAATATTGTAGTACTAAATCATTAATTGGATACTTTCGGCCCCCTTAATGTATCATTATAGTATTGTGAGATTTATATACAATCTTACATGTAATTAAATTATAGCAATTATTTTTACGTCATTGCTATCGCCTTTAGTCGTCATTATCTGTCATGTACATTGGACACTTTTACTGTCATCATGTTCAAATGTTCCCTTATCAAAGATTCGACTGGTCGCATCATCTCCATACATTATCATCACAGAAAAGTTCTCCATCGATGATGCGTCGTCTTTGTCATTGATCCTCGCAGGAGTTTTATGAACACTATGTAGTCGTTTCCATCAATAAATGGAGTTTTACTTCTATTCTAGCCCTCTTGGATAAACCAATATTTGAGTTTTTTGTTTTTTCCTTATGCAAATATATGAGATTCTAACTCTTAACATCATTTGTTGATCATAATAAAACTTAAAAAGGGGAGTAAATTGGTTGTGTGCAAAACTTTTCATTCTTTTATAAATTAATCAAGTTACAAATGAGCTTAGATGTATGTTAAGCTCAATTAAAAATCAATCCAGTTGAAATGGAATAAATAAATAAAGAACTTGACTACATGAAATAAAAGAGATAAGGAAAAAATAACAATCACTTTATTTATAGTAGTTGAACTAATTCTTTGACCCTGTATAAACTTTTTTTAGAAATTAATCTATTTGCTAAGGTCTAACCCCATTTTAGATATGTTTACTAGATTAATTCCACTAAATTTGAGTTCCAAAAGTATTTGCTGTTTATATGGATAAAAAAGAATGAAGTTTGAAAAATTTTGAGGCAGAAACAAATGAGTTTAAGTTGTTTATGGATCACACACTTGTATTTGGGGCCATGTTAATGGTGTACATGACTGTTTGGATGAATGTGTAAGCTTTTATAACTGTTTGCGAGTTGAAAGACGATATTTTAAGATATGAAATCCCTACGTGGAGTCAGATATGACATTGTAAGTCAAAGACACGATCGTGTAAGTCACTGGAATTGTATATCTATGTGACGCCAAGTTTTAAGGGATAAGGTCACCATATATAGTTGTGTAAGAGACTGTGTCTGGTCTAAAAAATTACCTTTTCATATTTAAAAGGCTAGATAAGAGACAAAAGTTGCATGGAATAGAAACACATAATGATAAAAGAGTTTTAGAGTCTAGATATCATTGTTCAACTACAATTTTATTAAAGTTTGATTTCTATGATTAGTTGGGAGTTGTATTAGTGTGTATATATATATATATATATATATATATATATATGTATGTATGTATGTATGTATATATATATGTATGTATATATCGAGTTGTACTCAATATTGGAAGTTTTTGAGAGGGCATTAGAGAGAGCTAAAAGAGTTAGTTTAGTCATAGTTGTTTTATAAGATGTTCTTAAGTGAGATAGCTTAAAAAATTACAGCTTATACCTTGCTATTTGATTTAGTGGATTTATTTTTAGTTTATCCTATTGTTTTTGCTTCTAAACTATAGGGTTTTCTACGTTAAATAATGTGCGCAATTTATCCTTTAGTCTTCTTTAATATTTGAGTAGTTTGTTAATGGGTAAGTGATCTTATCGATCTTCTAGGTGTTATTATTTGGAGTCCAATAACTAGTATCAGAGCCTTAGGTACAGAGATTGTCAATAGCTCTATGGTGAAGTTAAAGTCTACCAACTGCTTTATATGGAGACCTATGATGAAAGATCTCATTTATTGCAAGGTCTATGATCCAATCGATGTGGACAAAATTATAAAAGATGATGTCCTGTCCAATAAAGAGTGAGAAAAGGTGAAATAGAAAACCTTAGGAACTATTAGACAATAGGTTGATATCAACATATTCAATCATGTACTCAAGAGACGGATCCTTTCAAGCTATGGAAGAAGTTAGAGGGTCTTATGAGTGGATGAATGCTCGCAACAAGGCCTTCTTGATTAAAAGGCTTGTTAATATAAAGTTGAAGGCTAATAAATCAGTGTCGAAGCATTTCAACAATTTTCAGGATATCATCAACAAGTTGACCTTCATAAGGATGATTCTTGATAATGAGCTACAAGAATTATTCCTGTTTAGTTTTTTGTAGAATAGTTAGGAAACTTTTGTTGTGACTACTTGTAACTCCATTCCAGATGGTGTGCTTTCTTTGCATGTGATAAAAAAGATCATTTTCAATGAAGGAGATTGTTGTCAATAATGAATAGAATCTCATGGTGAAGAACAAAGAAAGAAGTAAGAATAGAGGTTCCAAAAAATAGTGCAAATTTATGAACAGGCACAAGTCTAAAGATGGCAAGGAGACTAGGATGTGTCACTGCTACACTAAAAGTAGTCATATAATAAAGTTCTGCTACAAGTGGAAGAGAGACTAGAAGAAATAAGAAAACTAAAAATATAGACATGAAAATAACATTACAGTAATAACAACAGGCATAAATGATGAGGCATTGTTAATTTATGTGACTGGTGAGTGTTTCATATTAGTTACTCAGATTTCAAGTGGTTTGTTGATACATACACTTCTTATAACTATATTCCGAAGAGGGAATACTCTACTAGTTACATGAGTGGTGATTTTGGAAATGTGAAGATGGGAATTCAAAGCTCCTCTAATACCATCTGCATGCGTGACATTTGAGTTTAAACAAATGTTGGGTGCATATTGACTTTAAGAGAAGTATGATATATTCCAGACTTGTGTCTCAATTTTTTGTTTACAAATGTAATCTAAGAAGGATATCGACACACATTTGGGGACGAAAAATGGAAGCTGTCTAAAGGAGCATTAACAATTACTTGTAGTGGATTATGCTGCGCCCTATACATGACACACTTGAAGGTGTATGTTAGAGAATTACACGATGTTAAAGAGAATAATTCTCCATATTTGTGGCACCATAGATTGAGAAATGTTAGTGAGAAGAGGATCAAATTGCTAGTTGGCAAATAACTTATCCTTATGAAAACCATTGTTTCTTTTAATCTCTATGATCATTGTGTCACGAGATAGAAACATCAAGTTTTGTTTATAAAAGGTCTACCGGAAAGAATGCTAAGTTGAAGCTGGTGCACTTTGACATTTGTGGTCCCATTGAGGAGGAGTTATGAAGGGGTAACAAGTACTTTGTTACTTTTATTGATGACGTTACTTATAATACTTAGGTCTTCATGCCAAAAACTAAAAGCCAAGTGTTTGAGAACTTTAAGAAAATTCATCCTATGGTAGAAAAGGAGATTGTGAGAAAGTTAAAGTATCTCCAAACTGACAATAGAGTTAAGTACACGTCTAACAAATTTGAGGACTATTGTGCAAGTCATGTCATAAGACATAAGAAGATAGAACATAGTATCCCATAACAAAGTATAGAAATGAGCATCCAATATAACTCTTTTTTCTTTGTTTGTGTCCTTTAATGTTTTATTGAAGAGCATTTTGATTCGTCACCTTTAGACAATTGTCCTCACTCCTATTATTTTACATTTATTAGTTTTTCATTTTAGGTTTCTTCTATTTAGCATTTTATGTTTTCCTTTAGTATCATTTTAGGGTTGTTATTAACTCCCTTTAACTTGCGCTATTTAGCTTTTGTATAGAGTCATTTCGGCTTTTAATTTCTCTAAACAGTCCTTTAACTTGTCCTTTTTATAGTTTAGTCCTTCTAGTGTTTGTAATTTAGTTCCTTTTTCATGCTTTTTGCTATTTAGCCCAAGATGTACCTACTTCCAAATTTGACAGCCAAACATCATGTTTATTTTCAATTAACCTAGAATTCCCTAACCTAAAATACAAAATTAATTCCTAGAAAAGTAAACACACCTAGAGATAATATTTAAATCAGTTAATGTAAATTCATTATGACAAAGTGATAAGGGATATAAAAAATTTAAAATTCTTCTTTTTTTTTTGCTTTACTGTAACCAAGTACAATGAAAAGTAAGAGTGCGCTAAGAACCTATTAACAAGTGCCTTCATCCACTCTACACAAAATAATGGAAATTAAAAGATTATATTGAGATACTAACAATAGTCCTTAAGCCGTTTAGGTTTCCTAGTCATACTCTTGGGCCTTTCAGTTTTTAAGCCCTAATCTTCTTTCTGATCTTTTAGCTCAATTTTAGTGATCTATGATTCCTTTTCTGGCCCATGCATATCAATACCATGTCCTTAAAGAATTCCCATTCGGCTTTTAATTTCTTTAAACAGTCTTTTAACTTGTCCTTTATACAGTTTAGTCCTTCTATTGTTTGTAATTTAGTTCTTTTTTCATGCTTTTTGCTTTTTAGCCCAAGATGTACCTACTTCCAAATTTGACTACCAAGCATCGTGTTTATTTTCAAAGTAACCTAGAATTCCCTAACCTAAAATACAAAATTAATTCCTAGAAAATTAAACACACCTATAGATAATAATTAAATCAGTTTAATGTAAATTCATTATGACAAAGTGATAAGGGACATAAAAAATTTATGATTCTTCTTTTTTTCTTTCTGCTTTGATATAACCAAGTACAATGAAAAGTAAAAGTGCGCTAAGAACCTATCAACAAGTGCCTTCATTCACTTTACACACTATAATGGAAATTAAAAGGTTCTATTGAGATACTAATAGTAGTCCTTGAGCCGTTTAGATTTCCTAGTCATACTCTTGGGCCTTTCAGTTTTTAAGCCCTAATCTTCTTTCTGATCTTTTAGCTCAATTTTAGTGA
>JANQAP020000078.1:474371-487933 GCA_026874005.2 Erythroxylum coriaceum
AGATGGGAGGTTAGGGTGGGTAAGTCGAGAAGAGGCCAATGGGGTGGTTGAGGATGAATATTAGGATCTATGTTATTAGTGACAAGGATATTTTATAAGTTTGGAGGATCACACTTATATGTCAATAATAATTATAATAATTACTATTTAGATTTGCAATGATGGCCTAGTAAGAACTAGCCATCACGGTAGAAATAAAGGTCATTAGCCCTACATTAGATGGAGAAAAATGATAAGATTGGAAAAAGGGTTTTTAGTGGGTAGTGCTAAGTGTTAAATGTAAAGGTGGCATTGATGGACCGGGTGAGGGAAGCCTTAGAAAATGAGAAGGAAAAGGGAGAGAATCGACTAATTTGGCTTCAATAAGTTTGGATAGCATGAGAGAAAGAGATAGAATGGGGATGAAGAGTGGTTAGCTCGAATTGAACATTTAGACGAAGGCTAAATAAAAAGTAGTTAAGAATTGTTTCAGAGGAAAGGCTAATGACTCGGTTATACAAGTGCTTAAACTGTAATTGATAATTCATGAAAGTAGTCGCTTGACAAAGTTTAAATAAAGCAGCTTAGTGATTTTCTTTAGTTGTAGGTTCAAATCTCAACTTAAGAGCATGTATAAATGCATCCCAATTCCCAAGTGGATGGAAGATGGTTGGAACGCATCCAACGAAACCAACCAAGAGCATCACACTGAAGATAAAAGGGAATTAGGGCTAGATGTTATAAAATTTGAAGTACTACTCTATTTAAAAAAATTCAATCTAAAGGATTGGATCTATCAAAGAAAGTTGGATAAATTTTTTGTCATTTGATGGTTAAAGATGGCAATGGAAGAGTTGTGTTGATAACGGGTGGTGTAGATGAGGAAGAGCCTAGTTGAAAGTAACGAGGATGAGTAAGTGGGGACGTGAGGTGAGTAAAAGAATGGGGAGGAAGTCGGAGGTACCATAGATTGGCATGTAGCAGGTATCGTAAGTCAGAGATGTCTATATAGTCACAACGATGATCAAACAGTTGTTGTAGAATATCACAATGTTTGCCAAAATGGATTTGCAATTCTTTTAGTTGGGTTGTGAACGTCATCACTATATTTTTCTGGCTTAGGAGGCATGAGGGTTGTAAACGCACCATTGATAAGGGACAATGGTTAAATAAATTCCCTATCAAAGATGGAGATAAAAAATTTTATGATTCTCCTCCTTTTCTTTCTACATTGTTGTAACTAAATATAATGAAAAATAAGGACCTATCCACTTTACACATAGCTGTTGAGATACTAATAGTAGTCCTTGAGCCGTTTAGGTTTCCTAGTCATACGCTTTGGGCCTTTCTTCACTTAAGCCGTAATCTTCCTTCTTATGTTTTAGCTTAATTCCGGCCATCTCTCTGTGATTCCTTTTTAGGCTCATGCATATCAAAAAGGGAAATTAAAAAGTCCATAACACAAAATTAATCAAATAAAGAGTATATTTGATATAATTGATGAGTTATTAATCCTGTAAATTTTATCTATCCAAAATAATTAAAGATAAAGAATCCAGTTTTAAAATTAATAGCATGTAAATTAGGCCTGAAAATGATTAAAATAAATATGAAATTAATTTTTAAAAGTAAAAAATAATTATTTAGAGAAAAAATTAAGTATATATCATTGGTATCATAAGCTCAGCTCTTTGGTCACGAAATAAATACCCTACCTTTAACCAAAACAAATGTTGTAGTTTGTATTACTATGGATATTCTTTTTTCTTATTTTCAATTTACTTGTATAAGATGCCACAAAATTAGTAGATTCTATATCTACCTTCAATTTTCACAATGGGGTATCAGTTTTTCTTAGCCATTAAAATGATAGCAGCTTAATACAGACAGGAATTGGGATTGAATAATTGGACTGCTTCACCTTTCCCCATCTCTTTCCTTTTTTCAATTACTGTGATCAAGTGAAATTTGCTTTTCTTTTGTCAAAGATGAGCATAGAAGAGGTCAACAAAAAAAAAAACTCTAGAATCGTTTAGTAAAAGCCTTAAATAGTCACTAAAATCTGAATCTGAGTCCCCTCAGAATAAAGTATATGATGGGTGTTTTTAGGATTCTCGTCTGGCCTGATTGGAAATCAACGGATTGTATTAACTGTTAGCTGAATTTATCAGTGGTTAATTAACAGAGGATTAATATAGCTGATTTGACCAATAGATAATATCAGTTGTTTATTTAAAGATGTTTGATAAAAATAACTGTTTAGTATTAGTTGTTTATGTATAAAATGACTTATGAGGGTATGACCTAGAAAAAAATATTTATAAAGACATGAATATTAGCTTATATCTTAGTATTTCTTTGAATATTCTCATAAGAATTTACATAGAGTAAAAGAAGTCAATACCATCATTTTCTCCAATATCTTTATCGAACCTTAAGAACATCAAAAGCCCTCTCAATACAACTTCTCAATGATGAATGAGCTCAATTAAAAACTTTTCAAGATCCTCTTAGACTTATACCACGAAGGGTTAAGAGATCACTAAATGCCATTAAAAATAAACTTCAGAATGAGTTCAGTCGGATCACACCATGAGTTTTCTTCAAATGTAGCACCAACGAGCTTAATATGAAATTGGGTATATAAAAATAATATCGATTTAATTTCTAATTTAAGGAAATATAATTTTTTGTTATTTTAATTTTAATTTTAATTTTTTAAAATTTAAAATTTGAAACTATACTTTTTAATATATTAAATCAAAATAAAATTATTTTGAAAAAAAACCGTTTATATTAATCTCTTAAAATTTAAACTTAGATAAAAATAATGAATTTATTTGACTTATTAATTTTAGATTAAATTGAATTGAATTAAACACAAAATATAAGTGATAATAATATTAGATACTAAATATTGATATAAAAAATGACCTAAATATTGGGTCTATACAAAAGTAATTAATGTAATATAATTAAATATAACAAATTTAAAAGTATTTAATTTTTTGAAAATTTTAATTTGTTGAAAATTTTAATTTGATATCAAATATTTTAATTTTAATTTAATAATCAACTTTTTAAAATTTGTATAAATTAATCAAATTTATATCTATATCGCTATCTCTATCTCTATTTTTATCTTTATCTCTATCTATGTCTCTATCTCTATCTCTATCTCTTTGAGCAATTTGTACTTTTAGATATAATAGTCTTTTAGTTCCTTAATTTTTTAGCCGTTGGAGGAAAACACTCTTTATAGTAGTGTTTTCAAAATCAGTAGATTGCGTTCAATCCGTCAACTCAATCAGCTGATTACCAATCATAACTATCAACTATTTGACATGATCAAATAATTAAAACTTTTCAATCCATTAAAAAATAACTGATAAGTTATTTACCAAACTAAGTCCTTTAACTTAAAAATAGAGATTTAAGGGGATCCTCGAAATGCAACATTGATAGTGCCGTCGCGGTAGGCCAAATTGGATTAGGTAAAATGATTTTTATCTGGCCCATATTGCTCTGAGGCAGCATGGGCAAGTGTTGGTCCTTTATGTCCAGATTCCTAGGAAAAGATGGAAGCATATTCTTAATTTCATTAAGGTTGAAAAAGTTATTTGAAGAAAACGACCACTTTATTGTGTGTTAGAGCAAAGCGGGACACAAAATTAAGTATTTATTGTCTGAAATACGTAACATCATCATTGTACTTTGGTCACAACTTTATTATAAAGAAGATGCGGTAATTGACCCAACCCAACGATGCATCTTCGTCGTCACGCTGTATGGTAGCTAGGGGTGTCGGTCCATCGATGAAGTTTTGGAAATGACCAGAGTCAGCATTGGCATTGTTTCAGCGAATTAATGGTTTGGGTTGATAGATTATGATTATTTTTTATTTTATTTATATATATTTTTTATATTAATTATTCATAAATAATTTCTCTACTAATTTGAGGTAAAATTACGCATTATTAAACTTCTTCATATTCTACATATTAACGAGATTTTTACTTTGTAGTAGAAGTTTGTAGGTTATTCTTCATGGCTTGTGAATATGAAATTACGGTTTCTTGTAGTCTCATATCGTCTTGCCAATGATGGATTTAGAATCCAATCAAATTTTCATAATAGTTTTTCTCAAAAAAAGAACAAAATTTTGACAGTTTATATTGATCCAACAAATCATGAAAGATGGTGCAAACAATTATTTAAGTTCGTATAAAATATTTTTCTTATTTAAGTTGTTTATAATTAATTTAAAATTTTCAATTCTTTAAAGGGATTAAGTTATACCATATTTGATGGATTACTAGGAAAAATTCATGTATTCTAAATGTACTTTAATTCTGATTTAAGAGGACAATTACTTAAAGATACCGAAGCATTGGTTCGCTATTATTACAAATTGATTTAGTCTCTTGGCCCAATAAAGACAGTGGAACTATCGTTAGCTTATCTCCAGAGGATTAATTACATAGTTATATACATACACGAAAATGCGAATGTACCAAAAGGAAACGAGGATCTAAATAGAAGCTTACCCTTAATGTCAATGTCGCTTGTTTGAATCTTATGGATGAGACAAACGGTACAAATTTCTTAAATTTACTGTAAGAAAAGAAATGCCCAAAAAGAGAAACGGGTAAATGTTCCTAAGGAAGCTTTGACAATCGACACGAGGCATGTGGGTTGGAGAATTGGCTAATGAAGATATAAAGAGAGACGTGTGTTCACGGATTGGATGTGATTGCCGATAATCACAGTTTCTTTTAAATGATTTGATTTTTGTGAGAATGTCATGTTTGTATATTTGCCAATGGAATTTAAATAACCTAAAAAAATTCTTAATTTTTAGACTTAAAAATATATTTTTCAATTTGTTAAAAATGTTTTAACTTTCATTAAAAATAACGATAGATATATTCTGCGTTTAACACACATCAATCATTCAAATACTGTTAACATGACAATTTAATTTAGGTTTTAAACATATTCCAAATTAATCAAACCTAACTCAAATTAATAATTTAATAAATTATTAATTTGAGCTGCATATAATTAATTTCAACGGGTTTATCAAATCTGCAATATTTGATTAATCCATGTAAAAATTTTTGAAAATGGTTGTTATTTTCGTATTTATGAGAGTTGCCTCACTTTAATTTGTGTCACATAATTAGATTAATTATATCACTTTTAGACATTTAAAAGTATTTTAATAAGGAGTTATTGGTAATTTTTAGAGTTTATTATGAGCAAATGTAGTTGATCAGACAAGGAGGAATCAAAAGAGGGTATAAGTGAGAAAAATTTTAGAAGCAGTTAAAAGATGGTATAAGTGAGAAAAATTTTAGAAGCAGTGATTTTCTTTTTTATATTTCAAGTGATTGAATTAACTCACTGAAATAAATTCAATCACTTGAAATAATTGTAGGCAACCTATTGAAATAATTGTCTCGTTTTCATATTTGTCTCCCTTAAGTTTCCTAAACTTGGAGATCAAATTGCATATAAAAAATTATAGGCTCATACATGAAAAAGAATCGTAAAAGGTGATTTTTAGGAATTAACTCGAACCAATCCTCAAAATAATATAGAGAATTTAAGCAATGCAACTGCAACAGACTCACCAATGGTGAATGAAATAGATGATAGATGAGGTGATCCCTCAAAATCCTCTTTCAAATTAATAAGTCCATTACTCTTAAGTGAAAATAGCCAAAATATAATAAAAATTTATGCTAAAATCAATGGGGCAAACAAAGGGAACCATTCTTCCCTGATGATATAACATTGATAATAGAGTTGAATGATAAAGGAACCCTAATGGAGATTAAGAAAACTTTTAAATCTTCTAATTTAATAATCTCATCTAACTATCGAAAGAAAGACCTCCCTACTAATTCTACTAATCAAAACATTAGTCATTTTAATTAGTTTTAGAATCTGAGTCAAAGAAAATTAGGTATGAAGAAAAAGGAAAGTAACCTCTTCCCCTCTAAATGATTATTTCATGAAATGTAAGAGGGATTAACCAACCTCTAAGTAGTTAGCATTGTTTTAGATTGCAAACCTTATCGTTTTATCATCTTGGAAACAAACTAAAGGAGGAGAAACACAAGCTTTTGAGATTCTTAAGAAGAAATTGGAATATGATTACAAATCACCAAATTCACTCCTATGATAGGAATGTAATGGTAAATGATGTTGATAAGGTGGAGGTAAATCAATCCATAGTCATTAATCAACTTATCCACTTAATATTAAGCAAAAATAAGAGTAAATCATGCTTAATATTAGCTTTGTTAATGCCTATAATCTTAGTTTTCAAAGAATCCCCCTTAGTCTAAGCTCAAGGAGCTAAATTTTAGCATTAAATCCCCTCAGATCATCCTATGGAACTTTAATAATATTATCCATCCATATGAAGTTGAATGAAATAATTATGTCAATAATCACTCAAATGATATTAAAGACTGTGTGGATGATGTATAGGACACTAACTTATGGATGAAAGGGAATTTTTTTACTTGGTTCAATAATAAAAAAGGAACATGGTTATTAAGAAAAAAAATTAGATAGAGTATTGGTCAACAAAAGAATGGCTTCTAGCTTTCCCTGATAGCAAAGCTTTTTTTACCAATCCTTTATTCTCAAACCATCCCCTTATTGTGATGTGCTTCAAGAACTTCTCACCTACTAGAAAATCACCGTTCAGCTTTAATAATTATCTACATTGATGGCTTTGAGAAATTTAACTAGAGGCATTAGCTTAGAGATTAAAGGGCACAAACTCTTTACTTACATAAAGAATTTATGTCATGTTAAGTAGGGGCTCAAAGAACTTAGCTTTCTAAGGATTAATAATACATATCAATTACTTTCAAATGAAAATGATAGACTTAATACAGCTTAAGGTTAGCTTTAAATGTTTAATGATAACTCAAACTTACATATAGAGAAAAAGAGAGGATCTTCATAACTTCATCCAACCTATCAACATCAGCCATTCAATATGGAAGCAATGATCTAGATGCTTTAGTTAAAATATGGTGACAAAAATACCAGATTCTTTAATAACTTAGTGATGTCAAGAAGAAATTTGAGCATAATTATGTTAGTAAGCATTGGATTTGACATTATCAATTCTCAATCTAAGATCCTCGAGGAAGCTTTCTCATACCTTTCCAATTCACTTGAACACTAGCTTATGTGTCCTCTTCTGTGGAGCTTCTTAGTACATAATTAAGGATCATTTATCTTATTACAAAATTGAGCTTCTAATAGAACCTTGCACTGAAGAAGACATGGAGAGAGTTATGTTTTCTCTTAATCCCAATAAAGCACTAGGTCATGATGGCCTTAATGTTTTCTTTTTCAAAGAAGTTGGCCCTTGACCCAGCATGTGGTGATTGATATAGTGCTTAAGTTCTTCAAGAGTGTTAAGATGCTTAAGGAGGTAAACAAGACCTTCATTTACCTTATCTCCAAGTTTTATACTCCATACTCAATAGGGGAATTTAGGCCTATAACCTGTTGTAGTATATTATATAAAATTATATCCAAATTCATTGTAGACATGATGAAAATAATGTTATTAGCTCACATAGGCTAGTCCTAATTAGTCTTTATTAGAAGCAAGAAAATAAGGGATAATGTTTTATTACACAAGGGTTATTTAAGAACTGTAACATGGAATACTCTATTAAGAATTATACTTTAAAAATTGATTTTCATAAGGATTTTGATTCCTTTAATTGATGTTTCATTTTGAACACACTTAAAGCCTTCAGATTTCCCCCTTTCTTTATTGATAAGATTCAATAATGCATTACATTTATCTCTTTTAGTTTCCCAAACAATGGTCATTGTTTAAGTGTGTTTATTTATTGATAATGACTTCTTACTTCAATAATGCATTTAACCATGTCGGCCTCATTATGTAAAAGAAGATCCTCAATAGTGGTTGTGACCTGATATGTATTATTGTCAACATCATCATCATTCTGCTTCTCTTTGCCCTTGTTCTTTTTGTTCTCCCTTTTCAGTTTCCTGCAGAATTTCTTGACATACCCTTTCTGACCACAATGATAACATTCAATATTAGAATATTTACCTCGTGACTTGCTTCTGCTTTTATTTCTATTCTTCAGAACTCTGCTCTGACCTCTCACTTTATTTTCTGTAACATGGACTTCTGAATATGAAGAGAAACCTTGCGCCTTTCTTCTCATCTCTTCATTCAAGACTGCATTCTTAACTAAATCCATAGTCAAGGAAGTTTTAGAACTTGTGGTTGAATTTGTAAGTGAGCTCCTAAAAGTCTCCCACGAATATAACAAAGAACTAAGAAACATCAAAGCCTACACCTCTTCCTCGAACTTGATGTTCGTACTTGTCTTGCTAGCATATAATTCTTCTAGCTTTATCCACAATATGGGTGCATGAGTTTCATTAGTAATGAGGTTATAAACATCGTCGTCATGTCAACCTTTGACAAAGAGTAGATCCTCCATTTTACCTCTCCAAACATGATAATTGGAGCCATTCAAACTCACCACCCTGCCTGTATTACCTTCCATGTTTACTACAAGATAATATGTGCACCCAAAATTAGAAGCTTTGATACCAATTTGATGGGAGAAACGTCAGTGGATGCAACGGAAGCGACCCACCAATTAGTCGATACAATAATAATGTGTTATGCACGATCCCAGATTTAAATTAATTCTCCCTACTTATATAAACCTTTAGAAAATAATCAGGCAATAAAATAATCTAATGTAGCATACAATAAAATCAACATCACAATTTACTTGGAAAACCTCCATAATGTGAGTAGTAAAAACCACAGGATCGAAGTCCAGGCAAAATCTCCACTATCAACAAATAATGGGTACAACAACAAGTTCTCTCTAGTATCCCACTAGAGGCAGTAACAATAACATCAAGAATACAACAATTCTCAACAACAACATCAATAACAACAACAAGAGAAATCAACAAGAGAGTTTGCGAAATCACCCGGAATCACACTCTCTAAAACAGCCTGAGCATATCACCAAAACGGTCTACAAACAACAAACTCACCGTTGGATATCAAGATCAACGTGTCCTCTACCAACTGTCAAATTTTTAGCCCAATTGATCCACGTTTCTGCCTCCGATCGTGAGCTTGATCAAAACTGCTCAATGCTAAAATTTTAGGATCCCAAAAGTCAACCCAACTTTGACCACAAATCGTTGGAAAACCAGAACTCCGATCAAGATTCTGATCGTTAGGTATGAACAACCACTAGTTTAGAGTAAACCTTCAAAGTTTGAGCTCGATCAAACCACAAACGACTATCTGATCGAGGACTTAATCAAAATATTTAAAACTCTCTCTTACACTCACTAGTGTTTTTCTTCTTCAACTCTCTCACTCTTACTTTAGTAAATTACACGATGCAATCCTATAAAATCTGCTCACTCCCTCTCTCTCTTTATACAGCAAAGGAAAGAAAAAGACAAAAATTAAATTCAAACAATTTGACAAACACACCAAACAAATAATCACTCAAAGATTTTGTTTTTCAAATATGGAGGTTGCATTAAATGTGGAGGGTTAACTAACAATCTCCGCTGAATTATCCAAACTTGGAAGTTTCTTATCCTTTAATTGTATATATTTTTTAAAGTACAATAAGGTTTATACATGGCTCCTTCAAAAGAAGAATCATGGTCCAAGTTATCTAGAAAGCAGAAAGTTAAAATCTTTTCACTGTTAAAATTTATAAGATTCTCAAAAAGGTATCATTAAATGTCCATCAAGTTTATTACCTAAGATTGGGTTCAGAATTTGAACTTAGAATTTAATAGCATGATGATAGTTTAGAGTTTGGTTTTTCATGCCATTAAATATATATATATAATATTTGAATTGGATGTGAATCGCCTTAATCCTACAATAAATTCAATTTGAGCTAGTAAGATACTTTTAGAAGGTTTACCTATAATTACTTTGGAAAAAGAAGTTTAATATGTGGTCGTAATGATCGTATTTTTCAAATCAGTCAAACATAACATATATATTGAGAAACTGTTTAATAATAGTAACAAAGATATTAATAAAGTCGTACAAAAACTTGAATGATTCGTTTAATAGCATCTACCAAATATAAATTATATAACATATGTTCACCGTCACAATTTGTCTCTAGTAGTATTATATTATATTATTCAATGTTTTAAAAACCATATCAAATATCGAACTAATTGAAAAAAAATAAGATTTAAAGATTTAATTGGTATTAAATTACTATAAAATTTGTATATAATAAATAACAAGTAAATTTTATAAAAGTAAATAAAAATAAAAAATTTTATTAAAATAAAAAATTCACCGTCTATAGTCGACGTTCTTGCTTCTACCACCGTTGATGGAGGTTCTACTGTCAACTAGGACAAGGTACACTTGTTTCATATGTCTCATCTCTAAGGAACAGATACACTAGATCTAATGAGAGCACTGTCGCCATCAATCTTGGTTATTATCTTCCTATAACCGCTCTCCTTCCATATCACCAGTGATAACCCAATACTAGATCTTGCCTTTACCTCATTAAAAATAAAAGCACAAAAATCCAGCCACAAGATGTGTTGCCTCCATCAACTAACTACTTGCGCGACTAGTCATATCACTCCAGACTCATGAGAAGCATCTTCTATAATCCAACAACACAACACTCAACTCACTACAACCTTGACCTACAGCTTTCAATCATTTCACCTACTTCTCCAATATAAGTTTGATTTGTAAAACTGAAATATGAAGTTTTAGGTATTATCCCATCATTGGTTAATCGGTTCGATCGGTTTATTAAAAAATTGACTGATTTTTTAATCAATCGGTCAGTTTTTATACATAAAAGTTATTAAATAGAATCGAATTGGACAACCGATCAGTTCAGATTGTTTTCGATCAGATTGATCGGTCCGGTCCATTTTTAAAACCTTGATATTATCTTCAATAACTTCATAATTTTTTATTATAGTGGGAGTGGGGTTTTAAATCTCTTTTTATTTCTTTTTTTATTGTTTTCATATCATAAAAGACTTATAAAGTGATGTTAAATTGATGTATTTATAACATAATAGAAAACAACAATCATTTTGATCAAAGATTTTATTATGATATCTAACATTGATTAAGTAATTACAAAAACTACTTTGAGATATTCACAAATTAAAATTCTTTATAAGAATCTATTGAAATTTGTGTTTTTTTTATTAGTCTATTATATGTTTTTGTTATCAGATTAACATAATACTGCATTACAAGTTTGATCGTAAATTCTTATTGAGAATTACTAATATGATGAAATTTAAAATTAAAATTTAATTTTAGGATATTAAAGATGTTTAAATCCCAACATAACAAGTTGGTCTTGCTATGGATTAGGAAGCTATAATTTCACTAACTATTTTATTGGTGACATTAGCTAAAGGATATAATGACCTTTAACTTTGCTTATTTACATGGCCCTCTCTTTTGAGGAAAGTAGCTTTATATGCTTTCACTTGGATTGTCCTTTGTCATTGCATGGAACAGCTGAGTTGGGAAGTGGAGACTGGTCGATTTTGAACTTATTACTTCCAAGTTTTCTTTAATTCCATTCTTTTAGTATTACTAATTAGCACCTAATACGATATGAAAAAGAACAAAGGAAAATACTTACAAAAGGAATTATATAAAGCATTTTTGACACGAAACAATTTAAATGTTCATTTCTTAAATTAGAGATATCAACCCATGTTTTAATGGTTTATATAAATTATTCTTCTTTTATGAGATGAAAGAAAATATTGAAGAAAGAGATATAGTTATCTATATCAACCAAAGTTCAAATTAAAGAGAATAAGTTCATACTAGTATGCCACGTTAGTTCAAATGCGCACAAACTATCAACTAAATCAAGACTTGTATTTATTATTAACAGAGATAATAACATTTAAAATGATACTTAATCATTACAAATTAAATTTATTGATTTATTAAATATATGATAAAATATTAAAAGTTATAATTTCTTAATTTTGTTGCATATTAGTTGATAAGATTATATTAACTTAAGGATGAGTTCTATTTATGAGAAACTTATAAAGATTATTAAAAAATAATGCAAGTTTGAAAACTTGCAACGGTGAAAGTCTTTTAGCTAAGAAATTTTTCTTTCACTAGCTTGTTATATGGAATAACATTACGGGAAGTTATGGGATAATTGTAAATGATATAAATGCAGTTACAAAAAAATTGCCATAATTTAAAATCTTAATTTAGATATTTTAATACAATCTTCTTTATTATAGTCAAACAACAAAATATATCCTATATTTTTATATTATTATATATTACAAATAAATTTTTGTTAATTTCGTAATGGTGGAGGTTAATATCTATATTATATAGAGAGGATTTCTTATCATTTTCGATACATAAATGTTTACGTTTCTTTTGTATCATAAGAATTTCGATCTTTATACGTATATACTAAAAAAAAGTCATTTAGCGACGGATATTACCGACGGAAAACATAAACATTTCGTTGGTAAGTCAAGTTAGCAACGGAATTTACCGATGGACAAAAGCATCGTAGAAACGGCCATAGGTAATAATTTCTTATAAACAACAAGATATCTGTCGATAAATTTACTGACAGGCATGATTGATCCATCGGCAGATTTGCCGACGGAATCTTCTGATCCGTCGGTAAGTTTATTATAACATTACCGACAGTTATGTTTGTTCCGTTAGTGAGTGTATCGATGGTTATTCTGCGGCAAATCCTGTCGGTATATTTAACGATAGAATTTGTTATTCCGTCTGTAATTACCAACGGTTTGTTGTGTTCCGTCGGTAAATAGAATTGATTTTAAATAGAATTGATTTTACCGATGGAACAACTATTGTCTATCGGTATATCGTCAATAAATTTTATCTGATGATCTTATGGTTGATGCATAATTTAAACAGTTATGAATTATCTGTGCATAATAATTTGATTTGTTTATACATTTAATTTGTTTAAACAGAAAGCTGATTGATGATATAAAGTTAAAATTATCTTAATTGATAATAAAAACTTTAAATTGTACATAATAAGTATTTGTAATTCAAATGAAATGACTACAAGTACATTATTGATTTAGTGACTGCGGATGCCCTGATTGGTACGATGAGGTGCTACCCCTCTCCTTCAACTCATCCACCTTATTACAAAACTGAGCTATGTACTCCATCAATATCTGCATTGTGCTCCGAAATTCTTGGACTTCATTAGTTGTGGACCGCTTACTAGACGCTGCTATATCGGAGGTGGAGGATTGCGAATAACATGTATTCATAAATGATGTTGATGAGACTCAAACCTATCTTCATGCATGGATCGTCGTGAAAGGATATTCGGCTTAGGTTCATTTGTGAATACCTGCATGAAGATAGGTTTGAGTCTCATCAACATCTTCAGACTACTGAGACTGTCGTTGAATGCTTTCTTGTATTTGGTCCTATCAGAAGGCAATGTTTATATTAGTAA
>JANQAP020000078.1:488033-499003 GCA_026874005.2 Erythroxylum coriaceum
TTTATACCATTTTTTAAATTTAAACCTATAACTTAATTATAAACATATAGTGTTTCATGTATTTTCACTTACAGATTATTGACAATTGTGAAGTAAGTTCTTCCATCAGGTCCCTCAGCTCCAGGCTAGCGGCCTCCTCTTTCATCCTCATTCTTTACCCCTGATATCTCTATCAGTATAAGGGTAGTAAATGACATAGGGGTGGTGGATGGTGTAGCAGCAGGTACCGGAGGTGATGCCTCATCTGCAAGTGCAGTAGCTGGAGGGGGAGGAGGTGATTCAGTTCCAGTTGCTACATTATGAGATGCTTCACCTGTACAGTAAGTAGCTCCGAATCATGGTCTGAACCTTGGTCGCATTATATCCTATTTTCTCTTTGGTGGCATATTTTAAACATGCTAGTATCTTAGGAAGTGGCTCCTATTGTATCTACCTATATGCCAGTATCTTAAATAGTGGCTCATATTATATCTACCTACATATAGACACAAGCCATTAATCTTACTACTTCTTTATGTACATTGATATAAGATCCAACACATAATATTATTTTTATATTCTAACTTGTGTATTCGTCTTTGATTTCTAGAGAATACACCCTTTTTCTTCCCAAAACTTTAAGATTGCATACTCGTGTATATAATTTAAAGACAACAATCTGCACCTTGATGAATAAACTTTATACTGGCTGGGGTTTATTTATCTATAATATCTTAAGACATTAATCAAATTTCAGTAATGTTTAAACTTCTTTATGGTAACCAAATTTGTCAACATATTAGTGATTTTCTCTAAAATGTTTTCTGATAAGATAATGTAACCATACACTATAACATTGATTCTCAACAAATAGGGCCTTCTACAAGAGAAATGACACACTCAGTGGTAAACCTAGCATTATCCAAATCTTCGATATAGTCTAAGTCTCCATATCCTATAACCGAAGGATCACCTTGTTAGCTGCTAAACACATTCTCATGGTTTGACATACCTCTGAATCTCCATTTGGTTACTTTCTAATGTTATCTTCTAAGTTTCAACACGTACTTACCAACATGATTAACAATATAAGCCGAATTTGGCTGATTACAAATTGTTGCATATATTAAACATTTAACAACACTAGTATATGGTACCTTAGACAAATTAACCTCTTCATCTATTTTTAGGCACGGTTATAGGGAAAGCCTGAAGTGATTTTCTAACAGAGTACTCTCTAACTTAACCTTGCACATTCCAAATCTATCAAATGCCTTCTTAATGTAGTTTTTTTAGATAACCAAAGTTTTATGAATTTTTATCCCTTCAAATATCCATTCCTAGTGTTTTTTAGACAGTACTCAAATCCTTCATCTCAGATTCCTTTCCTAATAAGGTCTTTAACTCATTCACATCATGTATACTCTTTGCATCAATTATTATATCATCTATATATATTAACAGAAAAGTAAACAATCTATAATTAAGGCTCTTAATGTAAACACAACATTCTTATTCATATATCCTATAGTCAATTCAGATCATCTACTAGTCAAACCTTTTATACACTTTTTCTGAAGACTATTCTAACATATAAAATGAATTCTTAAATTTACAGATCTATTGCTCCTTTTCACATCTATCTTCTCCAAAATGCATATCTAAATTAGTTATTAATGCCATCAAAATCTTGATTGAAGTATGCCTAACTATCAAGAAAATATTTCATCATAATCAGTCCTATTCTATTTTGCATACTCTTTTGCCGCTAGTTAAGCCTTAGACTTTTCTCCATGTTTCTCCTATTTTTGGCTTCCTCTTATATACATACTTGTATGCAAATACGTTTTGTACACTTTAACCCTACATTTTATTTAAAGAACTGAAATCATTTTTCAAAGAACAAACATTTCATCAAACATCTTACATGCATTAGAAATTCATCCCAACATCACAACTAAAATCGCGTCTTGTCCCTTCGATCATTAACATTTATACCTTAAAATTATTTTCCAATCACATAATACACAAATAAACGAAAGTAATGAAAACCTAAATTAACTTTCATTCAATATACGAAAAAACACATGAAAGTGGCTGCAAAAATACCTCTACCGAAGCACAAGATGACAGTGGCCAGAGACACGACAGAGAAACAGACGAAGAGGAGAGACGGAGAGAAGAAAATCGCAGATGATGATGGGAGAGAAGAAAATCGCAGAAGAAAGACGCAAGCTCTGTTTAAGGTAAAAGAAAATGGTATCATTTTCATTTACTCTAAAATGATGAAGCTGAAGCAGACGACGATGTCTATTTTGAAACTTTACCAACGGATGCATTTCTATCGATAAACTAAAAAAATTCCTGCCTTCTTTACCGACAGGCCCATTATACTGTCGCTAAAGTCTGTCGTAAATTTTACCGAGATGATTTCCCTCTATATTTACCTACAGATATTACTACTGTCGCTAAATGAAATTTTTCCGTCAAAGTTATTGACGAAAATTGAATTTCCGTCACTAAAGTCTGTCACAAATTTTATCAGGATGATTTTTCTCCATATTTACCAATGGAGATTACTACCGCCACTAAACAAAATTTTTCCCATCAATCTTACCGACAAAAATTGACTTTGTGTCGGTAATTCGCAATGGTTTCATTTTCGTCAGTAATTTTCCGTCGCTAATTCCTACTTTTCTTGTAGTTCACATTCCAAAGATTGTAATAACTATAGAGACATCAAATTATTTAGTCACACCATAAAGTTACGAAGGAAGGTGATTGAAAAGAGAGTGAGAAAGGATGTTTCTATCTTGAAAAACCAGTTTAGCTTTATGATAGGAAGATTCAAGACAGAAGCTTTACGTCTCTTTAGAAAATTAGTGGAATATTACAGGAAAAAATAGTGTAACCTACTCATGATGTTTATTGATTTAGATAAGGTATATGATAGGGTACCTAGAAAATTCATGTAAAAGTATTTAGAATTCAAGGGACTTCATATGACTTATATTTGGGTTATTAGGGATATGCATGAAGGTGTAAAATCTAGAGTATGGACGATAGGATAAGATACAAAGCATTTTTCTATCGATATTGGGCCACACTAAGGTTCCTCTTTAAGCCCCTTTTTGTTTGCAATAGTAATTGATGAGTTCACCAAGAATATCCAAGGAAATGTACCTTGATATATATTGTTTATTGATAAAAATGTTTTAGTAAATGAGACAAAAAATTATATCAATGTCAAGCTTGAACTTTGGAGGCATTTGTTAGATTTGAATGACTTTAGATTGAGTAGGACTAAGACTGAGTAAGTGGACTATAAATTTTTTAGACATAGGGTGGCTACCGATATAGAGATAAATATTAGTTCAGAAGTTATACCACAAAAAGAGTGTTTTAAGTATCTATGACCAATCATCCAAAGCAATAGCAATAGAGAGATTGATGATTTTTCAATTCTCGACTTTCCTATTTTGCTTGTATTTCATGTCTTCTTTTGCCTGTGATATCTGCAATCCATTAACTTGGTGATTACTTCCCAGGTTAAAAGAACACTAGAACAGTTTACACCAGCTCATTAGGATAAAGATGAGCGGCATCCCTTGCTGGGTCTATGGCGATTCATCCAAGTTCTAAGTCTCTGCATTGTCTTCCTGACAGTAGAGCTGAACACATTCTTTCTTAAGTTTTGTCTATGCGTTCCTCCAAGAAATCCTGTGGTAGTTTATAGATTGATATTATGGTGGTTGATTGCCATACCCACAATTCATGAGTACAATTCATATCTAAGGATCGGAATCCCCTATCTCTCTATTGTTGAGCTGATTTTAAGCGCATCTGAATTTGTGAAGATAATGAATGCAAAAAGATTCTCATGTATGCCGATTCTTATTCAAATTGCTTTCAAGAAACTAGTGAAAAAAGTCGGGGCTTTTGTTGGCTTTCCTTAGCCACATGTATTGATGAATTACTCATTTATATCAAATTTGGACATGGTATGTTCTGTATCTCAATGGGTTTATGTCGATCCATTTTTATATAACCTATTTCACATTGACGTATTTTAACTGTTGATTCAGGTCTATATCCTAATCCAATGACTGTATGGTTGGCCATCTTTTGGACATTTATTGGAGTTGCAATATTCGTGTTTCTGATTGTTTAGTCTTAGTAACTAGATCGAAGTTTACAAAGAAAGAGGCAATGATTTTGTTGTTGGTATGGCACATTATTCTTTGATTCCTTAAAACTTGGTAAATACTCACTAAATAGGATTGTAAATGCTTAATGTATTAGCTTAGTGGATCACAGTTCATCATTTATAAAATTTTCCTTTTCTTCCCTTTTATTATCGTAGCTACCTGGGTAACTGAGTAATGTAATTAATTTAATTGGCAAAACTTACCCCATTGTGTCATTTGATTTTCCTCTTTTCAGAAGTTTCATTTGTAATACGTAATATAAACCTTATTACGTATCCAAGACCATACATGAAAGGGTTAAAAATGAAAGAAATGTGGAATACTTGATTTTGGTTCTATCTCTGATTCCGATGTCATTTTAGAGCTCCAAACGATCACGAATCTCCCGGGACCTTTATGGAATATGTTTCCCAACACGTAGTTTAGGTCTTTCTATAGTTTTCTCAATACGTAAGCTCTCTTAACAGGTTAGAGAAAGCGTATGCTTACGATTGATATGAGCAACTGTAGGAGACCTTAACTTATATATATAGCGTCCATATCAGGCTTCTCCATCACAAGTTCAATATAAACCAAGTCCACACTAAAAAGAATCCATTTTCCACCCGAATTTCAACCCATTGATTTAGATCATTTATTGCGCCACTTTATTACCCTTATCTAGATCAAATTATGTAACTTAACTGATAATTTATTGAAAAGACAAAATTACAATTAATAGTTGTCCGCTTAATAGAAAAATGACAAAAATGTCTAACATTCTTCCCCTTGGACAATTATTAATTACAATTTTACTCAATTTCAAAATAGTTTTAAAACTCGATTAAATCACGCTATTGTATTGGTACCAAATTTTAAAAAAACATTTGATCAAAAGGTAATGAAAGTCCTACATTCCATCCTGCAAGGCTTTTGATACCAAAAAATATCAAATACATGTGTCATGTGTGACACAGGCCCAATATAATCACAAATATATACTTCCTTACTAATATGAATGGGAAAATGGAGTGTGGCAGGCTAGGATGATATTATTATGATCTAATACGTATCATCTTCGTCTGTAGGTCTCGATTTCTCTAACTTTATGCTAAACTGCAGCAGAGAAATCCTGTTTTCTCTCACCGAATGCTAAACAACATTAGAGAAAGCGTTTATGTTTGTCAACCGAATGCTAAACTGCATTAGAGAACCTTTATGGGATTAAAAACTTATATCCCCCAATGTCATATGAAACTTTAAGGATATCCATATAAACTTTATGTGTTTAATGACATAGGCTTAAGTTCAATCTTTATAAATGCCCAATGATCTTTAAAATGCTTAAGATCAACACAAATCTTAAGACTTCCACATGTATTATGATTATATACAAGAACAGTTATTATTGAGGATAAAAGAATATGATCATCTTTATTAATTAATAACCATAATGTCATAATACATCAAAATATACAAAACATTTAAGGAGCAAAATATAGTGATCCCTAACTACTGCTGTCTAAGGACTTCAACATGCTTATACCGGATACATGTCTAACAAACACTAGTGGGCGAAGTCCTTTAGTCAACGGATCAGCTAATATCTCCTCAGTCCTGATGTGCTCCACTTCAACGTCACCCTTCTGGATCAACTACTTTATGGTCAAATACTTGACCTCCAAATGCTTAGACCTTGTGCTCTTGTTGTTGTTACTGAACAACACTGTAGCAAGATTATCACAATATAACCTTATGGGTCTAACAATCGAATCTACCACAGACAACTCAGAAATCAAGTTTCTGAGCCAAACTGCCTGTGTAGCAGCTCTATAACATACAACAAACTCTGCATGCATGGTCGAGGAAGTTACCAGTGTCTGCTTGACACTCTTCTATGATACCACACCATCTGTCAACATGAAAATTTATGCTGAAGTAGATTTGCAATCATCCAGACACATAACAAAATCAGAGCCCGTATACCCTGTGAGGTTCAAATCGCTGACTTTTCTGTATGTCAACGTGTAATCCTTGGTACCCTTTAGGTATCTCAACACTCATTTGACTGCATTCCAATGGTCCACATCTGGGTTAGCTAGATATTGACCTAACAGTCCAACAGCAAATGCAATGTCTAGTCTAGTGCACAATTGGGCATATATCAAGATACCAACAATACTATAATACGGGACATTCCTCGTAGCCTCTCTCTTAACCTCATTCTTTGGACACTGTGCCAAAGATAATCTCTCTCCATGAGAGATAGGTGCTACAACAAGTCTACATTCAGCCATATTAAACCTTTGTAGCATACGCTCAATGTATGCACTTTGCAAGAGGCTCAACATGTGTTGAGATCTGTTCCAGTGAATCTGTATACCGAGGACAAAAGATGCTTCACCCAAATCCTTTATATCAAAATGTTTGGCCAAAAGTTACTTTACCTCATGCAACATTGTCAAATCATTTGAAGCGAGCAAGATATCATCGACATATAATAGTATGAAGATGACTTTGCTCCCCTTGACCTTATAGTATAAGTATCTTTCGACTTTGTTTTCCATAAAGCCGAATGAGGTCAAAACCTCATCAAACTTTGGTTACCACTTTCTGGAAGCTTGCTTCAAATCATATATTGATTTATTCAACTTACAAACCTTGTCAGTTGCATCCTGATCTTGAAATCCTTCAGGTTGCTTCATATAGATCTCCTCATAAAGGTCATCATTCAAGAACGTGGTCTTAACGTCCATTTGATGTTGCTCTATGTCATAATGAGCTATTATTGTCATAATCACTCTAAATGCATCCTTCGAGGATACAGGAGAGAAGATAACATTGAAGTCAACTCCTTCTTTCTGAGTGAATCCCTTGGCAATTAGACGCGTCTTAAACCGCTCAACTTGACCTTGTATGTCCTTCTTGGTCTTGAATAGCCACTTGCAACTGACAGCCCTGCAATGTTGAGGTAAATCAACAAGCTCCCATACCTTGTTATACCTCATAGATTGCATCTCATCCTTCATTGATTCCCACCACATATCCGCATGGGGTCTAGAAACATCTTCTTTAAAAGTAGTTGGGTCCATAACATGTCCTATGTCATAGTCTTACTCACCCAAATAGACTATATAATCTGATGAGATAGCAGATCGCCTCTCTCTGGTGGATCTGCGCAACTGCATAAGTTATTGTGCCTCAGAAACCTCTTCCTGAATAGGTATAGGTTCCTATGCCTGCATAGGCACGGTAATAGGACCTTCATCCACCTGAGCTGACTATATGAGAGGTGGATACGAAATAATCGTAGTATCCATCCTGATATCTTCTGGAGGATGTGAAGATCTTCCTCATCACAGACATTGTATTCCAAAAACTTAGTCATTTGTGATTCTACTATTCTGGCCCCTCCCTCTCTACAGTAAAATCTGTAGTCATTAGAGTGGTCGGGATAACCCCTTAAATAGCAACGAGTTGAACGAGGTTGCAATTTGTTTTCATAAGGATTATATAACCTTACCTCAGTAGGGCAGCCCCACACATGAATGTGTGCAAGACTTGACTTCCTTCCAACCCAAAGATCAAAAGAAGTCTTTGGTATTTACTTACTCGGGACTCTGTTCAAGATATATAATGTCGTCTTGATGGCTTCACTCCAAAGGTATTCAGGTAGGTTAGTCTTGCTCTACATTGACCTTATCATGTCCTTTAAGGCGCGATTGCGCCTTTGGGCCACACCATTTTGCTCAGGACTACTTGGCATAGTGAACTGAGCCACTATTCCAAATGATTCCAAATACCTGGCAAATGGACCTTTTTCTTGTCCTGCAATCCCATATCTGCCATAATATTCCCCTCCTCTATCAGATTTGACTATCTTTATTGATTTTTTCAATTGTTTCTCAACTTTAATCTTAAAGATCTTGAATTTATCAAGAACTTCAGACTTCTTTTTAAGCAAGAACACAAAACCATAACGGGAATAATCATTTATAAATGTCAGAAAATATCTAGCATTGCACAACGTGACAGTATAAGGACCACTAACATCTATATGTATGAGGTTCAATAAACCTAAAGGACGAGTTGACCCTTTCTTCCTTATCTTGGTCAACTTACCTCTACAATAATTGACACATGTCTCCAAAGTCCAGAGTTGGGAGAATGTTATCCCCTATCAATCTCTCAACCCTCTCCCTGAAAATGTGGCCAAGACGTTTATGCCACAATATGTACAATGTGTCCTTTATGAAGGTTCTCTTTCAAGTAACAGGTTTGGCAATATAAGAAAAGGCATACATTTCATTAAGAGCAAGACACATACTATATAATTTGTAGGATAAGAAGGCAGTTCTGATATGTCTTGTATTGATAGAAATATTTACAACTGAATTATCAAATATGAAATAATAACCTTATTTATCCAAAACTAATACAAAGATCAAGTTTCGTCTAAAAGACGGTATATAAAATGTGTCTCGTAAATATAAAACAAAACCCGTATCGAGGTTTAATCCTACATCTCCTACATACAAAATGTCTACCTCTTCATTGTTGTTAACCATCAGCTTCTCCTCCGTTATAGTTGGCCTTCTCCTGGATATGAACCCCTGCATTGTGAAAACAACATGGTTATAAGCTCCACTATCTAACCACCAAGAACTTGATATGGTTATAGCTACATTGGATTCATGAATCATAAAGGTCGAGAA
This sequence comes from Erythroxylum coriaceum, assembly GCA_026874005.2. Classification (NCBI taxonomy): domain Eukaryota; kingdom Viridiplantae; phylum Streptophyta; class Magnoliopsida; order Malpighiales; family Erythroxylaceae; genus Erythroxylum; species Erythroxylum coriaceum. The sequence goes on from JANQAP020000078.1 coordinate 496,915, forward strand.
GTTACCTGACAGTTCCTATTTGACCTTCCATAACTTGTACTTCGGGCAATCGAACTTCCTATGCCCCTTCTTCTTACAGAAGAAGCACCTTATACTTTTTAGGTCATGTGGGCCCTTTGCAATGCTAGATTGCTCACTCTGAATCTGAGGAGAGGGTTTGAGTTTCTTGCCCTTACCCTTAGGTTGTTGGGGTTTAGCCTTCCCCTTACTCTTCACAGCTGCAAACATAACTGTATAAGGAGAGCTCTTGATCTTCTCCTCTGCTGCAGCACATCGGGAAATCAAGGCATTGATGTCCCAGTTCTCACCCTGTGAGATATAGGAGGTGGCCAACATCTCAAACTCCTAAGGATGAGTGTTTAATGCCTAATGCACTATAAGTGAGTTAATAATCGGTATATCCAGTGCCTTCAACCTGCTCTGAAGGTGCACCATCCAAATGATATACTCTCTAACATCTCCCTCTCTAGTATACCTCATGAAGAATAGTTCCTTAATCGAGGCGCTCTGTATAGCATGAGAAGACACCTTATACCTCTAGGATATGCTATCCATGAACTCCCTCGCTACAGTCGTGTTTGGCAATCTACTCAACAGATGATCAGGTATCGACCTCTTAATGGTCAAGTAGCACATCCTATTTGACCTTTCCTAGGTCGCCATCGCTGCTCTGTCAACTTCCGAGCTGACAAATGTAAGTAAGGGAGGCCTCTCGATGTGCATGGTCATGCTAACATCTATCATCTCTAATGCAAATTTAACGTCCTTCTTCCACTTCTTAAAGTTGAAACCATTTAAGGTTTCAATGGTGACGACATTGTTGTTCACAGAAAAGGTGACTGAAAAATAGAAAAGACAATGTAAAGATCAGTATAAATATAGGATAACAACGATACTTAAAGCATTAAAAAGTATCTATACCGAGAATCCAATCACATATATTATGAAACACCTTTGGGCTAAAAACATAATATATACAATCAAACAGTCGTATAAAAGCGAACAGAGTATAAACCATCAACTTTCATGACACTACCACCTTTGGGTGAATAGATCATTTATGCAATGACTTTCCTCTATCTAATGCCTTTATGAACATCTCAAAATCTTATGTAAGGTCAATACCTTTGGGCAGAATAACCAAACATAAGGCTAGAGATATCCCCCAATATGTAAGCAGAACAATCCAAAATAATGACTTGAAAGGCCATTTTAGTGACTACTTTCTCATCAGTACCCCAGAAAGTTCACAAACACAAGGGATACATCTTTATGTCATCCTTATATTCTATATGGGCATAATGTATGTGAAAATTAGTTATAAATTCAAAAAACCAAATGCACAGTCTAATAATTACATACAAAATTTGAAAACATCGTCTTTAAACTTTATTTGAGACTTTTATTTTAAAAATTCTCAATAAGAGTGTCTATCGCACTTTTCCGAATACCAAAACTACCACCTGAGACATAAAACTTTAAGTGTCTCCCTTATATGTAGTTGGGAGTATGAAAATGCACTCAAAATTAGCTTTAAAAAAGCTTTAAAAACTTTTCCAGAATCCAATTACCAATGTAATAAATTCAGAAAAATAAGAAAATCACTTTAAAAAATTCCCCTGACCTAGAAACTAACCCAAAAAGACCCGGGATAGCTTTATGGGAATTTTTGAAATTTTACTTTTTTTGATGTAATGTAGTCCGTACGGTTGACGTGGCGGCCCTGTCAGCTACTTGTGGTTCGGGGGGTGCGCGCCCCTACTGTATGGTGTGTGCAATGCACGGGCGACAAGAGTCCGTCACTCCATGGAGCGACGTGTTAGCGCGCAGACGCATCTACCCGCGGCTACTGTAGTAGCGTCGATGCTTGCGGTGCACACACTCGACGTTGGCTCGCCCACGACCATTGGAGGCAATTTTCGGCATCCCAGGATGTCATTTTTTGCTCTGCTTGGCCCGTTTTTGACCTATTTTTCATAGCTAGCCTTCTGTATACCAATTTTACGTAATTATGTAACACCCCATTATCCTAGGGTACGCACCGGGACGCCCGTAGGTCATTCCGACACATAACCTAAGATAACGGAGC
>JANQAP020000078.1:515992-535184 GCA_026874005.2 Erythroxylum coriaceum
ATTATGCTTAATTTTTGAGTGCCTACAAAATTGATTTACATTTTGGTTAAAATATTAAAATTTTAGTTTTAGATATTGAGTAATTTTTTGTAAAATGGTTTGGATAAATTCGTAATAGTCTAAGAGATATAGCTGATTTACCATAGACATTTTAGGATTTTATAACAACATATGTTTTTTGTTTTTGGACCTAATTTCAAAGACCATAGGAATTGAATTTAGGAAGAGGTTCAATATGAAAAATTATATACATATGTATGTGGGTGTTTGTGTGTATGTGTGCGTGTGTGCACGTATGTGAGAGTTGGTATGTGCATGTGTGCATATGTGCTTATGTGTGTGTTTGTGTCTAAAAATTGTATGGTTCATATATAAATGGTTTTTAAATTATGCTTATTAAGAATTTATTACTATAAGAGTAAATTTTGTAATTATGGTCAGTCATTATGAATTTCTTATAAAAAGATTGTTGATGCAAACTAAGAGAGTTGCTTAAAATGGATGGTGTAGGAAATATGTGAATACTTATGAGAAATTTGTTAAGTTGTCAATGCTGTTACGTATGAATATTATCTTGATTATTAGATTGTGCTAAATTTTATAACATGTGCCTTGAATTTTTTTCCAGAGTGGAAATTGGTTTTCTGTTTAAAAATGTGTAGTAAAGTGAAGTGCCCTCTATGAAAAAATTGATAATAAATGGATTGATTAAATAAAAATGAATGAAAGACCTAAGTGAGGTGACTTGTACGAATTTTCTTAAATAAAGATTTTAGGTAGTGGCTTAGGAAAAAGAACTAAGTGAGGTGATTTGAAGAAAACTTCCTCAAACAAAGATCTAAGTAAGGTGGCCTAGGAAAAAGACCTAAGTGAGACGACATAGGAAAATTTCCTTAAACAAAGACCTAAATGAGGAGACCTAGGCAAATTTCCTTAAACAAAGACCTAATTGAGGTGACTTAAGAAAAAGACATAAGTGGGGTAACTTAGGAAATTTACAAATACCTAAGTAAGTTAGCTTAAGCAAAAGGCCTAAGTGAAGTGACTTAGGTAAATTTTCTTAAACAAAGATCTAAGTGAAGTAGTTTAGGCAAAAGACCTAAGTGAGGTAAATTAAGTAAATTTTCATTAAATTAAGACCTAAGTGAGGTGGCTTAGCCAAAAGAATTGAGTAAGGTGACTTAGGCAATAAAATAAGGATCCCTAGGTTAAAAAGTTAATAAAAATGAATGAAAACTTGTCGAAGGGGATGCATAATAAAATTGAGCTACATGGATGCTTCATGCTTGATATGGTGTTGCTTGTTTAAAGAAATGATACCTTGTTAAGTGATTGATGAACTTGTACTTTAATGACTATGATGATGCTTGTTTCAATAATATATGTCTTGCTTAAACCTTGATGTGAAATATGACAATTGACCTTAAGCTTTGATGTGTGTGCGACATATCATAGAGTTTTGTTCATATATCAATAGGCATGGTTGTGTGTGAACATAGAAATGAACTTACTATATGTTTTTGAAAACCAAAGTGGTTTCTAAAATAAAAATAAAATTGCCAATCCATAACCACTCACAAGCAAAAATATTTTTCCTCACTAAAAGTAATACTTATGTTTTCATTATTTTTTTCATTCTCTAGGAAAAGGGGAAAAGATTATTAAGTTGACTAGCTAGTAGTAGCAGTAGTGAGCATGGGTAAGGTCTAGAAAAGGTCAACCAAAGTTGTCCAAGTGATCTCATTTATCTCGTGTAGTTGGAACATCATGTCTTGGATGTCAATGTAGACATTGGGGGAATTAATGTGGTAGTGAATTTGTAGACTGAAATTATTATTATGATGATACTAAGTAGGATTTGAACTTATGTAGTGAATGATGATAGGATTACATTTAAACTATTATGATGAATGAATGAATTATTCCTATATGGGCTTAAAATATCTTGTTATATGAATGATGACTAGATAGATAGAATGTATGAACAGGCAAAGTCATGTTGCTCATAGAGTTAGCTTAGCAAGCTTGGCACCATGGTGTTAGTTTAACACTATGTGATCCACTTCGGGTTTTGTTAAGGTGGTGATGTGATAGTTTCACTCTTCTATTTTGTAATTCCATTATTTTATAGTGAAACTTTATTTTTTGTTCTATATTCTTGTTATTTTTGTCTTTAAGAGTTCTTCAAGTGGTCTCCTCCCTTATTATTTAGGTACTATAATTAAAAGATAATTAGAAAAACATCGATAATTCCTAACATCAGTAGAGCATTTTGAAACCTGAATATGTAGTACTAACCATTGAATTTATGTTTTCCCAATTTAAAGTTCTTTATATATGAATCATGAAATTGTTTTATTGACTATTAAATCGTGTAAATTCCTATAGTATGCTAATAACTCACTTGAGACAATTAACGATTAATCTTAGAATTATCAACTGATATTATTCAAGTTAAAGGTACTAAGATTGCTTTAACAATTTGTGAATTATGCTATTAGGTTTAACCCTAACCTAGAAGATTTATGTCATCCTATCTCTAAGGTTGCAATCAACTCCTTTCAATTATGGTAGTTCTATTCATTCACAAGATTTCTCAATCTCTATGTTATAAAATCCGATTATGCACTAATATTCTGAATTTATTAGAACATATATTAAACACGTATTAATCAAAACAATTGCATTAAGTAAAAGAATCATAACATGTTATAGCATAAACATATGGTTAATCTAACCTAGTCACTAAAGAAATTTAGTTACACATGATAGGAAACAAAATCAAATATAAGCATAAAGAAAAATGAATAGAAAACGAAGGGTCATAATTCTAAATCTCCCTTTTATCTTATATCGAATGTTCTTTGCAAGGTAGAGGATTGATCTTGTATTCTCCTAGATCTTTCGATGACTTCTTTGTGTTTTTCACTTCTCTAGATCCAATCACCCCTTGAATCGTCTTTGAAAGTCTCTAAACGATTCTACATGTCTCCTCTTCTATTTTGCCTTCGAACATGTCTTTTTATGGTAATTTTTAGGATTCTAGGTGATACATGGTTTGATACATGGCCTAGACCTTGTGTAACCCAAAATCTGCAAAATTTACGAATCTGCACGGCTTGAGGAACTTACACGGCCAGATACATGGTCATATATCCCTTCTTTGCTTCAAATCTTCGCTTTATGATATTTTTTCATTCGAATTCTTCTCCTTTTTGTCCATAAAGGCAATTATAACCTATAAACACACTTAGAGTGAATTAAGTACCAAATATGCAATAAAAGTATAAAATATTAAGCAAAAATACATTAATATAGGGTATAAATATGATCAAATATGTATCTATAAAAAATTCCCATACTTAAGCTTTTGCTTGTACTCAAGCAAACTATAATCAAAATTGTATATCTTACAACATCAATCCTTCATTAATTTTGATATATTGATTTATACTATAAATCATCATATCTTTTTTAATCAAATTAACATACAATTAGAGTCAAATTATCCTAAAATTAATTTCCTAAGCAATATTAATAGTAATCACTTCAATAATTGCACTGAAATCAAAAGCATAAACCTTTACACCCTCACCAAGATTTCACTTAATGCACTCAAGTATTTAGGGTGAAAAGTATCAAAACTCTTAATCAATGCATAGTAGAACTCTTACCATAGGCTTGCAATATTATCATATCTTCACCACTTATTTATGAACTAGAAACAAAAATTAAAAGATCTTTATAAGGGGTTGTAATGGGGTTTAAGTATGGTATGATTGAGATGATAAAAAGGCTTAAATTGAAGGAAATTTACTAAAGAAATTTCAAGAAACTTGTATATAAATATGCAGTCCCTTTTATTGCAACCACATTTGTACCTTGTACTTATCACAATTTTTTTCTTACGCTCATTTTTTTAATTAAGACAATTTCGAGCGTTCATCATGTACCACACTTAAAGAAATAATGAACCTTTCAAAAATTTCAAGTTTCAAACAAACACGTAATACAAATAACCTTTAGGGTTTAAAATAATTAAAAACGCTTCAAATAAAAACAAGATAAAGGTTAATATGTAGGTTTAATCAATGAAAAGGTTAAGGCTAAACTTTTTTATTCCTAAAAGATAATTCATGGGTAAGGTAACAACCAAAGAAATAGGTTAACATAAATTGTTGAATCTAGATGCCTTTAACACTTCAATGCCTCTAATTTAACAAATGTGATCTCAATATGCGTAATAAAAGCAAATTTTAGAATTGTTCAACTATGTATGATAACACATATGAAAGAATAAAAATAGCTTAAATTATTTAAAATTTTTGCTCTTAGGCTTTAAAGCTCATGAAAAAGATGAGTTTATATGTGTGTAAATAATATGCAATTTCATTCAATTTGATTATTTCATTGAATACTAAAAATATGACATAAAAGTAATTTTATTCTAACTATCATCCTTTTGCATACTAATTCAAATTAATATTCAATAATGAAATACAATATTGATGGACAAATTTCAATTAAGTGAGAATAGTATTTCATAAAATTTAATAACCAAAATTATAATAAGCTTAAAGAAATCATTAAAAAGTCATTAACCTGTTCTCTACATTTAAAGTTGTACATTGTCCCCAGTGTACACAATATAAGTATATATAACAAATAAGAAGTGTTAATGGTACTTGATGCGTGTCGAATGCACCATAAAATAAACCTAACTCTGTACACTAAGATTTATAGTAGCAGTAAGTAAGGATTGTATCCACAGGGAGTATTTGTGTAGCTTTTTCAATGAAAGAAATTGGTGTTTAGGTTATGGAAGGGGGGTTTCGTTTAATTCAAATAAGAAAATAAAGTGAAATTAAACTAACAAAAGCAAATTAAAAAAACATACAAAAAGTGATAGAAGTGATGAATGGGTTTGGAATCTGGTCATAGGTTCAATCTCAGCCTACACATAGTTAAACATACTTTATGAATTTTTGTTTTCAAACATCTCCTAGAAACTATTAATCATAGGTTAACAACAAGCTTTGTTAACCTTGGTTTTCCCTTAGGTCGTGTTTAATTACAACAAGTTTTTTAACTAAACCTAGCTATCGAACAACCTATAACAAGCTCTATAGATTTAATAGGACAATTGCATTATAAGTTAGGAAGATAGATTAATCAAGGCAACATCCATATAAGTTTGGGTCATTTAACTAAGGTTACGTCATCCCTAATGATTCGGCACCATTAGTTGCCACAAATAAATCAGGAACATAATGATTATGTATTGTATTCAAGATTCTAGCAATGAGTTTTCATAAAAACAACCAAATGAATGCATTCATATCATTTTTATACAAATACACAAATCAATAAATGTAGGATAACATAAACAATCCCTAAAAAGAGAATGATTCAATTTTACAAAATTAGGAAGTTCTTAAATATGATGGTCGGCTTCGATTTCACCTTCAAACTAGATTGAGGAAGCTTAGCCCTCCATGGGTCTCTAAAGAATGCGTGCTCTACCCCTCATTTTCTTCCAAAATTGATCCATCTTATGTTTGGCTGCTCAAATGTTGTTTTTTTAGGGAGTCACACGGTTGGATACACGACCATGTGTCCAACCATGTATGTCATAAAAATGTGCATATTTCGAATATATACATGGCTGTATAAGCATATACACGATTGTGTATCTCCCAGATCATCTTGAGTGCTTCATTTTCTTTCATTTTCTTATCTCATCTTCACCCCAATCTTTCTCCTCCTTATGTACAAACTGGAAACAAAAATCAAAAGTTCTTTATAAGGTTATAATGAGGCTTAGGTAAGGTATGATTGAGATAATAAAACGGGTTAAATTGAAGAAAATTTACTACACCATATAATTCAAGACTTGTTCACTAGTACACATAGGTCCTTTTTATTTCAAAACTAATAGTACTATATACTTATTATTTATTTATTTTCTTTTATGTCTTTTTTCTTTTTTCTACACTAAACATTCAATACCACACTTCAAGAAATATTGGACCTTTCACAAATTTCAAGGCTCAACAAGTAAATAATGTAAATAACCTTTAAGGTCCAAAACAATAAATAAATCTTCAAAGAAAAATAGTATAAAGGTTTATAATTTGGGTTTAAACAATGAAAAAGGCTAAGACTCTATTTGGTTATTTCTAAATGTAAATTTTGGGTATGGTAATTTTAAAGAAATAGGTTAAGCAAGTTGGTAAATCTAAATGCTTTCATTATATTAATGCTTCTAATTCAACAAATATGGTCTCAACATGGATAATAAAAACAAGTTCTAAAATTATCCTACTATGCACAATATCACACACATGAAAGAATAAAAAGAGTAAAAAAATTTGGAAATTTGTTCTTTAGGCTTAAAAGCTCACAAAAAAAGGGTATATATGTGTGTAAATAATATGCAATTTCATTTAACTTGAATATTTCAATGATTATGAAAAATATAACTTGATAAAAACGTAGGGAATAACAAAACTCCCTTTATCATTGACTGGCTCGAACATTTTGTCTTTGAGGAAGTGGGAACCCTCCGTATTTAAGATCACTACCAACACCTTATCAGTGGTTTCCTTCCTTGGTTCCTTCGCCAGTTCTTCCTCAACCACCTCTATCCACTCTTCTTCTTCTTCTTCTTTCTGGATAGAGGTTTCCGGCTCATCTTCTTTAATTACCTTCTGCGGCTCCTCTACTTTTCCTTCTTGGATGGAGACTTCTTCTTCGTTCGAAGCTTTTTTTGTAATGTCACTCCATTTATGAAGCCAACCTTTGCCTTTTCTTCAATCTCAAATTCATGTTGCTCAACTTTCATGCCAACAAGGAGTTCTATTAATTTATTTGTAATACTCGATTCCTTTTCCTCTTCTTCTTCTAAGAGCTCATCTTCACTACTAAAGGTGATTTTCATTTCCCTAATGGTTCGTTAGATAATATCTCTGCCATCTTATCGATTTGATTCATCATATTCTATATACGAGCCTCTATTTCGTGATACCTCATGTTTGATTCTTGAATAGACTCATTCATCATATTTTTTAAAGCAACAGTTACCTCCTCGCCTTCTTGAAATGTATGTTTATTCATGAAATCGACTGTTGTCTCTTCTTCACTCTGAGATAGTTAGAAGCTCAAATTATAATCATCATATGTAGGTGAAGAAAGTCTCTCATGAATTCACGTTGACTAGCTACTCTCTCGGTAAGGCATTCTATTTGTTTATATGCAATACTTTTTTTTCTTCTGGAAGTTAACCCTTGTCTTTTCTTCACTCTCAAATTTGTGTTAGTCAGTTTTCATTTCAGCAAGGGTTTCCATTAATTTATCTCCTAGAGTTGGATCATTACATTGAGATGTTTGGTATCGTAAATATCCAGTTGGAGCCTAATCGTTCCATCCTTAAGTATAAGAGTTGCTCCACTTTGTATTGTAGTTATCCTCGTATAGCGCACCTTATGATTGATTGTACATGCTCGGTTACTCCTATATATAAGTAAGTTCTCGACATTCATGATTATACTGATAACTCATACAAATGTGTGACACGGCCTGAATATTGGTTAAGCTTTCGAAAACATGTGAGAACACCTCACTCTCCCATATGGTCATTTTATTGTTTGCGTAGACATATTATGGCTCCTGTAAAAGTACTGTCCACTCCATCCTTTCAGTGAGTTGTGGCAATGACAATGAATTGTAATTCCTATAATAAATCACAACTCAAGATTAAATGGAGAAATTCAAAAGTTAATTAAATTAATAAGCCACAAATATAAAAAGATACAATAAAATAAATAAATAAATAAAATGAAAGAAAATAAATACAAAAGGCAAAATTAAAATAAAAGAAAATAAATACAAAAGATAAAATTAAAATAAAAGAAAATAAAAATGACTAGATTAATAACATTCAAGCTTCCCTAATATCAAAGTTCCCGACAATGGCGCCAAAAACTCGATTGACCTATTTCGTGAGTTAGTAAATTATGTAATAACCGCAAGTGTACAACGTAGCTGTAGCTAGTACCAACAAGTATGGATTGATCCACGAAGATTATGGATACTAGTACTTGCCCTTCTCTTATTATCTAGCCTAAGGATTGATTTTAAATTTCTAATAAAAAGAAAATAAAACTAAAACAATAAAGAAATAGGAAATGATAATGAATGCAAAGACAGTAGAATTCACTTGGTAAGATATCCTTATCAGAAATTAGTATCTAGGTTTGAATCTCTTTAAACCCTTAACTTATTGATTTTTTATCATGCAATTGTTTTGCTGATGTATTGGACTACGGAGACTCTTACGGCATGCTAATAGCTGACCTTGAGTTTACTAACAACTAATCCTAAGGTCTCTAACTTAATTACTCAAGTTAAATCTTATAAGATTGCATTACTAATTTATGAGTCCCTCTATTAGGTTTAACCCTAATCTAGAAGATTTATGTCATCCTATCTCTATGGTTGCAATCAACTCCTTTTAATTATGATATATCTATTCACACTAGGATTCTTAATCTCTAAGTATGAAATCAGATTATGATATAATATTCTCAGGTTATTAGAACATAAATAAAACACATAATTAGATCACAATATATCAAACAACCAATTGAATTAATAAAATAATCAAATCATATTAAAGTATGATCATAAGGTTCATCTAACCTAAATACTGATTGGACGTTTAGTTGCATATGATCAAATACGAAATCAATACTGATTAGACGTTTAGTTACATATGATCAAATACGAAATCAAACATAAATTGAAGGAAAAACAAAATGAAAATAATGGATTCATAATTATAAATCTCCTTTACTGTATTTTATCGAATGTTCTTGCGATGTAGAAGCTTGATCTTGTATTTTGATAGATCTTTCAATGATTTCTTTATGTTTTTCACATCTCTGGACCAAAATCACACCTAGGGAATGACTCCACTTCTAGAAATTACCTACCAAAGTCTCTCCTTTTTTGAATTGCCATCGAAAATGTCTTTTTATCTTGAAACTTAGGGTTTGGGAGATGCACTGTAGCACCCCACTCTCATCTGACACGTGCATATATATCCATCAGACATTCAAGCACATGCCCAATGGAAGCAGTGCGTTAGAGCAATCACATCACTATCATGGCATCATAATTTTAAAACATAAATATTCAATGTCTAAAACTCAATTCCTCATTTTCATTCCATAAAACATAATATATATTGTAGCATTACACACATCATCCATATATCTACAATATCGGAAGCTTATCAGAGTTTACAGCTCTGTTTACAAAATATGCTACATAAATGAGGAAATATACAAAAATTCTATCTATCACTTCAGTCTCAGTTGACCGACCTTTGAGCCATTTCTTTTATCCAAAAACACAAGGACTATTCTTCCTCTAGAGCGTCTTAGCAACTAAGTCACCTCTCTCGTAACTAAAAGTCAAAGTTACAATTTTGATGAGTTTTGCGAACTCAGTGAGTAAGTCATCATCGATGTGCTCACTTATATCACATAACGCAACAATTCATATTCAATTAATATAACCACATAATTCACATCACTTTATAACTATCCCGTATCCGTTGGGAATATCGGACTCATTATATATAGTGAGTGAAAGGCTCTTATCACATTCTGAGCTTTAAGCTCTTTTTCACTGACGACTCCAGTCACAACTACCTTTATCTTATCATGCATTCATGTAGGGAAATGCATCAAATCTCATATGTTCAATCAGTCACTTTGTTTCAATATACATATTCACTTTCACATATCATCAGACCTAAGTCTGTCATTCAACAAATATGTTGTGTACAATTATTTCTGTCAAATTCACATACAATGAGCACTTCCAATGTGATTTTGATGCATTAAACGCCAACATATTCACATTACATGATAATTCAATATAGAAATTCAAAAAAAATAATTAATCAACGTGAGACCATCTAGGTTACTCACAGTACGCTCCAGTTAGCTATTGCTTCGACGTCCGGGTAATGTTTGGATGCAGTCGCTCTATTTGCACTTCTATATCATGCAACATATACACATTTACACATTACTAATTTGCATGATCACATTAATACTCAATCATACACATATGTATATGTGTTATGTACAATGCATGCTCAATGACAATCCTGGGTATATTTCCTTAATTCATTTCTCAATCATTCTTTAATAACTAATACACTTTACTGACTTTAATCACCTAATCCATCATCAACTAAGTTCATTCAAGATCTTTTTCAAGCCTAAATACATTATAAGGAAGTATCTTGACATTAGTTGGTTCAACCATCACTCAAAAGACAACTTTGTACTCCATATGCTAGTCCACAATCGTGGGACACCTTCCCACAATCGTGACAGAAGCCATAGCAATTGGCCATGATCATGGGGTGAGGGCCACGATCATAACAGAACCTCTAATTTTCCAGGCCACGATCATAGGGTGAGGGCCACAATCGTGCCTTGCATTTTCTTCCTTCATTCTCACGAATTCAACATAAATGCTAACATCATTTTCACACCAAATTTTCCAGTATTCACATTCATTTATGCAACTTCATTACATGCTAATTCAACTACAATATTAGTTGCATTAAAATCCATAAAATTCTACTCATTTGATTCATAATTATTCACTTAACCTCATTTATTTTTGAAATCGTATCATGCATACATCTCTAACTTTCTCCTCATTATATTCAAGACATCTCATAAAAATTTTATCATTTCTACTTCATTCCCCTTTTTATTCTCTCCTCATTCCTATCTCTATATCATCAATAAGACAATTTATACTTAAGGTTCATCAATCATACCAAATCAAAACATATCATCTATCATTCATTAACATCTTAATTCTTACTTCTTCTCATTTCAAGAACTACACTTGACACCTTTCTTATACCTTAATTCTCAATTTAATTCGTCCCTAATGTAGCTTATACTCATGATTTTCACATTCTCAAAAATAAGAACTCAACATATACATTCATTCATTAATTTCCTACCTTCATTATCAACATAAAAATAGGACATAATCACATCTCTTCATTTATCAACTTTCAATTCTCATTCAAACACTATTTCTATACCTATTTTATCTTTAAAACATCTTTACTACAACTCATAATCTATTGTTAATCATAAAAACAAAACTAGCCATAAATATGTCCATTTATTCCTTAACATTTTTGATCATTTTCATACTTCATTTACACTATAAATCTATCCCAAAAATATCCCTATATCACTTCATAAATTATTACTCATCATATACCCAAAAATAAGACATCAATATTCTCATTCTTCATCCATAACGCATATATATTAATCACCATTCTCATAATCACTTAATATCAAAATAATCACCATATTTGTTTCATTTACAACTACCCATAAAGATTAACATGCTACTTACTTGATTTATTCTAAGCTTCTTCAAAATCTCCAAAAAAACCCTAACTCCTTATGCTCACGATCATCAACTTGGAGGTGGGGTAGGTTAGGTTTTTAGTGATAAATGAATAAGACAACAAAATGGAAGTAGCTAGTGAAGGGTGAGAGCAAGATTCAACGTTGATGCTTGGAGAAGAGAGTGTCATAGATGAAGAAAAATGAAAAAGGTGAAGAAGAGAGATTAACGAAGAGATGAGAGCAATTAGCAAGTGATGGTCTTTGATTTAGGAGAAATATCGTGGGTGAATACATGGCATGGCACATGTTCACTTTCTATAGGTTTTCATTTGGTTCTCTTTAACAACTAGTCCATTTGTCTCTAATTTCTAATCCAGTTGTCTCCTAATTTTCTATGACATTTGTCATTAAATCCTAATACCATTTATTAATAATTCTTACTGCCATTTGACACTTATTTCTATTACCATTTGTCAATTGTCTTGCTACTTGGCATTTTTTCTGGTCCCAAATATACCCAAAATCTCAGAAATTTCTTAAATTTCACCAAAAATCCTAAATCAATAATTATAATCACTAAATCAATTTTCAAGACAATTTAATCACTAGTCACATCATAACCACAATAAAATCATTTATACTCAGAAAAATGTCAAATGAATACATGTACAATCATTGTAATGTGTAAAAAAATTAATATTCACATGTGTGTATACTATATTATGCAAAAGCATGAAATGCATTTCCTAAGTTCTCATTGTTATTTCTCATGTACAATTATTCTAGGATTCTAACCCCTTTGCATGAGAAAACAAAATGTTACATCCACGGTCTATTGCACGATCGCTCATTAGACCATGCATAATCGAAAGTTGCTAAATATCGCAAAAGTGTATGGCCACGGGAAAGTGCACGGTTACGATGCACGGCTGTGCAATATTCCTTCAGATTTGTTGATTTTTCATTTTACGTCGTGTTTTCGTCCGAATTCCTCTCCTTTAAATCCATGAAGGCAATTATCACTTGTAAACACACTTGAAGCATATTAGGTAAAGTATAAAATAGAAAGTAAAATATATCGAATATGGGCATAAAAGTATAGTCAATTATGCGTTTATCACTTTCTTATTGATAAGATTTGAGTATATTGACTTAACAAGCATATTTAGGGGTAGAAGTATTATTAAATATACTTAGGAGAGAAGGATTTATTGATTTTTAAATTGGTACATGAGCTTTTTGCAAATTTCTCTTCTATTTGAAAAGTATTTTTGCATCCACTCTTTACCATAGCTAAAGGTTTTGCAAAAGGGAAGATGGAAGTTATTTAACTTTTTCTTTTAATCTTATACTTTCATATCTCATATACCTTTTTTTATCATAGACGAAAGAGGGAGAGATTGATGATATTGAAAGTTGATAATTTATGATGCATGAATTAAGGGGAATGTGTATTACTTATTGCTTTAATATAAAAGGAGTTGGTGAATCTATTTTATTATTTTATAATATCACCAAATGTTTTATAATCATATAAAACATAAAGAAAATCTTTGATTAAAGAGTTTCTAATCCATGATTTTGATCATAATAAAACATATTGCAACTTTTTTTCTTAATCCATAGAGATATTAGTAAGTTAATATATGCAAGATCAAGTTCAATAAAGGGTAAAGTGATCAAAGAAGTCAATTGAATAAATTGAGCAATTAAAGAATAATAAAAATGAGCAAAGTGTGAAAGTTTTAGGAGAATTCAAGTGAAGAACCAAGAGAAAATAGTAATCAAATATATCAATATTTAAACAAATCATTATAATCCTTCTTATAACTTATTTAATCATTTCAATCAATTAGGAGTTTAATTATAGATAATATTGTAAATACTTTATCATGGTCAAGAGGAAATTGAGAAAAGTTTTAAAGAAAACCTCTTGATGCATAAAAAGCATCTAAAACTTTTGAAGTGGATTTAGATCAAATTGTTGTCATATGAATGTGTTTTACTCTTAGAAATAACTTGAAAAGTTTAAAAAAATGTTTTAGGAAGTTTAATTGATTAATATACTAGTTGGCCACTTTTTGACAACATATACCATAAGTTTGCAACTACATTGGTCGACCAATATGACATTGGTTAATCAATATACTATAATGGTTGACCAATGTTTTTGTTACTAATTGTTATAATGCTTAGCTTTTGTTTGGACTGACTATTATATAAATAGGCTATATAAAAGGGAGATGTGTAAAGCAATTAAGAGATTTTGCTAAGACCCTTGAAATGATTGAGAATATACATGTGTACTTGACACTATATATTGAATCTTCGTTTATTAGTATGAGCAAGTGAGGGATGTTTTGAGTTATATGATTGTACAATTATTGTAATTGATAAAAAAAAATTTAGATTCAAATTGTAGGTTTTTTTTTAACCTTGAAAAAGATTTGTAGAGAGAATCAAGATACTTGTAATGATCTCTTGTCACCCGTAACTAAGAAGAATTTTGTATTGAGGGTTTATCTTCACTCATTAAAATACAAAAATAGTATATTCCTAAGTGAAATTTATAAAGTGAACTTACATCAAGGGTTACTTGATTAAATTACTACAAATTAATTTTGCCTCTTTTCTTATTATATTTTTTAATTATTGGCATTGTTGATGATTATTTTTATAAAAAATTGTTATAATCATTAGAATAAACAATTTGTTAATTAGTTTCAAAATAAGGTAAAAAGTGAATACACAAATTTTACCTTATTTCTTGCCTGCCATTCAAAAACTAACAATAAACAATATGATTCACTATACTATCTTGCAAATGATAATTATAACCCATTTGTAACTATTATCAATATGTCTAGCTAACAATAATTATTTACTCATTATTGCATATTTTGACTAACCTACTCTTCTAAGTAGATTGAAGAATTCTTGATGGGGTTTTTATTTTCTTGTAATTTGAATTCGTGATTAGTCTCTGTTAATATTTGAATCTTTTTGAAGAAGATACTTTCAATCTCTTCTTTCTCTCGATAAAAATGCTGCTGCTTCTAAAAATTGTTGACTTGCTTGACTGAGTGTTTCTTTCTTTTGACTAAGCTTTTTAATTGTCGGTGAGTTTCAGTCCTCAGTCCCCGGATCTTAGCATCACTATATACTTATGTCTCTTCACTCCGTAGCCCATCTTAACTCCTGCTAAATCCGTTAGCTTATCTCTTCAGTAGCAATGAAAACGCATGAACCCACAACACTTCCATCCTCTACTCACCTGTGTCCTTTACTAATTCTTCTCTACCTAACACAAGTTCAAGGTAGAATAGCCTTTCAACAATCTTGCTCTTCTTCATGCGGAGACATCCAAAATATCAGCTACCCTTTTCGCCTCGACACCGATCCACCTGGCTGCGGCGATACAGATTATCAACTGTCGTGCGAAAAAAACTTGACCCTTATGGAATTTCACTCAGGAAAGTATTATGTGAAGCAAATTTCCTACGATAAGCGTATAATTCGAGTGGTTGATGTTAATTTAGCAAGTGGTAGCTGTAACCTCCCATACAAGTCTGTATCAGTTGATGAAATGATAAGTGATGGTCGATATAAAGGAACAGTCCTTAACACTTATACAAGTTTTATTAGATGTTCGAGTAACATAAGCAATCAAGCCTATAGGAGTCTTCCTTGTTTGAGTGGAAATGGGTCTTATGTGTATGCTAGTTATGATACCTATATAATTTCTGATCTTCAAGGGTCTTGCTCGTTCCTTTCACGGGTTCCAACAATTTATCAGGCTGTGTTGTACCCGTCTTATGATAGTATCTTGAAGTTGATGCAATCAGGTTTTGATCTTGGTTGGTCTGTGGAATGTCGGGATTGTGTTGCATCTGGTTCTTTATGCTCATTGAGATCATGGGATGCTCCATATGTCTACCACTGTTACAGAGCAGGTCAGTTAACTCGTCTTACTTGATGTGATTAACCCATGTAAGAGATTTTGGTTGTGTTATCTGTTTGATGATAATCTATGAAGCTCATTTTGCTTTTCCTGTGATCATTTACAGGCATTCATATTCCCTCACAGATTTTGGCCATTATTTCAGCTATTTGGACCGTTCTGTTAGGTAGTTTTTTGAACTTAAATCCCATTACTTCTATATGCGTAAGTTTGATGCTTCAAAAATTAGCACTCTTTGTTTATGTTTTCTGGTGTCTTCAGGAATTAATCTTGTTGCGAGGTTCGTCCTTGCACCGATTGTTATAATTGCATTCCTTGTCCATAAATACAGAAGGGAAAAGAAGCTAGTGAATAACAAGGGGAACCTTCAGTTAAATCAGCAGTCTTTGATGCCCAAAAGATACAGTTATGCTCATATTGTTGCAATTACGAATGACTTTAAAGATAAATTGGGTCAAGGTGGTTTTGGTACTGTGTACAAAGGTCAACTTCCCGATGGTTCTTGTGTCGCTGTTAAAATGCTTTCTAATTCCAAAATCAAAGATGGGGACTTTACCAGTGAAGTCTCCATGCTTGGTCGGATTCATCATGTCAATATAGTGCAGTTAGTAGGATTCTGTTTAGAGGGGTCTCATCGAGCTCTTCTATACGAGTACATGCCCAATGGATCTCTCACTAAGTATATATTCCCAAGAGAACCAAGGCTTCAGCCCTTTACTTGGGAGAAGATCCTTCAAATAGCTTTAGGGACAGCTCAAGGGATCCAACATCTACATGGGGGATTCAGTGTTAGCATTATTCATTTTGATATTAAGCCTCAAAATATATTGCTAGACGAGAATTTTATCCCAAAGGTTTCAGATTTCGGGCTTGCAAGATTTTTCCAGAGGGGGGCAGATTTTATGGCCACTGACACTGCTCGAGGAACTATGGCTTATGTTGCACCTGAAATAGTTTCAGGTAGACTCAAAAAGGTCTCTTGCAAATCAGATGTTTATAGTTTTGGAATGTTACTGCTTGATATGGTTGAAAGAAGAAGGGTCCTTGATGGAAAAGAAAGCAGTACAAGTGAAACATATTTTCCATCATGGGTATATAACCGTCTCAATGAGAAAGGGGATTTAGAGCTTGAGAATGTCCCTGAAATTGAGACTGCAGTAATGAAGTTGTGTGTGGTTGGCATGTGGTGCATCCAAAAGAAAGCTGTGGAACGGCCATCGATGACCAAAGTGGTGGAAATGTTGGAAGGGGATGTTAACAGTCTGAAATTGCCTCCCAATTCCATACCTGTTCCTCAGTGTTTTGCTGGTCAGCAGTATGAATCCGATTCTTCAACAGAGCTGCTAATATCTGAGCAATAGAGCTAAGCTTGTAGGATCACTGATTCTCCTACAAAATAAAGGTAAAAAAACAAAAGAATGCAGTTTTTCATATGGAAGGCAATATGCTGTATTTATATGTTGCATGTATTTTAGTTTCTGGAGTGACATGCCTGCTGAGGCTTTAGTAAGGTCTTCTTGGTAAGGTCATGAAGTTGGTTTAGCTCCGTGAGTTGATGTTGTAACGAAGTTTATGTGCTCTTCAACATCAACATTCTTTAGGAAGACATCAACAGGTTGGCTATTGTTTTATATTATTTCTCCATTGTTGCATATGCAATCCTGTTTGTTCACCTACCTGAAGTGCTTTTTACTCCTGTTAACAAGTAATTCGACAAAATAAACATGTCTATCCGAAAGAAAGAACATTTGAGAAAATATCCTTATACAAATAGATAAAGTTTACAGCAATTCTCCGGTGCAAGTTATCTTAGTTGGGAACCGTCATGATCTTTGGCGGTAAAAGAAAATATCATCACTATGTAGTAATGTACCAACTTAAAATCTTAAAGCTAGAATTCACTCCACTCCAAATTTCAACTACTTTTGACCCAGTATTGCGGAAACGATGCATATTTACATGACAGCATAGGACTCGACATTTTGCAAATTCCATCTCAAAAGCTTAAGAAGCATTTAAACTATCCACGTAATTAAAAATGTCTGCTCTCATCCAAATATGGTTTCATAAAGATTTCAGCAAATTCATTTCTTTCCTGGGGTTCTATTTGAATCAATATTATGAACATCGTACCCTTACCAGTATTGGATTTAGTTTTGGTACAGTATTGTACTAGTACCATTCAATACTGAATATTATTTTGGGTAATTTTTAAATTTATGAAAGTCTTCGAATTTTTTAAAAATTGCAAAATAATTTCTCAATATATTTTAGTATATAATTTCTAATTTTACAATATCCATGTCTTCAAAAATTATAATAATAGAAATTTGAAATAATAACAATCTATTAATTCCTATGAATATTGCTTTTTATATATTTGATATATAAATAATAATCACAATTAATATGAAAAAAGATTATACAAGTATAAAATTAAGGACAATACAAAGTACTTAAAATGTTACAATTTCTTTAGATAATAAATAATATTACATCAAAACATCAAATAAAAATAATATATAAATATCAATAACTCTCTAATTACAATTTATAACAAGAGTTTTTGCCAAGGAAACAACCAACTATAAGTGAAACATGAAACAAGAGCATTTACAGGTATATTTATATTGCATATATGTAATTTAATATACACATCAAATATAAGTGAAATTAAAAGAAAAGGATAAGTGAAAGCCTAAAACTTCATTAAATCGAATATCCGCTCAAATCTCATTGACTTCAATTCTTATTTTGTACAAAATCCTCATCGTTGAAAGGAGCCCCATCATCACCATAACATGTCAATCTTTCCTATCCAAGATTATCTTTCAAGTCACTCTTATTCATCAAACCTGATTTCTTCAGAAACCCAATTCGACAAAAGATCGATATGGTTAAGGTAAATTAGATTTATAAAACTACATGCTCTATTAAGAGTCCTAGTAAACAAATAAAATTTAATTATTAAAAAATTACAATAAATGATATTCAACTTAACAATGATAATAATATACTTTTCCCAAAGCTTTAAGTTGTGTCGAACAAAAACTATGTCATTCAATCTTTTATGTTCCAATCTATTTCTTTTCTTGGAATGGATGAATTCAAATGTGCTCTAATTCCTTTCACACTCTAATGCGCTCACACATTAACTCAAAATTCAAATTGCAAATCTTTACAATTCTGGAACACCACTCCCGAATTAGTCCCACCAAGCAATTGCAAGACAACAAAAGCAATAATGTAAGAAATAAAATAATGATTAATTTTCAATAAGTAACAAAGGTGAAAAATTAATATAGCTAGATTAAACTTGTCTCTTTGACAAATAGTAATGAGCATCTTAAAATCACCAGAAGCATCCTTATAATTCTAAATTTGTGAAATAATTAATAGTATTCCCCTATTAACTTCATCTTTATTTGTAAAATTTAGTCTAAAATAGAGGCTAAAAGCTCAAATTGGAGCTTAACTTTTTTTAGTTTGATCAGTTTGGGACTTAAACTTGAAACCTTTTATTTCTATTTAGGAAAATAGTGACCATATAATATTAGAATATAAGAAACATATGCATATATTCATACAATGAAGAAAAATAATTTATTATGTAATAAAGTCAAACATTTATTTCCCTACAGGCAAAGACAACTATTTTGTAATTAAATTTAATTTCTATAGGCAAAAGGTAGCAATACGCATTGGATATATAAAATTAAATTTAATTATGATGACAAAACAAAATTTTTCATCTAGAATTCTTATT
>JANQAP020000078.1:665280-676551 GCA_026874005.2 Erythroxylum coriaceum
ATGCAACAAAACCTTGAGGTCTTGGGTTCGAGTCGTGGACTCACCCTTGACCAAAGAGGACAATACTGAGTAAGGTTATGTCCCGCAAACACACGCCACCGACCTAAGGGCGGGGTGTGGGGTCCAACATTCTCCATACTTCTTTAAAATCAGGATCAGTTGCATACTATGTCTTCATTGACCCAAAAATAATGCTATTGATGTAGAACATAGAGAGTAATTGTAGCTTTTGGCTAAGAGCATCTGCTACTTTATTCAACTTCCCAACCTTGTGCTTAATGCTGAAGTCAAATTGCTGTAGATAATCGAACCATCAAGAGTGCTTCGTGCTCAATCAAGTTTGAGACTGAAGGTGCCTAAGAGAGTCATGGTCGGTGAAGGCTATAAACTCGCAGTGAATCAAGTAGGACCTCCAATGTTTCAAAATCTGAACCAGTGCATTGAATTCCATGTCATAAGCTGAGTGCCTCTTCTTGGCATCATTAAGTTTTTGACAGAAAAATGCTATTAGGTGCCCTTCTTAGCTGAGAACTCCCCCAATTCTGATATAAGAAGAATCACAGGAAACTTTAAAATTTTTATCAAAGTCGGGTAGTCAAAGAACAGGAGTTGTGGATATCTTTTCTTTGATCTCTAAGAATGCCTTTGCTGCCATAGGAGTTCACGCAAAAGTCTTTGATTTCAAACATTCAGTTATTGGACATATAATGGTACTGAAGTTGCGAATAAACCTTCTGTAAAAGGTTGCCAATCCATGAAAACTCCTTACATCAAAAAAAAGAGTGAGGTGTTGGCCACTCAACAATTGCTTGTACTTTCGAGTGGTCTGCTTCTACTCCTCTGTGTTAGATTATAAAACCTAAAAAATTAACTTGAGGTTTCAGAAAAGAACACTTACGATGGTTGATATAAAGTTGCTCCCGTCGTAGGGTAATCAACACTTGGCGAAGATGTGTTAAATGAACCTCCCTTAAATGACTAAAGATGAGAATATCATCGAAGTACACTACTACAAATTTGCCTAGAAAAGGCTTGAGTACTTGTGTCATCACATGGATAAACGTGCCGGGTGCATTGGATAGTCCGAAGGGCATCGCAAGCGATTCGTATAGTCTATCTTTTGTTTTAAACGTTGTTTTCCACTCATCGCTAGGTCGAAGATGGATTTGGTGGTAACCACTTTTGAGGTCGAGCTTTGTGAAGACAGTGGCTCCTCCTAACAAATCCAGAATGTCATCAAGAAGTGGGATACGAAAGTGATATTTAATAGTAATCTTATTAACTGCTCAGCTATCAACACACAAATGCTAGCTTCCATCCTGCTTTGGTGTGAGTAGAGTGGGCACGACATAGGGGCTCAAACTGTCATGGATTAGTCCTTTATTCAACAAATCTTGCACTTGTTGTTGTAGTTCATCATTTTCAGTTGGACTCATCCTATAATATGGTAAATTAGGCAAAGTGGAACTAGGTACGATATCAATTGCATATTGAATATCACGGAGAGGTGGTAAACTGTTGGGTAATTCTTCCGACATTAAATCCTTATACTCTTCAAGCATCTCGGCAAGTTCAACTGGTATTTATCCATCAAATTCTTTGGTAGCTCGTCCCAATAACATTATCACTACATTTTCCTCCCGGACAACTCTAGTGAACTGGCGTAATGTGAGGATTTAGACTTCTTGCTTCGGAGCCTCAAATTTAGTATTAGGAAGAGGCTCAAGCATAATCTTCTTATTGTGAAAAATGAAGGAATAGGTATTCTCGTATCCATCATAGCTCGTACACCGATCATTCATCCACGATCATCCTAATAGCAAGTGACACACCGTCATAGGGATCACGTCACACCAAACTTCGTTCGTGTATCTCTTGCCTAACGAAAGCTTGACAAGGCAATGATACTTAACTAGAAGTGAATTGGAATCATCTATCCAGCTAACCCGATAGGGAGTTGGATGAACCTCTCGCTTGAAATTTAACCGATTAGCTACCTCCTCTGAAATAACATTCATACCACTGCCATTGTCGATGATCACATTCAACACTTTGCCATCCCGCTCAAATCTGGTATGAAAAATATTGGTTTGTCTCCACTTGTGGTCATTGGCTTCCAAATTGACCTTGTTTCCAATTAGCACCCTTTGAATTACACAATTAGGGAGGTTTGTAGCTTGCAAATGCTCTTCGTCACAATCTAGTTTAATGCTTTCACGTATGTTGTCTTCCTTTTCATCCCGTTGAACAAATACTAAATCTTTCTCACAAATGTAGGTAATTTTTCTTTCACGTGTGGGACAAACAATAGCAAAATGGCCAAAACCTTTACATTTGTAGTATTGTGGGCCTTCACCAAATGCCTTTGCCTTTAAATCTCCTATAGCTCCATGTTTTGTTTGGTCCATTGGTGGCACTATCTTTATGCTAGAAGCTACTACAGGATGAGTAGTTTTGGCATCAAAAAATTGATGTCTTTTGAAACCTGAAGAACTAGGCTGCCTTTCTAGTTAGAGGGCCAACTAATAAGCCTCATCAACATTATAAACTTGAGCTGTCAACATGTCTCTACAGATCTCAGGTTTTAGCCCTTCAAGTATCGTGCCAACAATTATGCCTCAGTCTCTACCACTTTGCTTCTTACTGTAAGTTTATGGAATCTTTCGATGTATTGATCAATGGAGAATCTCACCCCTTGTTTCAGCTGTAACATATCTTCGTAAATATTTTGCTCATAATTAATCGATAAATACTTTGCTCGAAGACATTCTTTCATCTCCCCCCCATTCTAACACATGTTGTTATCGTGTACGATGAAGCTGATCCTCCACACTGCTTCACTAAGCATGAGCCGACCTTTAAGCTTCATCTTTATAAATCTAACCTTCCGTTTTTTTGACACAAAAAATAATTCAAAATAATCTTCAATAACTATAAACCAATCATGAAACGCATCATAATCAAGCTTGCCCAAGAAATCAGGGACATCTACCTTGATTCGTTTGGTCATATCATCTGCGGGTTCTCGGTAACTTCCTTGTATGTGATTTATATGATCTTGATGATAACGTTCTCTTTTATGCATGTATCTTCGTTCCCTTCCTCGTCTCCCACCCATCTGCACCTCCGCGTCCCCCAAATCACTGCCCTCGATCCAATCTTCCCTCTGATGGTGTCTCTGATGATGAGGTCTACCTGACCCTTCTCGGTTCCTCCTTTCATCCATAGCATCCAATCACCTTATTATTGCCTCCAATGTAGTTGAAATCTGCTCCATCTGATGTTGTAAGTTTTGGTTTGTGTTGGTGCTCTGGGTGTTGGGAATATTGGAGTTACTTTCCATTGAATTATAGACTAAACCACTCTTAGTTCTGGGCATATAGGAGATGCTCATATCGAAGTGGGCTCTGATACCAATATGGTGCAAGTACATGTGAAGAAAAAACTCAATCTCTAACTAGTTTCTTCTTAAAAATAGGAAATCTCTTCCTTAGGAATCCCTCCCACTCATAGAAATTGGATTTTAAGTCTCTATCCTCTATTGATTTGTAGGTGGGCTATAAATAGCCAATGAACAAACAAATGCAATCTAAAATTGAACAATTGCAATCGAGATTTAAGGAACGTAAATGAAACAGAAAATTGAAATAAATTGATAAAGATTTATACTAGAACTACTGGAAACTTCGAGAATATTGGGAAGAAGTTTTGACAACTTCAACCATGTGGTGCTAATTTGGCATCAACTCTCTAATGAGTTAGATTACGTGTAGGTTTTAGAAGGACCGAACTACTATACATTGATTCTATCTTCTTTCCATACGTCTCTTTATTTGTGTTTTTCTTAGCTTATCACCTTAAATAATTGTTTTTCTTGTGATTATGCAATTGGTTGTCTTGAGTTTCCTTAAGAAGGAATTGCATATAATGTTGGCACATAGGGATGTGGGTTGGGTTGGGCTCATGCCAGGTACGCCAGAAAGATTGAGCCCGACCCCTAACCTAATTGGGCCTAGGACCTGGGGCCTAAAGTCTGATCGAGCTCGGATTGGCCCAAAATTTTTATTGATTTTATTTATTTAAAATTTTAATAAAAATATATAATGAGAAATTCAATTAATTAAAGATACGAATTTCAATTGGTTAATAAAAATTGAGATTTTATATTGAATAAATATATAAAATCTACACATATTGATAAAATAAATAAGATAACACAAAATTCGTTAATAAAGAAGGATATGATTATATGAAATGAAAAGAAATTATAGTTAAAGTGATCAATTCAATTAATTGAAATTGCGAATTTTAATTGATTAATGAAAATTGAGATTTTATAATAAATGAATATATTAAACATACATATATTGATAAAATAAATAAGACGAAACCAAATTCATTAATAAAAGATGATAGGATTATAGGAAATGAAAGGAAAATATTATAATTAAAGTGATCAATTCAATTAATTGAAGTTAAGAATTTAAATTGATTAATAAAAATTGAGATTTTATAATGAATGAATATATAAAATGTATATATATTGATAAAATGAATAAGATGAATCCAAATTCATTAATGAAGAGGATATGATTATAGGAAATGAAAGAAAAATTGTATAATTAAAGTGATCAATTCAATTAATTAAAGTTACAAAATTCAATTGATTAATAAAAATTAAGATTTTATAATGAATGAATATATAAAACGTATATATATTGATAAATGAATAAGATGAAACTAAATTCATTAATGAAGAGGAATAAGATTATAGGAAATGAAAGAAAAAGATTATAATTAAAGTGATCAATTCAATTAATTGAAGCTACAAATTTCAATTAATTAATAAAAATTGAGATTTTATAGTGAATGAATCTATAAAATGTACATATATTGATAAAATGAATAATATGAAACTAAATTCATTAATGAAGGAGGATAAGATTATAGGAAATGAAAGAAAAATATTATAATTACTCAATTAATTAATGATAAGAAAAAATTCATTAATTGATAACATAATTTAAAAAATGATTATCCAAATTTTTTAAATGATACAATTTACAAAAATTCAAGATAAAAATCATGAAATAATATTCCAGATTTGGAGTTTGGGATTTTGAGAGACTGAGTGTAACGCTGAATTTTCTGAGCCCTTTTGTATTGGTCTATACTTGGAGATACTATTGTATATATTTGACATATATGTATTGACATATATGAGTTCAAAAATATATTTGAACCCTTTCGGTATATATGTCAGTGATGTACAATGTTATATGCCTTTATATGAACTTAGAGCTTATCGGTATGTGAAATCTTGGAGATTTCTGACATATAAGCTTCTAAGTGTGTAAAATTGAGTCCATTGGATGGATATGGCCATGGTGGCTGAGTTAAATGTGTTCTAATGCCTTAGAGGTGACTAGACATGATTTATAGACTTATTGGACACTTAGAAAGTTTAATTTGAAAGTTGATGTACAAAAGAGCTTATTTACAACCTTTTTTTTAGAGTACGAGGGAAACTCCATCTAGGGGACCCAGCGGGCAACACCTCGTGTGCAATGGGGGACTCAACGAGCAACACCCCCAGTAGAGGGCCCAACAGAACAACACTCCTAGTGGATAAAATCCCCAGTTGTCCTAGGCTCTTACAAGGACTGCAGCAATATGGTATGGAATCGAACCTGGGACCTAGCGCACGCCAAGCCCCGCTCTCAACCATCCGGCCACAGCCCTCAAGGGCCTTATTTACAACCAGTTAAAAGTTAAGGGACTTAAATGTAATTTTTCAATTCTTGGAGGACCAATGTGTAATTTTAGAAGGCTAAGGGGCTTAATTACAATGTTTAAAATTTTAGGGACCAAAATGAAAATAAAAGCATTGGTCATTCTCAAATTTTGGGTTTAATTGCAAATTTAGGAAAATTTTGAAGGGTATAATGATAATTTCACATAAACTAAGGGAAAAAAGGTAAATTTACCATGTTTGATCAAAGAAGAGTAAAAATCTAGACCCTTCTCCTTGTGTGTTCATGCATCCCACCATAAAACATTAAAAACACTTTGTTTTTAATTAAAAGAGAGGAGAAGAGAGGAGAAGAAGAAGAATTTTCAGTCATCATCAAATTTCCACCATTCTTTTGACTCTCCAACCCAAACCAAGGTGTTCTAAGTTAATTTGGGGTCAAGGAACTCAAATATATCATTAGATTTAAGAAATTATCAAAGGATTTTAAGATATCACCAAAGGAAAGTTTAGGTAAATTTTGTCTCATCTCTCTCTGCATTATGATTTTGAGTTTGGTGTTAAGCTATGCTATTCTCCAAGCTTGACTATGCATGAGACATGGTTTAGATGAATGAAATGAGTAATGGAGGAGTTTCTTTAAGTCAAAAATGCCCTCTCTTTGGTGAAAGTTGGCAAAAATTTGAATATCTTTTGAAATTGATGGTTTAAATGGATTCTATGAAGTTAATTGTATATGTATAATGTGAATTGATGATGAAAAATAAGGAAGAAGTACATTAGAAGGAGGCTTTCAAGTTTATGCCTTTAGGTGTTTGACAAAATACCTAAGTAAATTTGGCATAGGATTTAAGGATTGCAATGGTGTGCATTAGAAAGAGGCTTTCATGTATACTTAAAGTAAACTTGAATTTTTGCTCAGATTGAGGAGTAGTGGCCTAATGTGCTTAGACAAAAATGTGCTTAATTATGCTTTGAAATTTGTAAGTATTGGATCAAAGGCATTAAATGCCTTGGAAAATGCAAAGGAAAGCTTATGTGAAAAATAAGGGAAGTAACCATATAAGAAGCTTCATGGCCGAATCCTATAGCTTAAAAATTGTGATATTGTGTTTTATACACTTATGTGATGATGTATAAATATGAGATATATGTTTGAGTAGTGAATACATTGCATTTGTATATATAAGGGCTCGGGACCTATGAATCAAGATGCTTGTATTGAGGATTGTTGAAGTCAAAGGAGTGTACATCTTCTTTTGAGGTGAGTTGGGGAAAACATATCTCTCAAATGGGATTAGGACATCCCCAGACATGCATGATGACTTGTATGTGAATATTGAACCTAGGTAATGCTTAGTAGAACTGATTCTCAAATAGATGCTAGTATGTTATTGTATTTAATAAATGACATTGTTTTGAATAACTCTTTACACTTGGAGTGAAACTGATGTTTTTATTTCATATTTTGAGGAATGATATTGTTTTTAACAAATTTACAATTGAAGTGCAGAGGACAATGTTTGATTTTCTGAAACTACATTTTTGAATAACTTTGCACTTGGAGTGCAAAAGATGACTTTTTTTCATGAAATAACATTTTGAAACTTACATATGCATAACCGAGTCATGTATGCTGCGTGTATGTGTTCTCTTTTGGCTTAGAGCTATGACAAGTTTCCATTTTATCAGTTGGACCGATAAATAAGTGCATGGTACTTTACTTGATTTTTTTGTATTTAATATTTGTATACGATTTTTTATGATTGGAGAGGAAGCGATTGGCCAATTGTGTGCTGGGCACAACAGATTAAGCGACCCTATACCTTTGACACTGGTACATAAAAGTCGTGTCCTTGTTACGACATCATTCTATAGGTCTCGCGAGTGATTGCACACCCAGAGGTCTATTCACTGACGAGGTCATCACCTAGGGTTATAACGCTCTTGTCGATCGTAGTCTAGACTCACCACAGATGAAAATCGAGTCAACTCAAGGATTCGGTGGGTGTGCACACTAGTTTGGCCCACTAGTGGTGACACATATAACTATTTTGGCTTATTTTGAGATTTAACTTCTTGACGAGATTTGATTTTTACATGTGAATTTGTCTGCTCTTGTGTATTGATTGGAACCTATGTTCATTGAATGAGTGATTAATAGGCTAGGCCTATGTCGTTCCTAACCAGTATGGTATGAGTCATAGACTAGGTCTATATGTTTCTATGTCATGCATATTCACTTCATAGGTGGTTATATGCATATTAGATATGTAAAACTGTCTTTAGGTTATTTAGACCGTTTTGGTGTGTACTGGTTCCTGTTTGCAATATATGTCTTTTTCTCACTCACTGAGTACATAGTGTACTCACCCCCCTCTGCTTTCCAACCATGCAGGTTAATTTGGTGAGTCTGAAGTTCTGAGTGGATCGGGCGGTCTTTTGACATTTTAAGGGTATTACCGCAAATGGGTAGTCTCTGCTTTATACTTTTATTGCATAGTGGCTCATGATTATGTTGATATTCTTTAAAATTTTGTAAATTAACTCTTGATTGTCTTGTGATTTGTAAATAACCTTATGTGTGAACCTTTTGTGTTGTCCAAATGTTTTTAAAGATATTCAATTAGCCTTGTATAGTCAGGTTGAGGGTACTGTGAGTATCTTTAGCCCGGGTATGAGGCAACTGTCATATGCCCGATGTGGTTCCAGGTCGTGACAATTAAATTGGTATCAGAGTAAGGTTTTTCTATTTTCAAAAGTGTTATTACTGTTTTCAAAAGGTTTATGAGCCTTAGGAGTTAGGTCTAGGTGTCAACTTTCTTTGGTCAGGAAGTTGAGTCTCGGATCGTTAAGTTGACACCCTTAACGGTCGAATGATTTCGACCTCGGTGAGAGTACTTGTTGACATTACTTGGGGTGTAAGGGACATCAGATAAACTAGGCTTAGTTCGATCTATTTTATTAAAAAATGTCTTTTTCTTTGATTTTATAGTGATAGCATGGTTGGATGAGGAAGGGGAAGTCATCGCAAGGTTAGACCTTTTCAACCTGAGCCAAAGGAATACAACGTTGAAGTAGTTGTAGAACCAGTGGTTGCTGACTCTTAGTGTTGTAAGATGTTGTGTCTACTCTCGGCAGAGATGCTAAAGTTTTGATCGACACTGGAGTGCAAAGGTCCTTTGTTAGTGTGACCTTTATCGAGGACATTAGTCGTCCCTGAAGCCATTAGATTCCCCCTCTTATTATAGTCACTCCTCTTAGAGACCAAGTGACTTGTGATGAAGCATATATGGCCTCTGAGATAAAGGTCGGTGATGCTGTGTTAGAGGTAGATCTTATTCTCCTTGATCTCTAAGATTTCGAGGTGATATTGGGGATTGACTGGTTAGAGAGGCATCGTGCCAGGGTTGGTTGTTATAAGAAAGAGGTGGAGTTTGACACTCAGGGTGGAGTCTCAATTAAATTTATTGGTGACCGACGAGTGTTCCCGAGCTGTTTGATATTGGTGGTCAAGGCTAAGAAGTTTATTCGTCGTGGATGCCAGGCATACCTCTCACATGTGATTGACACTTTGGCATAGATGGTCAAGCTTAGAGATGTTCTTATTATATACGAGTTCCCCGATGTCTTTCCCTAGGAGTTACTTAGATTGCCACCTAATCGGGAGTTTGATTTTGTGATTGACTTAGTCCTAGGGACCACATCGATATCTTTACCACTATATTGCATGGCACCAGCTATATTAAAAGAGTTGAAGGTTCAATTACAAGGGTTATTAGACTAGGGCTTCATCAGACCAAGTCATTCATCCGTAGGGAGCACCAGTATTGTTTGTCAAGAAGAAGGATGGGACCCTCTTTATGGTTAATTATCAACTATTAAATTGGGTTTCCATCAAAAATAAATATACACTCCCCATGATCAATGACTTATTTGATCAGTTGATAGGAGCTATAGTATTCTCAAAAATAGATCTGAGTCTGGGTACCATCAGTTGAAGATTGCTAAAAGTGATATACACAAGACTGTTTTCTAGATGAGGTATGGACACTATGAATTTTTGGTGATGCTGTTCGGATTGACAAATGCACCTGTAACATTTATGGATCTCATGAATAGGGTGTTCCATCCTTATTTAGATCAGTTTATCATAGTCTTCATTGATGATCTTTTGCTTTATTCTAAAGATGGGGAAGAGCATGCTAGACATACTTCGTGAAAGACATTTGTACGCAAAGTTTTCAAATTGTGAATTTTGGCTGAAGGAGATAGGATTGCTTGGGCATGTGGTATTAGGAGAAGGTATTTATGTGGATTCAAAAAAAAAGTGGAAGCTATACTTGAGTGAGAACAACCCAAGAATGTGATTAAAGTTCGCAGCTTTCAAGGATTAGCTAGTTATTATTGGAGATTTGTTAAGGGCTTCTCAGTACTTGTAGCCCCTTTATCGAGGCTTACCTAGAAGGGGGTAAAATTTCAATGGGATGATAAATACGAGGCGAGTTTTTAGGAACTGAAAAGACGATTGACTTCTGTACCAGTGCTTGCTTTACCTACCTAAGGGGTTGGGTATGAGGTATATAGTGACGTCAGTCGTCAGGGACTTGACTGTGTACTTATGTAGGCCGGGCGACTGATCGCATATGCTTATAGTCAATTAAAGAAGCACGAATTAAATTATCCTACTCATGACTTGGAGCTCGCGACGATGGTGTTTACACTCAAGATTTGGAGACACTATCTTTGTAACATCCTGTTACCCATGTTGAGGCTAGAATAGTAATTATGAGAGATTAGTAAGAAATTAGAAAAATGCATTTCATACTTATGCATTATATGATATGCTCATATTCATGAATATTGAATTTTTGCACATGAAAATAACTGTACATGCATTCATAGACATTCCGGATATAATTGATTTAAAATTGAATTGTGAATCTAATTTTGTGAAGGATTGTGGTTTTTATATGTTGAAAAATTAATTTGGAGAGTGTATTTAGTAATTTAGAATTTTTGCAGAATTTTAGAAAATTTTCTGAAAATTTGGGGAAATTTTGGACTAGGAAAAATGTCAAGTGGCAAGATAATTGACAAATAGTAGTAGAAGAATTAAGAGTCAAATGGCACTAAAATTTTTATTTATGACTTTGGGATTTAATGACATATGTCATTGAAAATTGGAGACAATTGGAGTTGAAATTAGAGTTGAATGGACAAATTGAATGAGATAAACCTAAGTGAACCTATAAGGAGATGACATGTGGCAAATCAATATTCTTTTAATTGTAAAGACCCTTCCTTTTTTTGTTTCTCACGATGCTTTCTAATTGAACGGGATTTTGTTTTTGTTTTCTCTTCTTCTCTTTGTTACTTCCTTCTTCACTCTCACCTTTCACGATTGTGAATCTCCAAGCCTTCATTAACACTAAAGCTTGATTTCATCTTTCACTCATCACTCCCATCTTGTTTTCTTCTTCATTTCTCACCAAAGACCCAAACTCCCAACCTCCATG
>JANQAP020000078.1:688866-708734 GCA_026874005.2 Erythroxylum coriaceum
CACCAAAGAATCCCACAAATGCATATATAATATCTAACAATAACATACATAACATAACCATAGAATATAAGATGGTAGCTCTATATATAATTCTTTAATCGGCATGTGAATGGCAATAACTAGTACTTAAAAAGTAGAAAGTTAAGAGGGAAAAATGAATTTATAGTTTCCTAAGGAAGTGATACGATAAAGAAGAAGAGAAACAAGATATAAGGTAGAGAGAATAAAGAGATTAACCCCTAATAAAAAAAGCACTCACCATTTCTTGCTATTTCTTCATTTTAATTTAAATTTTAAAAAATTATTAATTTTTTTCTTTACAAGACAATATAATTTATCCATATCTTTAATTCAAAATAAAATAATTAATGTCCTTAAATTTAAGTAGATAAATTAAAATTTTAAAACCAATCAACTTAGATTTATAAAATATTAAAATAAATTGTATGATAACGCAATTTAAATTTTCAATCCAATTAAATTCATAAAATTTAATACAATTTAGCTTAATTTTTAATTTAGATATTACAAATCATCCATCGATCCATTTTTAATAAAAAAAAAGTTAGTTCTGAATCTTTTTCACTTTGATTTGAAATATTCATGTTTTGTGTACAGCCCTCTCCACACATTATATGCTCTTTCTTCCTTTGTTTGTGACTATTTGCTACTTGGTGTATGATAAATATTTGTAACGAATAACGATGAATAGGAACTATTACTATAGGAAAGTCAAAATCTCGTTACCTTAGAGTTGTATCACCTTCAGACATCTTTTCTTAAGCTTATATAAGCAAGACAAATTATTGTAGAATTTTTTGTTCCAATACAAAGATAGAGAGGTTGAAAAATTTTAAGCTTAGTTGTACTTGACTTTATGCCTTCCTACTTTGAATTAGTCACAAAAATTACAGTTGGATTGGTTTTAATTTAAAATATCAATTAACATAGTAATATTATTTATGGATAACAAATTTTAAAATCCCAAACTTTTTAAGATTTTTCAATTTAGTACCAAAATTTTTAAAATTTGCAATTAAGTGATCAATATTTTAAAACATTAACAATTTAATTCAAAACGTTAATTATGATAGTAATTTGCTAATTTGAGTAGTGAAATTTTTGTTATTCATGATATAGAAGTGTTCACATGAAAAAATTATCAATACTCCAGTTTAACTATGACTACTGTTTTTCTATATGAATATTTACATGTTATAAATAGTAAAGATTTTATTTGTCAAATTATTAAAATTTTAAAAGATTTAGATGCTAAATTAAAAGTATTTTAAAATTTTGATTATTGAATTAACAAAAAAGCCACAAGCTTTTTGGCAGGCGATTGGCTGGACGTTACTACTCACTTTCCAGCGCTGCATCTACATGGACACCGTCGGTCACCGTCCCACTCTCCATTCCAGCTATGCGCCATTCTTTATTTTATATTACATTATTCATTACGGTCCTAAGTCCTGTGTGTGATGTTTTGACTCCATCCCTTGTGATATTTTCTTTTCCTGTATCGAATCGTTGTTTGAAACGGTTGAGTCGGAGTATGCTGCATTTGCTTTTGTCTGGCTAGTAGAAGTCGTGGATTTATATTTCTCCGGATCCCGTGTAGCTTCTCTTTTGGATGAACAAACTACTCTTCAATTCAAGTTTATGTAGGAGACAAATGGGTAGGAGAAACAGTAGGAGAAACATGCTCTTGTTGGGAGTCTCCAGCTCACTGCTCAAAGATCTTCTCATATTGAGACAGAAAAAATCCATTTGAAAACTAAAATCTTATTGCCTCAAAAACGAATATATAAATCATAAATCAAATCCATTACCATGAGCATGTTTCACAAACAACCAAACTGTAACCAGTCGGTAAAATAGCCATCAGGAAAAGGCCACCTCACCTGACTCGACTCCTACACAAACAAGATTTTATTTCTTTTTGCTTTCCTTAATTTCACCAAATAAGTATAGAATTAGAAAGAAACAATTCCCATATTATTATTCTTTTTGATTTATTAAATAGAAAACAAGATAGCTTGATTGCCTGTAAGACAATATTTGCCCTGTCACCCTCCTTCCTCCACTCTCTTTCTTTGTCTCTGTTTTGTTTCTCCGACCCACTACCTCCTCACCCATGGACCAACCACAACCATAACCGCTCTCCTCCCCCCCTCTAACATCCACCTCAACTAACCTAGACTCCGTCAACTCCTCCCCAAGATCCCGTACCACCGAGTCCTATTTGGACGACCCTCCACTTCTCTCCTCCTCCAAGCTCCGGCTCATGTGCTCCTATTGTGGCCACATCGTCTCCCGTCCTCACGACAAGTCCTTATGCTACCTTGGTGGCGACATCCGCATCGTACTTGTGGACTGACACACCTCACTCTCCTCCCTCTCCACGCATCTCTCTAACACTCTACTAAACGGCAGGTTGTTCACTCTCAAATACTAGCTCCTCAATTAGAAAACATGATAGACGAATACGATCACACCAATACTAATGCCCTCAATTCCTCCTCCTCGAGACCATCGAGACTCTGTCTCTCTCTCTTTCTCGTCAAGCCTGACTTATCGCAGGCCGTTGGGCCACAGGACTGGTTTTTGAACGCGTTGAATCGGGCTACTACTGGGTTGTCGAACAGAGGCTTCTCTGATTCAGCTTCCGTCAATTGCTTGCTGGGTCTTGACGATGATGCCATCAACACTAATAATATTAAAGATGATAGACATCACCTGGAGGGTTTCAATAAGGATTCAAAGCAAAGTGGTCAGGATGTTCACTCTCTGGCGGACTCTCCTATGTTGGAGGCTACGTCCTCGTTTGGTTCCTCTTCTTCTTCCCCATCAATGGCCAATTTGCCTCCCATAAGGGTTCACGTTGACGACGGTAGTGGTGGTAGAGGTGTTGTGTAGGAGCATAAGGTTCTGGCTATTGAGGATCAGTTTGCACAGATTAACGTTGTTGGTGGTGGGCTATCGTCGCCTCCTTAGATTCCTGTGTCTATTGCAGTTTTTGGTGTACTGGTGGGTACTCCAATGGTAGTGGGGGATTTTCACAATGGTAGTGGGTACTCCGAAGATGAGAGATCGGACCAAGGTGTTCCATTTGGCCACCGCCACCGCCACCACAAACACAAACACATACTTTGCCTTCTCAAACACCACAGAAGTCAAGTGTTGGTGCTGGTGGTGTGAGTGGTGGCATGGTCAATTTACCTTCGCCAGATTCAGATTCAAGGTACTTATATGACACTTCACGTTTTGTTAGCTTATAAACAATCATAATTTGAGAGTTAGCTTACAAAAATTTATGGGGCGTTTGGTTTGATCACGGGGTTGGCTATAGATATGGGTATAATAGTAGCAGGGGATGGGAATGGGTATGAAAAATAAAAAAATGATGTTTGGTTTGTAACTTGGGTTTCTGTATAAATACCAATAATGTTGTTTGGTTTGTTGCATTAATGGGAATGAAAGATAATACAATACTATTTTTACCCTCAATAAAAATGAAAATAATTTGCCCTTCATATATTTATTGGGGCTATCTTTATATGTTTAACTTACAATAAACAAAATTAATCAGTTTTGTCAAGGAATTTTATCCCAATTTTCGAGCATTAGACGAGCTATATGATCATTTGTCAACAGAGCTGCTTAATGAAGAGTTCTTAGTGTCCTTTAACCCTCTAATATCTCTTAGCATCTCACACAATATACCAAATGTGCGTCTATCCATTCGGAGCTCACTAATACAAATATAAGGGAAAAAAGGAGCAGATTGGTTTTATGATTCTCGTTCAATCTATAACCATATGCACTTTCACATCATCTAACTATATAGCAGATTGGTTATTCTCTTGATTAAATCATAAAACGAGAGATTTCATAAAATATACCTGGAGGCGCAGAATAAAAAATTCTTTCGTTGATGAGACGCGATAAGGTAGGATGGGAGATCGTAAGGAATTAAGAGGTGATAAAGAAGTAAAGAGGAAGGTAGGGCAAAGGCTGAGGATAAAAGAGTAAAAAGTAAACATGATTAAAACTTAGGCTGGAATGAAAACTCGATACTCACCCCCTTTGGTGGGTTTAGTAGATTCGCAAATTTAATGGAATAAATCCATTCTCCTAGAATTGAAAATCCCAAAATAAACACTGTTTTTTACAATTATTCCATTCCTTTATTCCCAAACCCTCAAACTAAACGCCCCCTTATAATCTGATTTGGGTTCTTTATGTTTGTTTTAACGTCTCAGTGATAGTAGTCATAGCAATGCAATAAATCATCTAAAGCCTCTGATATATCAAGAATTGGTTGTGCAATTAGCAAACCGGGCTTAAGCTAACGCTCTGGATCCTAAGTTCAATGTCTCGGATCCAAATGACAGGGTATAAATTCAACTTCATGTTCAGGATGCTGGGTATGCTTTGCAATCGTATTTAGACCAACAACAACAGCAAATACTGCAATATGTTCATGCTTCTCCTCATTATATTCACCATCATCCCACTGGCCCAGTCCCAGTCCCAATCCCAATCCCTATCCCTATCCTGGCCTGTTATCCTTTGCAACATCACCATCACCATCAGCATCAACATCACAATCAGCAACTTGAGCAGCAATACCCAGTGTACTATGTGCAGGATATGCAACACCAACCTTACAATTTGCATGTTAGCAGTCCAGTATAGCTGAAACTACAACAATCTCGTCTATTTGTCCTCAAACTCCAAATGCTACGATGCTGCCTCTTCCTACAGCTTACGACCCTGTGAGAAATGCTCCTATTGTTAAGCCTGAAATGACTGCTGCGGGGATGTATAGGACCGCATCCATTGGGACATCCCAATTAGTTCAAGTCCAATCTAGCCAACATGAGCAACAGTATGTTGGCTATGCTCAAGTTCATCACTCATCTCAGTCTGTTGCGTCTACTTCCACTGGCACTGCTAATTACTCTTATGATTTGGCAGATCCTGCTCATGCTCAGATATGCTACACTCAACCTCTGGCACCCTCTATTCGTTCCCACTACAAGACCATGACAACTGTTCTATTGCCAGAAGCCTCTGTGCAGCTTCCCAATGAGAACATCAAGCAACAGATCAGAACTTAGCAGCCGTTGTGAGATTGTCAAGAGAGAAGATACAATTTTGAAAGAAGGTTTTGTGGTTTATATTAAATTTTGTGTTTGGTGTCTGTCTTACTATTGGTATTGTTTCTTGGTCATGGAGTTATTTTCAATATATTTACTCTGGAATTACTGCCATATTTTACTATCATAAGCGAGGTAGTTAGTTTGGGGTATACTGTAAAAGCTCAAAAAATGAGTAAATTGTGTGCTTGTGCAGTTGAAAAATGAG
The DNA here is from genome assembly GCA_026874005.2 of Erythroxylum coriaceum. Lineage (NCBI taxonomy): Eukaryota > Viridiplantae > Streptophyta > Magnoliopsida > Malpighiales > Erythroxylaceae > Erythroxylum > Erythroxylum coriaceum. The sequence goes on from JANQAP020000078.1 coordinate 694,240, forward strand.
TTACTGAATAAATGTGATATATCTTTTCTGGTCCTCCAATTCTTGTTACCTTAATTTTTTGAGTGGTATACAGTCTTAAGGTCTGCTTTCTTATTTTGGAATTAATTGTTATGATGTCCTCGCAGTTTAAGCTTTTTCTTTGGGTAGACCATATAATTTGCTACTCGCTTAAATTTTGTGAAGGAGTTGCTTCTTTGTAATACTGCTGATCAGTAAGCTATGTAATGGCCACAAATTTTTACTTTCCTGTAATTTTGTGATTAACCACTCCATGAATCACACTAATACAATCTTCCTATGTTTTCAAGAAATGATGCTGAAAATTGGTCGCTTCATGTTTGTAAAATTTCTGTCGATTTGTTTTATTTAGGGAATTCATTTGACCATATTCACAAACTCCATTTCGGATAATTTGGAATAAAAATTTAAAGAAGAAAATAGTATTTACCAAGGTCCACATTACGGCTACCATGGATGGAATTGGATAAAAAAATTTAATTAACTATTGGTTTACAATTACCTCAAAACTATGGGTTATGAAGCTGGTATGGGTAGCATACCGTATCAGTTGGTACTGACTAAAAATGGTACAATACCCATTAGTTTTGTGTCGTTACTTACTATTATTCAGTACCAGTGTTGGTATCGAAATACTGGCAATTTTTGAGCTAAAATGTAATTTTTAAAAAATTTTGGACTAAAGTGTAAATTTAAAAAACAACCCAAATATTTTAACCTATCCATAATCTTGCCGCACTCCCTACCCCCTTACCCTTGGAATCATATCCTCAGTACCCACTATCTTATACCAACTCTGTTCTACGCGATATTAGCCATATAAATGTGTGGGATCCATGTGGGACTTAAAGAAATATATGGATGAGATCGCATGGAACATAGTAGGTATAAGGTAGTGGTTACAAAGGATTTCAATTGCCTTACCCCTAGCCACTATACATCCAGCCGCCTCTAGTATGCTTTTTCTCTCACCAACCACCCTAGTCGCCTGTTGTGTCGTCTTGTCTTCACGTTGCCTTTGCCTGGGCGTTGTAGTCGTTGACTCTCCTCACTAGTCCCCTTGCCTCACCAATTATCTCGTTTGTGCAGTCGCCTTACGGTCTCGCCTCTGCCACCGTCGCCTATTTAAGCCTCAAGGTTGCAATTGCAAAATGCAAATCAACCATTTTATTTCAGCTTTGAATAATTGAAAATTTGAAATGTGCTTAGTGCTTTGCCGATTTATGTTGTATTGTGTACTTGTATTGCTTGAATGTTGAGTGTTGACTATTGAGTTAATTTATAATTGAGTAGTTATTGTGCATGTGACAATGTGAGTGACTTATAGTTGTGAATTATGAGTTTTGAAATTGCATTTTAAAAACTGAGGATAACATATAGATGTATTTGTTTTATCTAAAATTTGGAGATTTAGGAATGAGATTGAGAATTTATATATAATTAAAGTATTTGAAATTTGAAATTTTGGATTTTTTTTAGTTTCTGTTATTTGGATTATCGAAAATGGGGATTTAATCATTCAGTACAAAATTGAAGTTTGTGGTATTGTTTAAAATTTAAGAAATATTGAATTAAATATTGGTCTTTATAATAAATTAACTTATATATTGTAAATTGATTTCTTAATATACAAATGGGTTAGTTAATTTAGGATGAATTATGTGATTATACAAATTAAGTTAAAGATGTGAGTTTATGTTTGAATCATATAATTACACAAAATGACCTTATGGTTGAATTATATGATTACACAAATTGAGTTATAGATATGACTTATGAGTTTATGTTTAAATTAAGTAATCACACAAAATGAGTCATAGTTGTGAGTTATGGTTGAATTATGTAATCATAAAAAATGGTTATAATAGTGATTTTAAGGTAAATTTATGTAATTACACAAAATGAGATATAATTGTGAGTTATGACTTTATGTTTAAATTATGTAATCACACAAAAATAAATTATAGTTGTGAAAGTATAGCAATCAATGTATATATTTGAAGTTTAGGTTAAGAAAAATGATAATTTCTTGGATATAATGAGCTTAATATTCAAAATTTCTCAAGGAATCATTTATATAAGTTTATGAAGGTCACTTGCATGTATATATCACTATTTATTCTTAGGAAATGAAAAGAGGGAGGTGTTTTCGATTGTGACTTTGATTTTGTTATTTTGCTAGAGGGTAGTCAAAAGTTAAGTGTGTGGGAACTTGATGAGTGCTTGATTGATTTTATTTTACTTCCTAATACTTAGTAATTAATGTTATAAAGTGCTTAAGATACTTATTTTGGTTCATATTTTGTTTTAATACACGTTGGAAGCAAAAAAACTAAAATGAGTTAAAAGCAGATCCTTGGAGCCATCCTCTTGATGTTAAACCTTATTTGCTTTTATGGAATGAGAAGGATATGAATTAGGGTCAAAATGAGATAAGAAAATAAAAAAAATGAAGTTTCTGCAACCCACACGACTATGCATAGGATGGTGTAACTCTCTAGAAGCTTGTAGGATCATTTTAGCACATCATGCAACCTACATGGCAATTTATGTACTTATGCTGCTACAAGGTCGTGAAGCTAATCGTGTAAGTGAGCTACACAGTTGTGTATCTGGCCATGTAGCTCACCAAAACCGTGTAGAAACACAAAATGGGGGGAAAATTTACATACATGATTAACTATATGCTCTTGTAATTAACTATGTATATCCCAAAATCCTAATTTTTATAAAAGGACATAAGCAGCCAATCGAAGAATGAAGGGTTTTAGAATCATAAAAGTGGGCAGAATAGTTACTTTTTTGAGATCTATGAGGTATATGAGGAGCTAACCTTCTTCCTTCTAGTTTAAAAGGGAAATCGGCATCGAAGAACACATTTGGGCATCTCTTCATCTTTCTCTCTCTGTAGAAATTGTTTGGGTTATTCTTTGCTTAATGTTTTGGGTATTCATGTACGGATGATTTAAACACTTCCAATAGATTATTTATGTATGAGCCCATTTTCAAAATCTAGAATACAAAATATGATCGTTGTAACTCTGATTCATTTGTGATAAACTAATGGTTGTAATCATTAGGGATAACAAACATAGGTTAAATGACCTAAGTTTGTGTGGTTGTTGCCTAGATTAATTTGTTTTCCTTGTACTTAATGTAGTTGTCATACTACGTCTAGAGAGTTTATTCTAGGTTGTTTGATAACTAGGTTTAATTAAAGAATTTATTTCGATTAGATATTACTTAAGGGAAAATTGGGGTTAGTGAGCTTATTTTTAACTTAGGGTTAATAGTTTCTAAGAGAGGTATGAAAATAACATGATGATTAAATGTGCTCATTTATGTGAAGGTTGAGATTAAACCAAAAACTAGATTATAAACTTATTTGTCAAACTTATCATTTTTCCACTGTTTGATTTAATTTGCTTCATTAGTTCAATTTTACTTAATTTTCTTAATTAAAGCCAACCAAACCCTTGTTATATCCTAAACACCGATTTATTCATTACGAAAGCTACAAACTTTTATCCTAAACATCGAGTCATTCATTATGAAAGCTACAAATTCAGTCTCTTTGGATTAGGGTAAAACTTGATAGGTGTAGATTATATTATGTTTTGCTAAATGTTTAAGTGTGTTTTTAAGTGTTTCTTAGATGATTATCATGTGTATAGGCGTAGAATTGTGTTATTGTTAATGTTTGTATGTATTCTAAGTGTTTGTTTGGTTTAGAACAAGAATTAGATCTTAATTTTATGTTTCAAGAGGTGTTTGATGTGTTTATGAGTATTTGGAACCAACAAATTGAAGAATGAAGAAGATGTTGGACATTTGAAGGATGTCATGATCGTGACATTAAGCATGATTATGACAGAGAGCTTGAATTACATTGAGCACGATCGTGACTCCAGGTCACAATCGTGACAGAGGTTTTTCCAGGTGCAAGATTTTTCATGTTTGAAGGGTTTGGGGCTATTTTTGAAACTGAATTAAGTAGGAAAACCATAGAACCCTAATGTACTATATAAGAACATGAAAAATACCAAAAAGAAGCAACAATCACTACATCAAAGAAGATCAAGAGGAGACGTAAAAAAGAACTTCAAAAAATTCCGGCATTCCAAATCAAGACAAACTAGTTTTTCTTTCTTTTCCCTATAATTCTTTCAATGTCTTGGATGTTTATTTAGATTTCTAAGATGTTTAACATGATTATGGATTTCTATATATCTACTAGGGATTGTTCTTAAATTATTTTGCGAACCTTATATCTTGGGTGATTTCAATACATTGATGAATGTTTTTGATAATTATTATGCATATACTTGATAATAAATTAAGAGAGCGAATAAACTAACAAGCATCTACACGTTTGTTTAAGGATATCCATACTTTAATCTATAAGATCGACTATTTCTTTCATAAGGAAAAAGATAACATATGTTAGTCTTTTTATGTTCTATCAATGCCCAGTCTTGATAGAAAAATGACTATAAACAATTTAGAAATAATACATAAGTGCAATGTGAATATCATAATTATGATCTTATCATAATTTCATTTGCAATGCATATTTGTCTCGTGGACTTTATCATATATATCTGAATATGTAGAAGATAAAGATTGTCTTTAAATTATTTTGTCACTAAAATACAACCAACTAATTCACTGTCCGACATATATTAACAGATAATCAAATATAGGATTGTCATCATTAGGGGAGACATTTTTGCAAAGTATTAGTTGACTTTGAAAAATTAGGTTAAAGAAAAAGGAACAAAAAGGACTTTTGCCCTTAGCAATGGAAACATAATAAAAGACATTTTCAAAGAAAATCATATGAGGAGATATATGAATACAACATATTGTAGGATTATAGAATCATAGCATAAGAAACTCTTTTGATCAATGTTATATCCTATAAAGACACTTAAAGAACCAAGCTTAGGAAATTTTGTTCTTTTATAAACAGAAAGGTGGACAAAATAAACACCACTAAACACATGCAATTTAGAATAATCAGGTAGCTTGTTAACAACATCCAATAAGGGGATTTACCGTTAAGGATAGATGATGGGATCTGATTAATAAGATAAACATAATCGAGTGATCCTTTATTAGAGTTCTGTTAGATACCTAAATAGCAAAAAATAAAAAAAAATTCAACACCCTTACTCTCCAACTTTGCTTGCATCATGATTCTAATTTCTTCATGCAAAAATTCTCTCATGATTTGATCCATAGTAGGCGAGGTAGAAGGATTTAATATAATGGCTGGTACAACTTAATGATCAATAATCAGAGCATCACTAAAATAGAAAATAACAGCCACCAAAAAATGTGAACCACTGCTCTAGGAATTGCATAGTATATATATATATGCGTGTGTAAAAAGACATAAATACCTTTAAGGCTTCAAACTGAAATAGCATAAATTATAACCAATAGAAGACAAGATTTTTATTATTTTCCATACTTAATGTCTACAGGCTGGTGGAATAGAGCTAAAATTGTTGGGAGTCAAGGTAAATAAATTGGAGATTGATCAAATTAGCAATGATGATATCTCACCAAAGAGCAGGAAATGAATGAAGCTCCAAATAAAGATATCAGATAGAGAAACAACATATAATTTTTGACAATACAATCAAATGAAAAAGACATATTGTTTGATAAAATCACATTTTGACGACATCCCAATAGGTAGTGGAGTCTAGTTTTTTATAGCTTTTTTTGTAGGAGGAACAAAAGACTTATTCTGGTGGATCAGAGTAGCAAATGATAAGAAAGAAAAGTAAAAATATTGGGATGCCTAATGAAAATGACAATGTCACCTTTTTTTTTTTTTCCAATTTTAGAATTCCGTCAATATTAAATATTAGAATTTATATAAATTGTAATAAAAAATTTAAAACCACCGAAAAGTTTGTGGCACGTGACCGACACGTCAACAATAGATAAGCATCAAGGAATTACTTTCTCACAAGCAAGGACGTGAGTAAAAGCGTTCCAAAATACAAAACAAGCAAATCAAATCCAATCCCATACACGCAAGGGCCAGGGAGCATGGAAAGCATCGGAACCCACAAATAACCTTTGCTTCCTTCCTCGTATTACATATTTTTCTCCTTCTTTAAAAACAAATAATAAATCGACCATCGGTTAATGTATAGTTGAAAAGACGAGAAAGTTGAAGAAAGAGCAACGAAGATGGCAAGCACTACAATCCAATCAGACCTTCGCTCTGCTCTCTACATCGCCACCAATCTCCTTGTCGCCAACCCCAATCTTCTCATCTCACGCTCCGCTGCAGCCACGCGATGGCCTTTTCCTCCTCGCCCGCCACATGCCTCGTCATTTACCATCAGAAGTTTCTCCACCGACTCAGCGGAACCCGTGGTCAAAATGCCCGAGATGCCGCCGATTTGCACCGCCGACGAACTTCATTACGTCTCCGCTCCGAATTCCAATTGGCGTCTCGCTCTCTGGCGCTACCGTCCTTCTCCTCTGGTCGAGTCATCTCTATCTTGGTGACCATTTTTATTGCTAAAGCAAAGAGTAAAATATGTTTATTTCTGTGCTGTGACTCGAAGTTGTTTAAAAATTTTGGCATATAGGCTTCCCCAAGAAATCATCCGCTGCTTTTGTTGTCCGGAGTTGGGACAAATGCCATTGGTTACGATCTTTCACCGGGGGTATTCCCAGTTTTGCTTTTTTGGATAATTCCTTTGTTCTGTATTTCGCCACTGTTAAAACTTGTTTTACATTGTACAAAAACATTGAGTTTAACTTGGCATGTGTGGGATTTGACTCCTATTGCAGATTTGCAGACGGCAGGAGGCTAAGACCATGTGCTTGTTGTAGATGATGACAATTTATTTGTGAATTTGTTAGCATCCATCACTTAATAGAAGTTTCGTGGACATTTCTATATTTTTTTGTCTTTTTCACGTGAATGCTTCTCATCAGTTGACCAATAAAACATTTGATGGGTGGAGCTCTAGTTTCTATTCTGTTCATGTAAACAATCTGCATATTCAACTAGCCTCAGTTGACAATAAGCTTCCCCCGTATCTTTTATATGTTGAACTTTGAACCTTTTTAGTACTACACGAGAAATCACTACAAAGTGAATGAGCATTCACTTTACTTTTGTGCTCCTTGCATAACTTGGTGAATGGAATCATAATTAGCATGTTTTTCTACTGGCTTTATAGCCAGTGATTAGAATGATTTGATACTGCCTCTCTGTTTTCTGAGATCTATGCTATTTCTCTTATTTTCCTGTGCTTTCAGTGTTCGTTTGCGAGATACGTGTCTGGGCAGGGATTTGATACATGGATTCTTGAAGTTCGAGGTGCTGGCTTGAGTGTACAGGCATCAGATTCCAAAGATGTTCAGCAGTCTTCCCATGAAATATCCAAACAAATGGAATCTGTTGCTAAGAATGTAACTAATGGATCTTTGCGTGCAGACCAGCAGCCAAATGATGATCTAATTTCTGTCTCAGAACTGGAGATGTCTCATGTCAAAGAAGATCCTTTTGGGGTAGCTACTGCATGGGATGAATCAAAACTGGTAACAGAGCTAACTGAAATTTTCATGCGTTTGTCAGAAAGACTTTCAGGCTTTCTTAGTGAAGGTCAGTCAAGGATTATGTCTGCCAAATTGTTTGATCAGATATCAAAACTCTTGGAAGATTCTCAGTTGTCAGAGCGTTTCAATGAAATAAGGGGAAAGCTTTTGAGCTTGTTGGAAGCAAGACAAAATTCAGTAATAGCGAGTCAAATCAGGGATCTTAGTCAAACCATTGTAAATATTTTTTATGAAGGTCAAAAGTCTGTTTCACCTCAGTTGTTTGACTTGCAAGGTCGTCTTTTTTCAACCATAGAAGATTTTCAGAAACAGCTTGATTTAATTGTGAAGTATGATTGGGATTTTGATAACTACTTGGAAGAGGATGTTCCCTCTGTGGTAAGGTTATTTTGTCTTGCTAAGTTACTTAATGCGTTAATCAGTTCAGATTCCATTTTCTTGCCTTAGTTTGAAATAAGACTTCCAATATTGGTTTGGACCAAATTACTTGCTGACTATTTATGCTGCTCTCCACATGCTAAGAGTGTTCACCTACATGCAGATGGAATATATTAGAGCCGAATGCAAACCAAAAGATGGTAAGTTGCTGGCAATCGGACATTCCATGGGAGGCATCTTGCTTTATGCAATGCTGTCACGGTGTGGTAAGATGAGCATTGATTTTATATTGTTCTTTATTTATGCATTCAAAAACCAAAGTAGATTGTGTAATGTTCCCATTTTCAGATTATGTACCTTACTTTTTAAGACCTTGTGAGCAGGCAAGTCGGACATAATTTCTTGAATTTGGCTTTTTGTTGCCTATATTCACTTTCCTCTTTTTCTCCAGTTTGTGTGAGTGAACGCTTTTAGTTAACATACTTTCCTTTGAATTTTAATCTCAAAACCTGGTCTAACATTTTTGCTTAGGCATATATGTAGTTCTCTGTAAGATTGAAGACCTAAACTAAGACAATAGTAAGGTAGGAAATTGAGTCAAGTAGTCGCCTGTACTATCCTATTTGATTGTCCTATTGTTGAGAACCACCTGGGGTTGAGTTAACTAACCCTTGCAAATTTCTTGAAGTTATATCAACAGTTTTTCATCCGACATAATAGCAGAAGATTCAAGCTGAACAATATGAAGACCTTTTTGTCAAACCTCTATGAATTGTTTATTTGGGGGGATATCATGTAGTTAACAGGATAATATTTGATGATTTTATCAGACGCTTATAGCCTTATTCGTTGTCTTAACAACAGTACTTTTTCTTATTCTTTCATTTTGAGCATTGGTACTTATTGCATTATTGTTTTGAAACAATGATGATGAGTCCAATATAGACATTTACTAACTCCATGAACTTGTTTAACAAAAACTTTTGGGTTATTGCACTACTGAATATTGTAAGTAAAAGCAGTCAAGTAATCTTGCTGTTGTGTTTGATGCAACATCTGAAGGCGGTCTTTGATTCTTACATGGTCAAAAGACAAGAGTGGGGGTCAGGTTCTTACAATTGAACACATGGATATGAAGGATAGTGGTTGGGCATGCAAAATTATCAGTACTTTGTTTTTCACTACAAATTCACTTATGAGATTTATTTTCTTTATCCTGTTGGGTTTATTGGTATCAAACCAGAGAACACCAACTACTACTAGATCTTCAATTTCCCCCAGATCCTTCCCCCTCTTTTTCCGGGTTTTAAAGGGAGGAACTCAGGAAACTCTTCTTCACCATCACCCCACATCACAGGGATTCTTAGAGGTTTCATCCTTGTGAAAACTGTAACATAAAGTCAAGAGATCTCTCTCTAGTCTTTCAGAGCAGTTACATGCATTCAATGTTTATGCTCTGCATATTTGCCAATGGCTGATAGTTTTGGGTGATACAATGGTGTGTAATCTAGATGTTCTTATAATGACTCTGATGTGTAACTTTTTGAGACATATATGAAACCACAGTTTGCAAAATGGGTTGTGGTTTAACAATTTGTTGACTTTTTCTACCTCATGTTAAATAAAAAATAATGCATGCAAGCAAAAAATAATGCTGCAAATCTGTTATTCCAGGTTATCTTGCCAACTTTTATATATGGTTGCTGAGATGTTCATTATTTTGAATTTTATTTGTGGTCCTTTCTTGGATTTTCACAGTGTATGTATGTGTGTGCTACATATGCACCTATATGTGTGTGTGTGTGTGAGTGAGTGAGAGAGAGAGAGAGAGAAAGAGGAATAGAGTTCAAGAGTTATTAGTCATGCTCTCTTTTATCGTCTTCTAAGGTTATGAAGGCAGACCCTGTGGATTGGCTGCTGTCGTCACACTGGCATCATCCCTAGATTACACATCTTCAAATTCTAGACTCAAGTTGCTTTTGCCTCTTGTAAGTAAAAATTAATTATGGTTCTACGTAATTGTAATAGACGCTGACGTAACACAGCAGCCTACAGTAGAAGGTATGACATGGTAACTTATGAAATTAATGTCTAGACTATATTCTCATGCAGGCAGATCCTGCCCAAGCTTTGAATGTGCCTGTTGTCCCTTTGGGGGCATTGTTATCAGCAGCATATCCTCTTTCATCCCGTCCTCCATATGTCTTGTCTTGGCTTAATCATCTGATATCGGCAGAGGACATGATGCATCCAGAATTGCTAGAAAAGCTTGTCTTGAACAACTTTTGTAAGTATACGCACGCTTTTCAGTTAGATGATGATGAATTGCTCTTTCCTGCATGTATTAGAACTTATTTAAAGCAAAGATTACAAGTTTTATGGTAATCCATCTAATGGGAGTAAGGTTGGCAAGTGGTAGTCATGTGATTTGAAGCCCATACCATTTGCCACATAAGGACCTGACTTACATCCTAATAAAATTATACTAAATATTATGTCTTAAATGAGTTGGTACTCGATCTTAAAATTATCTGACTAGGACTCATCCCATTTCATCGCTTCCACATGTATCAGCAACATGAAGTAAAAATGAAACAACAAACTAAGCAAGATTAGGTCCCAACAATCTACTGCATTTAATCTAATTCTATCTGTTCAATGCATGCATATATGATCTATATTCTTGATCTTCATTTTTTTAATAATAATGGTGTCTGATTATTAATCAGGTACCATTCCTGCCAAACTTATCTTGCAACTTACTACGGCTTTTAAAGAAGGTGGTTTGCGTGACAGGAGTGGTAAATTTTTCTACAAAAGTCATATACATGAAAGCAACATTCCCATCTTAGCCTTGGCAGGGGACGAAGATTTAATTTGCCCACCTGCTGCTGTAGAAGGTATGTTCAACAAGCAGAAACCTTGTTTTGCGTCGTTCATCTTCTGGGATTTTTCTCATAATGATTTCAATGTATCAGATACTGTTAGACTTATTCCTAAGCATTTGGTCACTTATAAAGTGTTTGGAGAACCTGGAGGTCCACATTATGCTCATTATGATTTGGTTGGGGGACGACTGGTAGGCTTTTGGTTACCCATAGCATGTTATTTACTTTATGGCTATTTTTTAGTGACAGTTTGCATTCTATCTCAGGCAATGGAGCAAATTTATCCCTGCATAGTCCGGTTTCTTAGCCGTCATGACGCTACTTGATTAACTTCACATGATCAACTAGGCAACAAAACGAAATTACAAACACAACTCATTGCAGCGGTGAACTTGATTTTCGAAAGAGACATGAAATACGTCTCTTGCCCGTGCTGTGTAGTCATTGAGGAATCTCAAATTCTCAATGTCCCTGTGATCTTTAGATCAAGCGGTCCACATGTCCGGCTTGAGCAAAAGTTATGCCCTTAAAGAAATGAAGGTTGCTGGAGTTTCAAGCCAGTTTGGTAATGCTCATCTCTGCAGTATGAATTGATGGTGAATCAAGGTCCAAACTGGGTATATGGTGTTTTGTAAAAGAATGTCCGGATCAGACACGGAATATGATGGGGATATATGGACAAATTGTTGCCTAATGAAAAGCCATACATCTCTTTAAAGTTTATGCGACAGGACGTTGAGTAATAGAAACGCCTTGTTCCTTAATGGTTCACAAAATTTGAGAGCAAAACTAATGTACATTTTGCACACCAATTGGACCCCACGTGTTTATGTTCACCTCTTATTGCATGCCTAGGAAAGTCTGAACCCATTTACCAAACTTCTTGAAAGGACCAACCATAATTCTGATACGTAGGTTCAACCCAAGCCCAACCCAAACTCCAAGTTGCCCTTGGAAATAATTTTTTTTTAAAAAAATTAATAAAGATTAGTATTAACTATAGCTAAACTAGCATAATATTACATATTATAAGAACGAATGAAATATAACAATAGGAGTTACAAATTTTATCTAATTTTCATGCATGCCGATCAATTTTAGCTATTATATAGCTGCATTAAAAGATGTTTTATATATAACTCCATCAAGGACCTTTTGGTTGGCAGTCCAAGTGATCTAGTTAAGAGTATATAGTCAATTATAAGAAGAATAATAATCAATTAGCAAATGTAAAATTATGCTCCAAACAACTTTTGAGTATCTGTATTGAAAGAATCGGTGTTTCCTATTTTCTTCAACTTCATTGCAGATGACAAAAATCGTATCATAAAAGCCAAACCATCTGTTCTTGGTATAGATCGTGTTCTTAACAACCAACTAGGTAATTATTAAGCCGCTGTGATTCAGTGAGTGTTTTCATAAAAGGTTGATCTAAGTACATTCTCATCCTCAGCCAACAATGCCTTATAGCATGATTTGTTGGTAAAGACTCCAAAGGAGTAAGGTTTTCAAGAAACTAAGGTAAAGACTCCAAAGGAGTAAGGTTTTCAGGAAACTAACTCCAGCCTACCCTTAGGAGTGATCTGGGGAGACGTTCCTCTAATAGGTTGAGGCCTTTGAAGTTGCCTACTCATAGATCCTGTTGGCTTTGGAAATAATTAGAATTGAAGTATATTTATGAGCCTAAGAAAATAATTAAAAAATTTGATCTCAGACCATAAGCCCCATCAAATTAGCAAAACGTGAAGTCTTATTTTACTCTACAACTAGTTGGTAAAAATTCGGATACTTTTATGATATAGTATTGTTGTATGGGGCGCTTAATTTAAATTGAATAATGATAATAGGAATAGAAATGAATATAGTGAAGAATAAGAATGGATATAATTATTATAATTATGATGGTTAATTAGAACGAAGGAATGATTACCATTATCATTAATAGTGGTTGGTTTGTTAAAAATATTGAGAAACAAAAGTTTGTTAAATTTTTTTACATCAAATTTTAATATATTTTAATTAGTTATATTTAATTGCTAAAAAAGAGAAAATATGTAATTAATTAATTCTATTGTAATATTATTTTAATTAATGATATTGTAATTTATTAATTATATTGTAATATTATTTTAACTAATTATATTGTAATTAATTAATTAATTAATGATATTGTAATATTATTTTAATTTATTATATTGTAATTAATTAATTAATGATATTTTAATATTAAAATATAATTAATTATATTTTAATTTATTAATTAATTATAAAAAGATAAGAAAAAAGGAAGGAGTGTCACCCAAGAATGGTTGACATTCCTCTCATGCTGGAGGAGTATGGAGTAATACCTGAAAGTTAGATATCATAATACTATCCTTATAATGATAATATATAACTAACCACTCATTTTCCCTTCCCAAACTTATCAACTAAGCACCCATTAAGTTTTAGTTAATATGAAAGATCATTTTCATTATAAGAAAAATGGGGATTAGGGATGGAAATTACCGAATGAATGTAAAGGTTTTCCATCAGCAAGCTAAGTTAATGACGAAATTTACTGACAGAATGAGTTGTTGGAGAAACGGTCGTAGGTAATAATTGGCTACGGAGTTCAAATTTTTCGTCATTAATTTACCGATGAATATTTGGCAATGGTAATTTTGATGCTATCGATAAATTTAGCGACGGAAGGTTTGTTTCAGTAGGTTAATTTAGCGACAGACAAGGCTCCTCCATCAGTAACTTTACTGACAGATTTTTCAAATCCGTCGGTAAATTCACAACTAATTTTATCGATGGATCTTACTGGTCCATCGGTAAATTCACTGCATTTTACCAACAAATTTTGGTGGTCCGTCGGTAAATTCATTGCCTTTTACCGACATATTTTATTTTTCCATCGGTAAATTTACTAATATTGTTTTTCAAATTTCCCAACATTTAATTTTATTTGATAATCTTATGATTGATGTATAATTTATACAGTTATTAGTTATTTGTTGATAATATTTTGATTTGTTTCTACATTTAATTTGTTAAAACAAAAAGTTGATTGATGATATAAAGTAAAAAATATCTTAATTGATAATAAAAAATTATTATCTACAATAATAAGTATTTAATTCATACAAAATGACTACAACTACGTTATGCAATTGGTGAATGCGGATGCTCTGAATGTTGCGATGAGGTGTTGCCCTTCCCCTTCAACTCATCCATCTCATTATGCAGTTGGGCTATGTATTCCAACGACTATTGCAATTGAGTTGCTAGTACCTGTACTGTGCTCCGAAACTCATGGACTTCATTGGATGCAAACCGCCTACTAGATGCTGCTATACTAAATGTGGAGGATTACAAATAACATGTGCTCTCAAATGAACCTAAGCCGCATGTGTTCGCAAATGAACCTAAGCTGAAGATCCTTCCACGACGGTCCCTACCACCCACTGCATAAAGATATGTTTGACTCTCATCAACATCTTCAAACTGCTAAGATTGTCATTGAATGCTTTCTTGTATTTCGTCCTATCAAAAGGCAATATTTATGTTAATAAGTGATAATTATTAAGCATTAATATTAAAGCATAAATTTCACATACATTTAGTTCT
>JANQAP020000078.1:708834-748972 GCA_026874005.2 Erythroxylum coriaceum
TTTATGTTAATAAGTGATAATTATTAAGCATTAATATTAAAGCATAAATTTCACATACATTTAGTTCTCTACATCTAATATTGGTGAAGGTCACATCGTCATGCTTCTTACTGTGAGTGTGCAAAAAGAGCTAAGAGGGTGTAGGTTTCTTGCCCATAGACTTTTTCTGAATAAGAATAAAATGTTATAAGTGAATTATAATTTACAAAAATTTCAGCAAAATTATATTTACCCCTTGTTGAACAAAGAAAGTAACTCAACAACACAGTCATATATGGCATCATACATTTATAACATTATCATTCTCCATAATACACATATTTTCATTCTAACATTCACACATCAGATTAAATTAAAATACATCAAAATAAAAAAATCAGAATATAACTGTAAAGTGTAGATATTTATAAGTCTCTCTGTATACTCGTAGTGGGTAATTGATCCTCTAGTGTATACAGGAAGACTCTCTCCCTCAGGTCCTCCACGTATGTTGGTAGAATTACGCTCTAAAATAGACATTGCTTCGGGTGATGTCCAATACTACTGCCAATGACTCCATATTTATTCAAAAATACAAGGAGGTCGTACACCAGTTTTGTGTATCGTACCAATAAAGTCTTTAAACGTGTACGAGCTCATCTCTCTTATACTTTATAAATAATCACGTCAAATTTAGAATCTAAAAAAAATTCTTTCTGAAAAAAGAAAAACATACGATACGTACTTATAACCTATAATATTTATCTAATTAATTACAAAAAAGTATATTTTTTATACCTCAAACTCCAGATAATAAAAATCCTTTATTGCCTGAAAGATATTCTTCCATATATAACCCTCAAAATCAATCTTCCCCTTGAACTTAGATGTCATGTTTCTTGAGCACGGTCCAGATGGAATCAATCTAATATTAAAACAAATTTATATCATTTTTAAATTTAAACCTATAACTTAATTATAAACATATGGTGTTTTTATATATTTTCACTTATAGATTGTTGACAATTGTGATGTATGTTCTTTCATCAACTTCCTCAGCTCCAGGTTGGAGGCTGTCTCCTTCATCTACAATGTTTACCCTTAATATCTCTGTTAGTATAGGGGTGGTGGATGATGTAAAGCTGTTGGATGGTGTAGCAGTAGGTACAGAAGGTGATGCCTCCTCTGCATGTGTAGTAGCTGGAGGTACAACATCTGATTCTGTTGCAGCTGCAGAACATGATGATTCACCTGGAAAGTAACTGGCTCTAAACTGTGGTCTGAACTTTGGTCGCATCATATCTTATTTTTCTTTGGTGGCATATTTTAACCTGAAATTCATATTTTATTGAATATTTCAGAAATACAACAATTTCAATTCAATATATTGTTGATTCAATAATTGATTTATTGAATATAACATTCTATTACAAATACAAATTAATCCCTATCAGTACTTAATTGTAAATCAAAATTATCATCATCTTCTTTTTCTGAAGAATTAAAATCAAACTCAGGTTCTTCTTTAGATCTCTCGCCCTCCTCATCCTCTCCAGATGAAATTTCAACATATTCATTATTTGGATCATTCAAAGGTTCATTCTCGTCATATGTAACAGATTCATTTATTTCATAAACATCTTCCTGAAATGCTTCGCTTTTAATTATCTATTCTCCTTTTCCATGTGATTCAAAAGTACCTCTAAGTTTAAATTTGCAAATGACCAACCAATCTGACTTATCTTGTTGTAAACTGAGAAAATAGACATAATACACCTGGATCGCTTGCATCGCTAACACGAAATGTTCAAATTGTCTAAATCTTCTTTGCTGGTTGATTTTAACTAGATTGTATCAGCTATGCACTTTTGTACCAACATCAAGAGTTGGATCAAATTAGTCACACTTAAATATCACACGCCACTTTATTGGCAATGTAGGGTACTCAATTTCATGTATCTCAATAATTTTACCATAGTAATCCATCAATTCTCCTTGTATGCAAACCCACTATTTACGATTGCCATGCTATGACCATGATATTATGTATGATATTTGTATCCATTACCGAAATATACCGAATATAATTTAACAGTTCGCAAAGGTCCTTTCGCAAGATCACATATGAACTTGCTCTCTATTGGATTTTCTAAGGCCTACACAAAAGAAATTATCATATTAAATAGTATAATGTCCTTTGAACACTTTAATCTTATAATTCAATCATTTTAATAATTATAAATGAAAACTTTCATATTTATAGAACCATCGAGGACCGTGTCTTCTAACTTCTTTAATAATGTCATCCTGTGTTTTCTCGGGTATTAGCTCACGTAACCATTTCTCGTATAATCTAAAAATATTATTATGTATTTTAGTTATAAATAACACTAACTTTCAAAACCCAAATAATCAATTTCAAAATCAACTTAAACTTACTGCACGAAAAGTTGAACCTCTTAACAGTTCAATAAAATTTAACCATGGGCAACCTCTATTTCTTCCTCTATTAACATTCTTCTTGTTGAACATCCATATGTTCGTTCAGGATATGTAAAAATAGATAAGTTACCATCAACATCACCCATTCCTCCCTATCGTCATTACGATGATTGTATACACATGCAGCTCAAAATAATGTGAACAAAATGTACTTACTTTCTCCATTAAATAAGCATTACATATCGAACTTTCAACTCTAGCTTTGTTTTTGACATTTTCTTCAAGTGATGTAAATACTTACATTAACGAATAGGGTTATTACAATTATATTATTAAAACATGTTATTACTTTAATTTAAATATTTACTATGATTACCTCTCAAGCAGATACATCTATTGATATTGAACTGGAATAGTAAGTTTAGCCTTGCGTGCTAAATGCACAAATAAATGCTCTATACAGTCAAAGAAACTTGGAAGAAAAAATCCCTTTTAATTTGTAAAAAATTACTGGAATTTTCCTTTCTAGTTTTTTTTTTATTTCAGTCAACTTTATTTCAGATGATGTTAAGCTTTTAATAGCAAAATTAATTATATTATAACTTCCCAAACCTTATTTGGTAGCAACTCTCAAAATGCAATTGGAATTAGTCTTTGCATAAACGCATAACAATCATGACTTTTTATCCCAAATAATTTGTACTTTCTCATGTCTATACACCTTACCAAGTTTGAAACATAACTATCAGAAAACTTTAGACTTTTAAACCACTCACACAAAAGTTCCTTTTGTTTTTTGTCCAAAGTGTAATATGCTTTCGGATATTTACCGGTGTGAAGATCTTTATCTAACTCATTCCTTCTACAAAAAAGTTTCAAATCAGCTCGTGATTTTGCATTATCTTTTGTCCTCCCTTTAATGTTCATTATGGTATTGAACAAATTGTCAAAAAAATTTCAATATGCATCACATCTAGATTATGATGTATCAAATTAGTTTTCTAATATAGCAAATCCCAAAAGATGCTTCGTTTTCTCCAACCAAAGTTTTTATTAATGCTTGTATTAACTTTATCAACTTCAAGTTCTGTAACTTTTAGAAACCGTAATTCATCAATCTCCTGTAATATCTCTTCACCAGCTTTGTGAGAGAGAGGAGGTGTTTGTACCATCCTATTCTTAATGAACTTTTGTTTAGTGCGTCTAAATGGATAATCTGGAGGAAGAAATTTCCTGTGGTTGTCAAACTAACATGATTTGCTCTTGTTTGGAAGATAAAACGCATCAGAATCATTGCCACAATAAAGACAAGCTAATTTCCCTACTGTGCTCCATATAGACAACATAACATATGCTAGAAAATTACTAATAGTTCACATTAAAGCTACTCTCAACACAAAATTTTGTCTCAGAGATACATCATATGTTTTCACACTATATTCCCAAAGATGTTGCAGTTCAAATACTATTGGTTGTAAGAATACATCAATTTTATGATTTGGATTTGTTGGCCCTAGCATAATCACTGTCAAGAACATATATGCTTCATTCATACACATCCATGGAGGCAGATTATAATGAGTAATTATAATTGGCCATTATGAATATTGTTAGTTAGATTGACCAAAAGATTAGAATCTATCTGTAGACAACCCCAATCTAACATTTCGACTTTTAGTTGCAAATTTATAATGGGTATTGTTGAAATGCTTCCATGCCAGTGCATCAGATGGATGATTCATTATTCCATCTTCCTGTTCGTGTTCATTATGTCATCTCATGTGAGATGTAGTAACATCAGAATCATATAGTCTTTGAAGTCTCGGAGTTAGCAGGAAATAATACATCCGCTTCTAGGGTACTAATTTTTGTTTCATAGAATGCTTTCTAGGCTTGAACTTAGATTGACCACAAAATTTGCACTTTTATTATTCCACATCATCTCCCCAATTCAACATACATCCTAATTTTCAATAATTAATTTTTTCAACAGACAAACCAAGACCCCTAATAAGTTTCTTCATATTGTAAAAACTATTAACCATTGTATGAGGCAATGATCAAAACTACAATTAAAAATATGCCCTTTAGACATTATGTTCAATATTCAAGCAATTGAAGACAATTAAGTCATTGTTTCACAATTTCGCCATAATTCTTAGTCAACTGAGTGTAGTAAGTCAAAAAATTATTTTGCATATGGGTTTGGTTCTTCTTCAAGATTTTCTATATTTTCCTGAAAGGTATAACCGGTTGCATTATAAACTATTTACATGTAAGGATTTGCAATTGCACCCACATTGTTTGTTCTAAATCCAATCCTCCTTCAAACTCATCCACATTTACTGACAAGTTTACTTCACTACCCTTTTAAGTTCTACAAATCAATGGATCGCTATGTCGTGTCCACTCAAAATAATTTGGAACAAACCTTTTTCTTAGCAAATAGCCATTCACTTCATCAATAGGAAGGAAATGAATATGTTTGCACTTTTTACATAGACATTTGATCTTTGGGCGATCCATATATGCAGTTTGAGAACATGCATAATGAATAAAAACTTCAACTCCCTTAACAAACTCAGGATTAATGAAACCATCAAGTGTTAATCGTCTATACATCTAAGATCTATTAACATTGCTCATTTCTGCAAAACTGTTAATTTAAAAAAGTGATTTCATAGTTAGTATCTTTCATGTCCCCTAAGTTTACAGAACATTTAACATTTACTTTTCACATCCCCTAAGTATTAATCAATTGAATTAATCACCTATAATTGGTTTTAATACTATGGTATGTGGCATTGTTTACACCTGTGAATCAAGAAAGCAAGTTCTCACTTTGACTCTTAGGCTCATAGAATTTTTCATCGATAAGCCTCAAAAGAGCTGCATCATAGGTTTCTAGCCTATATACAGTTTTAGGGGTTTATTATGCAAAGAACTATCATATCTATTAAGCCTATGAATTTCTTATGTTAATACTAAGTTTGAATCATTGAAGTTGAAGTATTTATGTTTGAATTAATCACCTATAATTGATTTTAATACTATGGTACGTGGCATTATTACCCCATATGAATCGAGAAAGTAAGTTCTCGTTGTGACTCTTAAGCTCGTGAAAATTTTCACTGATAAGCCTCACAGGAGCTGCATAACAGGTTTCCAGCTTATATACCGTCCTATGGATTTATTATGCCTCAAATGATCCATAATTTTTTGTAACTATACAGCTTACTACTTTTTTAATTTTTGATTGAAGTTCGTACACTAAGTTCAAATTAAAAGAAATACTAAGGTACGTGGCATTGTTACACCATATGAATCGAGAAAGTAAGTTCTCGTTGTGACTCCTAGGCTCGTGAAATTTTTCACCGATAAGCCTTATGGGAGCTACATCACGGATTTCCAACCTATATACTATCCTAGGGGTTTATTATGCCTCAAATCATCCATAAGATCTCAAAGTCATTCCACATAAAGTAAATACTTATGTAATCATACATCTACTCATCAATGATTCAAACAAAACCCAAGCATAAATACTTAGACTATTAAAGAAGAACATAAAACTCATAAATGATAATAAGAATATTTTAAACAACAACACAAAATCAAGACCTCCTTTACATTCACACAAAAACCAAACGAATCAGAATCGTATTATTAAAGCAACACATATGACTACATTAGTTGGACGAATTACCTAGATAGACGGACAACTATAAATTACAAAAAAAAATGATGAGCGACGCTCTTCAACACAAAATAGGGCTTACGAAAAAGAATATTTTGTATTTAATAAATACACTTGTTCAATAGTTTGTTATATTTTTAATATATTAAAGCAAGCAAATCAGAAAATAAGGCAATCTGAGTTTTGATATATAATACAACACAGAGAAAATATATTATTTAAGCTAAAACACAAACATATGGTGCTAATTAGTTAACTGATGGGAATGCACCACTGTTTGAAAAGGACTAAAATCTACATAAAAATCTACATCTTCAAAAGTATGCAAGATAAAACAAAGAACATTGTGAACATCAATTTAAGAATTTCGAAGTTCAAATCCATTAGGCTCTTTTTTGCACAAAGTTGGTGTGTTGCGAAGTAGTTGTGTCGGAAATGCATTTTAACCTCGAAATCTTCGGTGAATGTTGCTAATTGATTAAGCAAGACTAAGACTTTTTAGGCATAGGTACCACGTATTGTATTAAGCTACTTATTGCCATCGAACTATGCAAGCAGTTTCTGGTATGTTATTTATATAAAATTGCTTAATTATTATAAATGAGGCCAATTTGTAGCATTAGGTAATCTTAGGGAAAAGAAGACCCACAGAAATAATTATTGATAATCATAGTAATTAGTACTATAGTACTGATATAATTTTCTTTTATGACCAGTTCTGAATCATTTTCTGTTAATAAGACAACAAACGTATTATTTTCATACCACTTATCCTCATACAAACAATATAGTGTTGCAATTACATTGAACTTATTTTCTTGTATTATTCGCACATACAAATTAAATGAAAGCTAACTCCACAATGCTATTTATGAAGTTGAACGAGCTCCAATAGGATCCTCTTAAACACATTTGCCACCTTCCATTCTATCATGTACAGATAAACCAAAATAGTTTTAAAGCAGAAAAGGCAACAAAAGATTCAATAGCAGTACTTGAAGCAGATGCGATGAGGACGGCGAGGACGTGTGATGACACGAGAGACGGAGGACGGGGGCTTTAGTAGCGATAGAGATGAGGACGTTGGGATGACGAGACGATGGGGCTTTGGTAGGCACAGAGAGGAGGGCGAGGACGATGACGACGACAGAAGAGAGAAAAAAATTAGCCAAATGCGATGGAAGAGGAGGAACCGGGGGGGAGGGGACGGGGGGTCTGTGGTAGTTTTAGGTTAAACGAAAACGACGTTGTTTTTGTTTTATAAAAAACATTGAAGCCGAAGCAAACAATGACGTTTACCTCTAAAATTTACTGATAGAATTTAATGTACAAAATACATTTCTGTCGGTAAATCCAAAACTTATTTATTCCGCCAAGCATTCCCGTCTTCTTTACTGAAGATAATTTTGTACCGTTACGAAAATTTGCTGGGATAATTTCCCTCTATATTTATTAACAGATATTTTTTGTCACAAAATGAAAATTTTCCCGACAATGTTATCGATAGGACATGATTTTCTATAGGTAATTTGCTACGGTTTCGTTTCCGTCGATAATTTTCCATCGCTAATTACTAATGTTTTTGTAATGTTTTAAAAACATCATATAAAAGATAGTGTAAATTTTATATAATTAAAATTTAAGTTATTATAAATTTTATTATATCAATTATAAATTTTATTGTAGTTAATATTAAATATTTAAATAATTTTTATTTATTTAATAATAGATATAATTACAAAAACTAAAATTATTTCATATGTTGTAGCAATAAATTAAACTTGAATGTTTATATTAGAAAATGAAAAATAATTATTTAAAAATAAGTTGAAAGAAAAATTGAAAATTGACAAAAAGAAGTGTTTGAGAGTCTAGGGTTTAAATTTATTTTTAATTATATAAAAATGTTAGTTCTCTAGTCGTATATTATAACTATCATTGAAAAAATATTTTAAATTTTAATTTGACATTTTGATTTATTAAATTAGTATAAAATTTTTTTAGTCATAACAGCTATTTTTCAAAATTTATGTTTAGAATTATTTAAACATAAAGACTTAATTTAAATTACAATTTAATCTTGGTATTTTTGATATTTTGGTGTACTAATAGATACAAATTAATATAATTCAAGACCTAAATCTGATCCAGTACAAGCGCCGCGGTACCAGTCTGTGCAGTACCAAGCTCAACACTTTGACAATCCCTTCACTATTTTAGGGCTATCCCCGTAGTAACAGGAAAAAAGCTTCTCATTTATCAAACTGCCTGCTGGATTGGGAAGTCTTGAACCTTTTGGAAATAATTTTAACCAAGAACACGTTGTTTCTCATTATTAAGCTCGTTTTCTGCCCTAACAATTGCACTTGCATGCCTTAAAGGAATCCTATTCTGGAAGGGAAACATGTATATGTCCTTTTGAGAGGGACAGAAGTTGTTTTCAGATTATTGTTGTCCCTTTGAAATAGTAGCAGTAGTACCCCACGAGATAGAGTCCGAGTAAAACATTTAGAACATGTCAACTACATTGATCCTTTTGATTAAGCTTAAGAAAAGATCTTAGGAAAGAGTAGTTTGGTTACTATCTTTCACGTAAAGGGAACATTGACTGTAACAAGTTTCAACCCATGTGTACAACAAGGCATGTGATAGGAAACTATTATACCTCTCCAAAGTTGCAGTACCCTTGAATTAGGATTCCACCACCAGTTTTTGTCAGCCAAACACACCCTAATTTGTATGTCCCTAACTGTTCAATCCTGAGAGCTACTAAAGATTGGTTGCTCACCACTGGATTCAAACCTGAAAAAGCTGAAACTTTGTAGCAATATCAGGTTGCATAATCCAAATCAACTTTTTTGATGATCAATTGGCCATGCCTTGTCTTCCTGTTTTCTAGTAACTTGCTTGTGTGCTTGCATGTTGATAGTATCAGAGTTACAGAAGAAGATAAACACCATTAAATGATTAGTAATGGGAGAGTTGCCCTACTTGTCCTCCATGTCTGCTGGTTTGATCTCCACTCCCACAGCGGATTCCGACCATCATCAGATGCTCTTAAATGCTAGCAGATCAGGTACAAATAGGTTCGTTATCTTCCTACTGCCAATTAACTTTTAATTGCCCCGGTCTTTTTCATTTTCCCGCCTCATAAACCAATGGATTCTAACACATCTGGTTTTTTCTTTAATCCATCGACTCTTGACTCAGTTTATTATCAAGGCAGGGAAGGTGATGGCATTATCGACCTTGGTCTTAGTCTCAGAACTCTGCAACCTGAGGCTTGTCATCCTTCACGACACTGTAAGTTCAGTTCATTTGTTTCTGTTTTAACCTTACTGTAACTTGGAAATTGTAGAGTTATAATTGGTAATACTGATTTTAGCTTCTTTACAAATTACAATCATCATAATATTCTAATGGGGTTGCTTGCAATTTTATCAGTAGTCACCTTGGAGGGATATGGAGCCTTGATGGAGTGGCCTCAGACGTCGAATTTGAACCCATCAGTGAAGCATTCAAATGGAGGATACCAAATACTTACATCCCAAGAATGCGACGAGGAGAGCGAGGGTGTTCAGAGCAAAGAAAGATGGGCTTATGTGAAGGTCAACATGGATGGAGTAATTGTTGGCAGGAAGATCTGCATGCTTGATCATAGTGGCTACTCGAGCCTTGCACTTCAACTCGAGGACATGTTTGGTAAGTGTTACTAGAGATAGCTTGGAGCTTGTCCAAGTTGGCATTAAACTTGTAAGTTTAAGGTATAAATTTTTTTATCAGGACGACAATCTGCATCTGGTTTAAGGTTGTTCCAGGCAGAATCCGAGTTCTGCCTGTTTTATAAGGACAACGACGAGAGCTGGAGGACTGCTGGTGATGTTCCTTGGAAGTAAGTTCCTGAACATTGTTATTTAGTGAATTTGTGGGTTGCAAAAAAGTTTATCCAATGATTAACGGTTTGAACTTGACAGGGAGTTTGTGGAACGAGTAAAACGTCTTAGGATTGGAAGAAAAGATGAAAGTCCCTCATATTCGGAGCTCTAAATTCTAGTCAAGTCTCTCTCTCTCTCTCTCTCTCTCTCTCTCTCTCTCTCTAAGGTTTTGTGAAGCACCCCTCTGACATCACATGATAACTAGTTGTTTTTGTGGAATTTAGGATACCAAAGAGAAGAGGGAAATCGTGCCAAGAAGACTAGTGAGAAGTAACCAATTTGAATTAATTATATATAACGACCTGATGGGATCACCTTAAGTGCGTATATATTCTTCTAATTATCTGGAATCTGCTTTTTGCAATAGCTTGTAAAGCAGTTCATGCAATGAGCTTGTAATGGGATTGTGGAAAATAAGGCAGTGTCTCTAGCTACTAACAGAGGCAGCTTCAGGTAGTTTATGCATTGAGAAGCTAAGGAATTGTCCCTAGCTACCAAAAAAGGCAGCTTCAGCCTTCAGCTGGTATCAGAATGTATTAGAATCCCAAGTTCACCTTAAACTGAAATTTTCAATAGAAAATGTCATGATCTTGTCTATGTTTTCTTAAACCAATGGCAAAAAGTTGAGTGATTTACGATTTCAATTTATGGAAATGCATACATATATAGTATGGTGGGCACAAAATATTGATAAAAGTAAAACTACAGTTTAACGTGTGAAAGTTGTTACCTATAAAATAGCGCTTGCATTTAGAATAATTAGAAAGTATAATTTAACGTTCATATCCACAAATTAATATTTCACGTTGTGAAAAGAAAAATAAAGTTGAAGTTATATTCTAACTTTTACTAAAATTTAATTTATATCTTTATATTTGAGTGTTAAAATTTTTTAGTAAATTAAAATTATTTTAATTAAATTCTCTATTAACATAATTCTTAATTTTATCAAATTATATAGAACAGATGTAAGACCGAATAATCCAAATTTTATAAGACTTTTTCTCTTCTTCTTTTTTCCCACAAGACCTTGCAAAAATTGAATAAAAGCTTGACCTAATACAAGAATTTTTTATAACCCGATTTTTAGATACCAAATCTTTTGTTCCCATATCTCTATTCCTAAGCTCTCTCGTCCATTTATTGCAATAAATAAATAAATAATAGATGGTGGGAATATCTGTTCCCGGTTTCTAGAATCTGATACTTTTGCTCTGCTAACATCATGCAGAGTGTTAAATAGCCGTTGGAAAACAAGACGTAATAAACTCTCGGTTTATGCCTACGACCAATCCTTTAGATGTAATTCAATTACATAATTATTTAAAGGTATTATTATATATATGATAAATTATATGGGTAATGTAATATATATTATATGGGTAGATTTACATTGTAAATAAAATTATGAAAAATTATAATTATAAAATTCGTATTTCATTTATGTATCATTTTTAGATTATTTTTAATCACTTTTATACTAAAACTAGATTTAATAAAGTGTAAAAAAAAAGAATGCGTATTATGTTTTTTTATATTAAAAAGTAGTTAATCTTATAAATTGAAGTATTTAAATAAACGTGTGAATGCTTATTGGATAACAAGTTTATTTAACTGACGTATATGAAAAATCTATTTAGAATATTATTTATATGTTTATAGAAATTTCTATTGTAATGATTATAGAAGTGGTTTTTTTACTTAAAAATTATCAAAGTACCTTATATAAGAATTGATACAGGCCAAAAAAACATTTTAAACTCTAATATTTACGTTAAAATTTAAGTTGAACCTCAACATTTTACAGAGTTAAAGTTAATCCCTATCGTTTACAAAATGTTAAAATCAGATTTTACTTAAAATGAAAATTTTAACAGACCTCCTTCAGTTAAATGTCACCTAACTTTTTTTAAATTGCATAAAAGTGGACCCATCTTAACTGACGTGGTTTTTTTAATTTAAAAAAGAAGTGGTCCCATTGCCTTTTAATAAATTAGGAAATCCAGCTAACAATGTCAGCAAATCGAAGCATCCGGATATTGCAGCAAAAGAAGCTTCTTGTCTTTTTTTACTAACCAAGTATGAACTCTCTCTTTTTCCCTTTCTTTCCCAGAAAATTTTAGAACGAAATCCAGAGATGGAGATATGAATTTAGTGAACTCAAAAGAAGTGAAGAACAATAACGCATCATGAACACCCATCATCGTTTCCATTTCATTTTCTTTCCAATTCTGTTGCTATTACCGTTGACAATCTCTTATTTAGAAGACTCTCTATTCACTACAATTCAGAGAAGAATTCTCCACCAACCATCGTTTCCTGCCACCTCCGCCCCATCACCTTATGCCGATGAGTCCTTAAACCCACCCGCACCTCCACCGCCGGATGCCACCCTGTTTTCAATCCTTAACAACTATTTTTCCCCGAGGTCCCAGCCGCACCAAATTCCGACCAAACTCAATCGTCGCCAACAGCAACAACCACCACCAATGGGACCACAATACCAATCTCAACCTTAACACAACCTGTGAAGAAAGTGGCAATTGCTATCTCTGTCGGTATTGTCACTCTCAGAATGTTAACTGCTCTTGCTTTCTTTTTGTATGGCCACAGAGTTAAGCATCCAATAGAGACTCAAAAGCTTGTTGGACCAAATTCTGATACGTTCCCTGACGAATCATGAGCGCCCGCCTCGATTTTCTTGTACGCGGGCACTGTGGAACCTAGCACAACGTCAGTGGGTGAAATTAACGGAGCGACCAATACGTCATCGTATCACAAACTGAACTCTATCAAAAGATTTGAGCGATATAGGTCTAGTCCTGAGTTGCAACCATCGCTACCATTGCATAAACCTCCTTCTCACCGTAGTTCTTCGTCGTCAATGTGGTCTTTATTGGGACCACTTCCTTTTTAAATTAAAAAAACCACGTCAGACAAAGTGAGTCGTACTTTTATGCAATTTTTAAAAAAATTCATGTCAAAAAAGTTCCATATGGCATTTGACTGGAGGAGGCGTAACTTCATTAGATATTTAGATTTTTCGTCTAGGTAGGGTTTGATTTGATCATTTTGTAAAAATTAGTGTTCAACTTGAAGTCTATGAAATGTTAAGGTTTAACCTATATTTTGGTGTACACATTCGGGATTAAAATATTTTTTTTGACCGATTGCTATATTTTGAAACTGCTTATGAATTATTCTAGGTAAAGATAACTCAAACAGTAGTCATTAGATATAGAATGAATTATATGATAGTAATTGAGTGATCAATATAGGACTCATCACTTTAAAGTAATTATGAAGAATGTTCTATTATTCTCGATTAATATTGATTTGGAACGTCCTTAACTATGGTGAAATGAAAATTTGAAAATATTTTTCAATTGTTATTGACTGAATTAATTAGTAATTATGGATAACTAACATAATTGGACTCAAATATGATAGACATTAATTACATGTTTTATGTCTAATCGAAATATTGTATTATGAAATTATTGAATTATACAAAAAATCATGCATGAAAAGGTTAGTCAAAATCACTTTTACATTCCTAAATATTTGGGTGGTTATGATGTGTTGTTAGACGTCAATCTTAATCTATGGATATAAAATTATTTAGTTAGATAATTAAAAATAAATTAAAGAAGTTTAATTTATTTAATCTTAAATATAATTTAAGGTTATCATTTATATTTGTTGTCAATATATTTAAAAACTTAATAAGTCATACACACACAAAACAGGTTAAAGAAAGAAAACGTATTTTAATTAAGTTAAAGTTTAAGAAACTTTTAGACTAAATATGTGATATTTAGTAAATAAGGATCAATACTATATTTTAGATGTTATTCGGGCTAAATTAATATTTATTTAGAATTAATTGTTTTGTTAATTAAAGTTTAATTAAAATTAAAATTAAATTATTAAAATGTCTAAAGTTTATTATAAATATATTTAAACTCCAACGAGGCTATAGTAGTTGAAATGAATCAATTTTAAAATAATTCAAAAAAACGAGAAAGGATCAACCTTTAAAATAAAATACGAATTAAAATTCATACTTTATTATAATTTATGTATTAATCATTTAATAGAATTTTAAGTGGTTTTGACTTTCTAAAAATAAAAAAATTATAATTATTTCGTTACGATACGATCGAATCTCTTTTCGATTTCTTAACAGTAGTATCGTAGCTAACTTTAATTATGTACTTTGATTAAACGTATTTAATTTTTGTTGATCGAAATTTTGAAATTGAAATAAAACCTTAATCTAAGCTTGAAATGGAACCAACTTAATTTGAAAATATTTCAAATTAATAATTTACAAATCCTAAAATCGGATTTTGATCTGATTATTTTAACTTGAAGAGCTCAAAGTATAGAAACATATAATATAAGATCTTGGAATTTTAATTTTAGAAATTCGAAAACAACAAGCTTATGAAACCTGAAAAACAAAACACACAGCATATGAGAATGATTGAGTTGTACTGGGAATGTGTGTTTACTGCTATTTTGCAATTGTTTGGTGCTTATAGATTCCTTGCCATGGTTTAGAATTTCTGGATTTTGTGGCTTCTTAGGGGTGGGTATGTAGTGTTTTGTGTGAACTTATGTAAATTATGGTTGTCCCGACGTCGGAATAATTCACATCACGATGACATGCTTGATAAATCTTGCCTGGAAACGCATCGGAGCATCGATGTCAAGAGCCATACTGCTGTTTTACGGACAAATGCAGTCACCGGAGGAAGAGCTAAAAACGTTATGGCTTCTCTCCTGCGGTGGCTTTTGGCACTGTCACAATTGAAGAAGCCGCTTCACCTCACTGGAAAACATGGAAACATGAGAAGACGGTGTCCGGAGATGTTGCAATCCACGACAGCTTGGTGAAGGCATGGAGATGTCGCCGGAAAAGAAGACGGACGGATGCAGGCCGACGACAAGAGGCATGGGGTCACTTGAGGGAGTAATGGTGGTGAGGATGGCCGGCGGTGGACAGTTGGCAACGTCAGGCTGCTGCGACGATGGCTGCTAATTTGAAGAAGGTGGCGTCTGCAACATATTGTCGTGGCAGGGGTTTTCTTAAGGAAGATTGGAGATGTTTGGATAAGTGAATAAAGCTATCCAAGGTTTACTAATGCTTGGCAACATGGATACTATCTCAAGGACAAAATAAGGATTGTTTACTAATTTATTGTCAGGCAGGTATAAAAATTAAAAAGGAAATGTGGTTTTAATTACTAATATAGTGACATAGTTCTTAAAATAGATAGATCTAAGTGGTGAGTTCTTCAAAACAAAAAATTCATCGTCTTTTTTTCATATCTCTTTAAAGTTATGTTTAGTTGGATGAAAGGTTTTTAATAGAATGGAATGATTTATAATAGAATCTAAATAAATATAATATTAAAAAATTGTTGTTTGGGAGGGATGAAAGAGTTCATAATGTAATATAGTTAAAATGTTGTTTGGATGAAGGGTTTATGATGTAATATAGTGTAAAGTTGTTTATTATTTTACATTCCATCCTAAACTCCTAAAATCGGAGATTTTTTATTTTTACTGTTTAGGATGGAATGAGATGTAATATAAAACCCTCATTTTCTATCATATTCTATTCTATTCTATTATAAGCCCTCCTCCCAAACGATAGAATAATATTACATTCCATTATTAAACCCAACCAAACATACCCTAAATACAAATTCCAATTTGACCTTGTTCATACAAGATCTTAGAGTTTAAAAAAAAAAAAGAAAAAAGAGACAGAAAGTCCAAACTTAAAACACGAGAAAAACGTTAATTTCTAAAATTTAGGTCGAATTTTGACTAATAGCCTAAAACTTCCATTTCATAATCTAAACTCAACTTTTTAGAATTAAGGTCTCATCCATTCTTTTGTATTATTTAGCATTACTCAATTGGCAAAAAGTGACCGCTAATTAGTAATATGCAATTATAAAAGTTTATACTATTATTTATTATATTTATATCTTTAATAACTACATAACATTTATTTCGTCACACATATTAATCATTTAACTTTAACATATGACATAAAAAATCATATATCTTTTAAAATTTTACAATATAGTTTTATAAATATGCATGCAAATTAAGTAAAATACTTAAGAAAATATATACATAATTTATACACATTTAGAGATTGGCTCATTTATAATTCCTTTTGACTAGAAGCATACTAAAAGTTGCTCGTTGCTCACGGCTC
The DNA here is from genome assembly GCA_026874005.2 of Erythroxylum coriaceum. Taxonomy (NCBI): domain Eukaryota; kingdom Viridiplantae; phylum Streptophyta; class Magnoliopsida; order Malpighiales; family Erythroxylaceae; genus Erythroxylum; species Erythroxylum coriaceum. The sequence continues at coordinate 725,129 of JANQAP020000078.1, forward strand.
TACCGTTGATGTTATTCTTGTCTATGTCATTTTTAGGTGTTATATGCCACTAGCTTTCGCTTGATTTTTCTCCAACCTCATATATATTAGTAGAGGTTCACTCTAACATCATCTCTAGCAGAATAGATTCAAACTATATCAATAATAGTTCAATTCATAACTTATAGAAGTATAAGCTGAAAAATATTTAGGTAACAATCACTTAATATTCATTTTTATATGCTTATAAACCTTTTCATTTCTCCTTTTCTTTTTGATATGGGATTTGACACTCCCTACATATGAGAAATCACCACTTAGGTAGGTCCATAATCATTAGTTAGTGTCAATCATATTAAATATATTTATAATTATATGGTTTCTACAATATATATTTTTCATTAACATATTTTCTTATTTTTATTTTATATAATTAATTTTATATGTCTCTGTATATTTTGAGTTTTATAGTTTTAGCATATTTTTTAAGCAAAGTAAGTGATTGATATTTATAGAAAAAAGAAAAGTACAATGCAATATACATGGTGACAGAATGCCATTAACAAAAGAAATTAACAAAATAGTGACCTAACTATCTTGACATTCACTAAAGCTATATAGACTGAAGTAAGGAATTCCAACATTTCCCATCTACTTCTTATTTCAAGGTTTAGTTTTTTTGACCATTAGCTATCAGTATAATGTAATAAACGTGGAGGTAGATTCTATTATAATTGAAATGAAATTATGTTAGACAATCCCCATACAATATGTTGTTTCTTTCCTTCCAACTATAACTTTAGCACCAAGACTGCTTTTAAAAAACCTGAAATCTTCTTTATTCTTAAGTTTCAGTTTAGTGGCCTAAAGTATTATCTCACTCTATTAAGCCACTCTAAAGTGTGCAAGCATTTTGTTCCATATCCATTATCATAAGTGTAGCCAAAGAAGAGGTGAATGAAGCATTCATTGTTGTTCCCACATAACTTGCAACTGAGATTAGAGACATTAAATTTAAAAGAATCTTTGGTTGCCTACCTATGACTGCCAAATATAGGGTGAATGAATGTGCAAGTAAGATGTACATATTGCAAACTAAGGCTTGATTATGGGATTATAGGTATCTAGCAATTTTCTCTTAAAAGATTCGAGACTAAAGCACATTGATTTATCTATTGTCCATAGAATGGTGTCAATCATGAAGGAGTTTATTGTACATATAAGCATGTTGTTGAGTATATCACCACTACCTCTACATAAGTGAAAAGGCCAAGACTAGGAGATCTCTTTAATAAGCTCACTAACCTTTATTCTTTGAAGGATGATTTTCTTCAAGGAATTGTAGAAAGGAAGTTTGTATAGAGGGCTTAGTGTGTGCCACCGATCAAACCAGAAAAAAGTATCTTGCCTATTGCTAAATTTGTGCCTGATTAAAGGTTGTGTCCACTCCAGTGTTTATAATTCTTTTTATAGGGTCCAAGACATCCTAGGATTGATGGCAAGAGTCTAAAATCTCTCCTTCTTTATGTGGTATAAATGTGTCCATTTAACCTAGAGATCTTCTTTATCCTTTTATAGCTTTCATAATCTCATTGCCATTAAGGCTTTGCTTAGAAGCTTGTCAAAAGTAATTCCAAAACCTCCAAACAATTTAGGCTAACATACAGAAGACCATTTCGGTTAGGGGGTCTTTTTATTACTATTGGATCCTCCCCTATAGGAAATCCCTTATACTCCTATCTATTTCCTTCATTATTCTTTTAGGAAGGACCATATGTGAGTACCTAAGGGAATTCCTTTAGAACTATTGAATTACACAAAGTGGATTAATTCTAGTTGATGAGAGAAAGAAACTCTTACTTGGATTATAGTTCAACCCTAATATTTCGTTCAAAGATTCCATTGAATCTATAAGTAGGTTGATTAAATTTGAAGAAGCACCACAAAACAGAATTAGGTCATCAACTAGACCTAAAATATCTTCGATTTGGAACATTTGTGGTGATATTTGATCTTTGGTTCCTTAGAGATTATTCCATTTGTCATTCTAATGAATATCTGTGATGATAGAAAATAAGAGTGGAGACAAGGCATCGCTATGTCTTAGGCCCGTAGTAGCTTTGAAAAGTTTAATTGGCTCTCTATTAATGATGATTTTGTATAAGATTATAGTAATACAAGCATGTATCCATTGAACAAACAAGTTAGGAAATCCTAAAGCAAGCAAAGAGTTGATGATAAATCTCCAACTAAATGAGTCAAATGCATTGGCAAAGTCAATCTTTAATGCACAAGTTCTAATGCTTTTGTTGCTTCCATATGCTCTAAATAGTTCAGTAGTATGTTAAGTTAGTTATATGTTTTGATTTTATACTTTCAATTTTTGGAAATAAAAATGGATGCTCCATTAATTCTCAATTTGTAGAATTTCTCAAATAAAAAATTCTCTTGATTATTAAAAGAATTTGCTTTATGTTTTAAGTTAAGAATTGGGTTGGATTGTCATATTAATAACATTTGATTAGTTCTTGGTATTCATATCACGTATATTTCATTGTCATTTTTAATAGATGTTTAATATAATAGATTTTTAAAAAGATTTAAAAACTATAAGAAATGTTTTTGATAATTTTAAAAATGAATTTTTTAAATAACTTAAAACAAAAGAAGTTCCTTGTCTTTTATCTTATTTACTTAACTTACACTAATTTTACACTACATTTTTTGTAAATACTTGAGATGCCCCAATCTTGATATTCTTATAACAAGATACCACATTTCTTTTACTCACCAATTAATTTTAGTTAATATTTGCTCATCAGAACATTACTTTCAGTAATAACGACTTCCATTAAGTAATAGAAAAATTTTCTCTTAATACTTTTTTTAATAACTTGTGTTGTATATTTGATCTAATATGAAATGATCATCAAACAATAAAACAATGACTTCTTTAATTACAAGATAGAAGAGGTAAACACTAGTATAGGAGGGAAATAAACATCCAATGCCAAAGTGCAAAGAAGGTATATTTATCGATATTACAGTAATGACTAAATAACTTACATGCATGTCTATTTTCATTTTTTGTATGCTATTTTCCATTTTCTTTGACCTTCTGCCTCTTCTTCTAATGGATTCATGTCTTGATGCATTAGAATCCATTGCCATCATTCAACATTTTTTATGCTACATATCATTTATATACCAACCTATAGAAAAACCAATATAAAAATGTCGAAGGCAGAAATTCGTAGCATATCTCTTTACTTTTCTCACCTGTAGTTGTAGATGGGAAGAAACGAAGAATAATTGTTGGAAGCTCTATATTAGCTGCAGGATTGGTGTTCCTATGCTTAGACGTGGTCTTCTACTTTTGGAAAAAGAAACAAAAGAAAGACAGTGTGTTTATTCAACCTATGAAATTCGTAATTCTCCCATCACATATTTGTTTGCAAACAACCATGTCATGTCTCAAAATGTTGTCCAAAAAGATAGTAAATTTTATCATGTTCTATTTGACATCCTAATAGCCTAATTTTCTAGTTGTATTGCATAGAAAAATTGAGTAGCCTTATGAAAGAAAGTTCACATGACAAAGCCCAAAAGGAGCATCTTGATTTACCATTTTTTGATTTACATACCATTTCTTATGCAGCCAACAACTTTCCTAGTACCAACAAGCTTGGAAAAGGGGGATTTGGAACTGTTCAAAAGGTACGAATGCACAGTTTATTCATGACATCACTATGATTTATTGACGGCATGGTTTCTCGTAATCATGAATTAGTAACATGCAAATTTGAATAGTTTATATTGAATAAGAAAGGTTAGTTCTTACAGGGAATATTAAAAGATGGACAAGAAATAGTTGTGCAAAGGTTATCAAAGAATTTAAGACAAGGCTCAGTGAGTTCAAGAATGAAGTTATGTACATTTCCAAGCTCCAACATTGCAATCTAGTGAAGCTTTTAGGATGCTGCATTGAAATAGATGAAATAATGTTGATCGATGAGTTTATGCCGAGTAAAAGCTAAGACTATTTTATATTTGGTCTGATTCTCTCCGATACATAAATTTTCAATTTACTAATATACGTTTAGATCAAGTGAAAATCTGATGGCATCTATATCATATCTAACAACGTGCATGTATAGGAGGTGAAATTAGATGATTCTTTTTATCTTTTTCCTCTCTCTGTCCTTTCTTTGAAACAAGTAAGATTCCATATATTTAGTTTTAGTTGTTTTATTTTAAAGTCGATTATGTATCAAGAAGTGCTTGTTTCCCCTTCTGTATGCTGGACTAACTCCTCCACGAAAATATATAGATACAACCCTTAGACTTATTATGCAATAGAAAATCGCTTTTATGCTTGGTATACTTTCTTGAGTCTGATCTGAATCAGTACACTAACTTTCGCTCAAAACTATGCATATGCAACATTAAGCAGAATTCTAGATTGGCCTAAACACTATAACATTATCAATGGGATTGCTTGTGGTCTTCAATATCTTCACCAAGATTCAAGACTCAGAATCATCCACAGGGATCTTAAAGTTAGCAACGTTCTATTAGATTAAGACATGAACCCAAAATTTTCAGACTTTAGATTGGCTAGATGTTTTGGAGGAAATCAAACTAAAGCAAATACAAAGAAAATAGTGGGAACATAATGAGTATGCAAAGAAAGGCAAGTTAAAAAGCAGTTGGAAAATTTTAATTACTATTGTACAACAATTAATTACATTCTTTGATTTTAATAAATTCAAGGTTAAGCGAATCAAATATGATACAATTAAAAGGTAATAAAGTAGCCCGATATGTGATCTAAATTAATGGACTAAATTCTGATGAAAAAAATAGGACATAGTCAGTGTGGGCCAGACTCATATTGGACCTGTGATGGGAAAGCTTGACATGGAAGCTATATATATAAGGTTAAGGTTTCTTATAGCTGCTTAAGTAATTTGTGAATGTTCTGATTCTCTGATCCATCAAGAGATTCACACGTTAAGAAAGTTACAGAAAGACATTAACGATGTTCCGATGATCAACTTTTATGAAGGTCGTCAGGAAAACGAACTTGTTTCGGCTTCTAAAAGCTAGTTGAAAGTCATGGAACCAAAATCAGGTATTTCTCATATTTTCATCGTTCATTCTCATTCATGTTTGATCCTGGATGTGTAATATGTGGTATCAGAGCGGTTATATGATCAGATGAATGGAAATAGATGTTTTTCAATTTTTCTTCATATGGAACTTGGAGAAAACTAATCCATTTTTAGGTTTTTTTTTCTTGCGTATGGTTGCTTGAATATGTGTTGAATGTGTTTAGTATTGAAACAGGGGGTTAAAACAAGCTTCGATGGTCAAAAATTGACCCAAAAGTCTCCAAAAATTGTCTATTTCTAGCGAGGAGAGAGAAACATCGAGCCTGTGAGGTACATGTGCCCGACGCTGCTACAGTACCACCATGGAGGAGGTGGGCCAGACAGATAGCTAACACGTGGACGTCTGGGGGTTCTGCAATGCATCATGTATAAGACGCACACACCAGAAATGATTGGCATGTGGGTATGCGTACAGTACATGGGCCACACGTGCCATGCTATACCCCCCTCGAGTCGAGCATAGCACCCTTCGGACACGTGCGTACTGAAGTTAACGCTACTATAGCGTTAACGTAATGCTGACGTCAGTTGTATGAAAAAACTCAAAATTTTAGAATTTTCGTTATGATGTTCTGAGTTATTTGGGGTCAGTTTTTAGGTTCGGTAAATTCATAAAGTGAGTTTTTAAATTTTTCTGGATATATTACAATCGTAATAAGTTTAGCTCCAAAAAAAAAGGAAATTTTCCTAAAGCCATTTTAAAGAAAATTTTCATGCTTCGAACCTTAAATACGTGAGTTACATAAAATGTTATTACCTCATATGATGTATTTGGTGTTCGGTATTGCATGATGCTCATTTTTAATGAGATTTAAATTGTTTAAAATCTCGATTACAGTTGATTGATGATGTTTTCAACACTTATATATGATAAAGAGAATGTGCATATGGATTTTGCATTTATTGATGGTGCATTGCCACATATTATATGCCTATACAAAATGTGAGGATAACATATAGGTGTATCCCTTGTGTTTGTGGATTTTTTGAGTACTAATAAGAATGAAGTCACCATAGTAGCCTTTTAACATTAGTATTTGATTTGTTCTGCTTAGATGTTTGGGGATGTCTCTGGTCTTATATTTGGTTATTTTGCCCACAAGCGTTGACCTTATATGAAATTTTAAGATGTACATAAAAGCATTAGATAGAGGAAACCATTGCTTGAGTAATTTATTCACCCGGAGGTGGTAGTATCATAAGAGAGAGTGGTGTGTACTTTGATAACTTTTGTGTGGAGATTTTATATGCATATATAATGTATTTAACCCAAAGATGTCTCATAATATGTGTGATGAAATTCTCAGTACAGATACTATTTATGGTTTAAGTATCATCGTTATCCTACATTTATGTTGATATTGATATTTTCAATTTTACACTCACCTTTTCTGCAAACAACAACATTGTCACCAACAAAACCCTAACCAGTTTCACCTTTAAGAAGTGGAAGCAAAATGTGGAATTTGCCTTGGAAATGGCAGATATCAACATGGCTATGGTAAAGGAAAGACCACCTACACCCATATCATACAGTACAGATGATGCCAATGCAGTATTTGTAGCCTGGGAGAGGTTAAATAGGATGTGTTATTTGACCATCAAAAGATCGATCCCAGATCATCTATTGAGTGGACTTTCACCACTCAATAGATGTGTTATTTTTGAATAATGTCTCCTAGAGATATAGGGTCTAATCCAATGCTGAGATAAGTACCTTGTGCAAAGAATTGTTCTTTATGAGGTACACAGGAGAAGGGGGTACGAGAATACATAATTAAGATGGTCCACCTCCAGAGCAAGCTGAAGGCACTGGATATTCCAATCCTTAATGCCTTGATAGTTCACCAAGTGCTAAACACACTTCCTCCAGAGTTTGGCATCCTGGCTGGAAATCAATTCCTTGATAGCTCGTTGTGTAGCAGAAGAGGAGAAGTTGAAGAATGCTTCCCATATAGTCTTATTTGTGGTAACCAAGGGAAAGGAGAAGGTCAAGCCCTAAAAGTATAAAGGTAAGAAATCTAAATTTTCTTTGCATGTGCATACTAGTCAATCTAGGATTGCTAAAGGGCCTCAGGAAATGAAAAGCATGAGGTGCTTCTTCTATAAGAAGAAGGGGCATAAAAAATCTAGCTGTTAGAAATATAAAACTTGGAAAGAAAAATAGGAGCTGTCAAGTAACTCCTTGGCTTATATGATCCATGAATGTAATCTTGCCATAGCCACTTCAAGTTCTTAGTGGCTAGATAGTGGAGCCTCTAATCATGTTGCCTCCACAATGTAGAGATTCATATATAAGAGAAAGCCAAATAAAGAGGAGGAAAGACTGATGGTGGGGAACAATGAAGAAGTTTCTGTAGTGTCTGTAGGGGATGTATGTTTAAACTTGAATACTGGGTTTGTTCTTACATTGTGTGGCACATTTTATAAACTGTCTTTTAGATGGAATTTGATCTCGATATCAGTTTAGACAAGGAAGGTTATAGTTTTGTTATTGATGCTTCTGTTGTAAAGTTATCCTTTAATGCAAAACATATTGGTAATTCCTTCTTGTCATATGGATTATATAGGATGTGTCTTGCCCCTCCTGAGATTTATGCTTCTGTTACTATGAAAAGGCCTCTGATAAAGGATAAGTCATACATATTGTGGCATAAAAGGTTGGGCCACATTTTTAAAGAAAGAGTTGAGTGATTGATTAAGGAAAACATTCTCCCAACTTTATATTTTGATGATATGGAAATATGTGTTGACTGTTATAGGGGCAAGTTGACCAAAATAAAGAAAAAGGGGTAAACTTGTGTTTTTGGCTTGTTAGATCTTATATATATAGATATTTGTGGACTTTATACAACTAGATTATGCAGTTCTAGATATTTTCTGACTTTCATTGATGATTATTCCCATTATGGTTATGTGTTCTTGCTTAAAGAGAAGTATAAAGTTCTTGAAAAATTCAAGAAATTTAAGTCTAAGGTTAGGAACTATAAAGTTCTTGAAAAATTCAAGAAATTTAAGTCTGAGGTTAAGAACCAATTGGGAAGGTCAGTAAAGATTGTCAGATCTGACTATAGAGGAGAATATTATGGCAAATATGGGGTTTCAGGATAAGAAAAAGGCCCATTTTCCAAATATGTGGACTTTTGCGGGATAGTGACTCAATTCACTATGCCAGATAGTCCTGAGCAAAATGGTGTGATTGAAAGGCGTAATCGTACCCTAAAAGATATGATGAGGTCGATGTAGAGCAGGACTAACCTACCTGATTACCTTTGGGGTGAAGTCATCAAGACCACATTATATATACTTAATAGAGTCCTTAGCAAATCAGTATGGAAGACTCCTTTTGAGATCTGGAAAGGGTGGAATCCTAGCCTTGCCCACATTCATGTTTGGGGCTGCCCTATTATGGAACGCTTATATAATCCTTCTGAAAAGAAGTTGCATGCCCATTCTACTTATTGCTATTTTATTAGATATCCTAACCATTCTAAGGGATACATGTTTTACTGTAGAGAGGAGGGTCTAGAATTGTGGAATCACAAACAGCTAAGTTTCTAGAGTATGATGTTTATGATACATATCCAGTGGATCAAGGTCTTGATACCATACTAGTACAGGAACAAGAACCTATACCTGTACAGATTGAGGTTTCTATGGTATAAGAACATGTTCAGTTAAGACGATCCACTAGAATGAGACGATCTGCTATCTCATCTTATTACATAGTCTATTTGGGTGAACAAAACTATGATATTAGACATGCTGTTGACCCAGTTACTTTTTCAGAAGTTGTTTCTGGACCTTATGCAGATCAGTGGTAGGATGAGATGAAAGATGAGATGCAGTCTATGAAGCATAATAAGGTATAGGAGCTGGTTGACTTACCGCAGAATTGTAAACCTATCAGTTGTAAGTGACTTTTTAAGACCAAAAAGGACTCTCAGGGTAAAGTTGAGTGGTTTAAGGCTCGATTGGTTGCCAGAGGGTTCACTTAGAGAGAAAGGATTAACTTTAATGTTACCTTTTCTCTGGTATCCTCCTAGGATGCATTTAGAGTGATCATAACAATAGTAGCTCATTATGATATGGAGATACATCAGATGGATGTTAAAATTGCTTTCCTGAATGGTGACTTTTATGAAGAGGTCTATATGTAATAGTGTGAAAGATTTCAGGATAATGAAAAGTCAGACAAGGTTTGTAAATTGAACAAGTTTATATATGGTTTGAAACAAGCTTCCAGATAATGGTACATTAAGTTTGATGAGGTTGTTACCTCTTTGGCTTAATGGAAAATAAGGTTGAAAGGTGCTTGTACTATAGGGTTAGGGGGAGTAAAGTCATCTTCCTATTGTTGTATGTGGACGATATCTTGCTCGCATCAAATGACTTGACCATGTTGCATGAGATGAAACAACTTTTGGTCAAGCATTCTGACATGAAAGATTTTAGGGAAGCATCTTTTGTCCTAGGTATTCAGATTCACTAGGATAGATCCCGACACTCATTAGGTCTCTCGCAAAACGCATAAATTGAGCGAGTATTGCAAAGGTTTAATATGATTGATTATAAATTTGTTGTGACACCTATCTCTCATAATGAGAGATTATCTTTGGTATAGTGTCCAAAGAATGAGATAGAAAGAGAGGCTATGAAGAATATTCCATATTATAGTGCTGTTGGTAAGCTGATGTATGCTCAGGTATGCACTAGACCGGACATTGTAATTGCTGTTAGATTATTAGGTAGATATTTAGCTAACCCAGGAATTGACCACTGGAATGCCGTCAAATAAGTGTTGAGATATTTAAAGGGAACGAAAGATTACATGTTGACATACGAAAGGGTCGACAATCTAAACCTCATAGGGTATACAGATTTAGATTTTGTTATATATCCAGATGACAAAAAGTCAACTTTAGGTTACATCTTTATATTAGCAAATGGTGCAGTATCGTGGAACAATGTCAAGTAGATACTGGTGACTTCCTCGACTATACATGCAAAGTTTTTGACATACTATGGTCCTATTACACAGGCTGTTTGGCTCAAAAACTTGATTCTTGAGCTGTATGTGGTTGATTCGGTAGCTAGACTCATCAGATTATATTGGGATAATCTTTCTGCTGTGTTGTTCATTAATAGTAATAAGAATATCACTGGGTCTAAAGATTTACGGGTCTAAACATTTACAGGTCAAATATTTGAACATTAAGGAATTGATACAGAAAGGTGACATTGAGGTAGAGCATTTGAGAACTGAGGATATCCTTACTGATCCTTTGCCTAAAGGATTTCACCCACATGTTTTTAAGCGACATGTATATAGTATAAGTGTATTGAGGTCCTTAGACACTGTTAGTTATGGATCATTTATGTACTCCTTGTACATTTGTATATTTTTCATGTATTGTGACAACATGGTTTATTATGAATAAAGGTAATCATCATTTTATTCTCAGTCATACATGTTGTTATGTTATATATTGTCATAATATAGGTGAAAGTCTTGAGATATATGTTGATCTTGAGCATATTAAAAGGTCATTGGGCATATATACATAGATGAACCTTAAGCCTATGTCATTAAAACACATATAAATATACATATATAAATCCTTAGATATTGACATGACATAAGGGGATTTAAATATTTAATTCCATAAAAGTTTTCTCTAAATGCAGCTTAGCATTCGGTGAGAGAGAAAACAAATTTCTCTAATGTTGTTTAACATCAAGCTTAGAGAAATTGAGACCTACAAATGGAAAGATGATACATTTTAAATCATACAGGTATCATCCTAGTTTGCTACACTCCATTTTCTCATTCATGTTAGTAGGCTACTAGATATACATGATTGTATTGAATTTGTGTCACACATGACACACATATTTGATATTCTCCGGTATCGAAAACCTCGCGAGATAGAATGATAGACTTTCATTATCTTTAAATCAAATGTTTCTTTTAAACCTGGTTAACCTATATAGTGATTTGCTTAACCATTTTGTATTGATTTTATAAATTTTACAACTTTGGTAATTAATTATTGTCTAAGAGGGAGAATGTTGGAAAATTTTAATTAATATTGGACAACAATTAATTACGTTCTTCGGTTTTAATAAATTCAAGGTTAAGCAAATCAAATTTGATCTAATTAAAAAGTAATAAAGTAGACCGATATGTGATCTAACTTAATGGGCTTAAGTTTGACGAAAAATGGGCCATAGTCAGTGTTAGTCGAACCCATATTAGGCCTGCGATGGGAAAATCTAATATGGAAGCTATACATATAAGGTTAATGTCTCCTGTAGCTGCTTAAGAGTTTCACGCGTTAAGAAAATTACAGAAAGACATTAACGACGTTTCGGTAATCATCTTTTGTAAAGGTTGTCAGGAAAACAAGCTTGTTTCGGCTTCAAAAAGCCCATAAAAAGTTATGGAACCAAAATTAGGTATTTCTCGTGTTTTCGTCATTCATTCTCTTTCATGTTCCATCTTGGATATGTAACTGAGGCTCGTGTTACGCACTACAAAAGTAACACACACGTATATAAGTGATTTTTTTTTTGCGAATTTGATCTAATGCTTATTGACAAGTGCTTAATTGATTGTTTTATTATTTCATAATACTTAGCGATGAATAACATAAAATTGCTTAAAATACTCACTTTAGTTTATATGTGGTTTTAGGCACAATTCAAAAGTGACAGAGCTAAAGTGAGTCGAATGCACGATAATTGGGTCATTTTTTGAAGATTAATTTTCACTTGTTTTCTTAGAGCAAGAAGAAGAAAATTAAAAGATAAGAAGAAGATAAGAAAAATGAAAGTACAAAATTCAAAGAACGTGAGTTGCATGATTATGCATGGAATTTTACATGCAATTTACGTTAATTTAATGGCCATGCAATAAGTTAATTAATGGACAATATAAGGCAACGTCCATGGAACTAAGGTGTAGTAGGTGGAAGCATGAAACGTGCATATGGTGGAAATAAATGGACCAAAACGCATGCACAATATGAAGAAAACGCAGCAGTCCATTAGCTAAACAACAACGTGAATTAAGAGGTGAGCAAATCAGCATAAAACATAGTGCATCAGGAGGTAGCGTCAGGTTTTTAATTAAAGAAGCGTGAATAAGAAGAAATAAAACAGTAGCGTGGGAAGGAGCAAAGAACGACGACGTAGCAGTTGACACAACAACAAGACAAAAATGCACCACAGAAACGAGAAACAACGCAGAGGACCAAACGACAACATTATACAGCTAAGGGTTTTGCATGAATTAAAAAGAGACAAGTAGCGTGAGTCTTCGTTTAAAAGGAGTAGAGGTTATAAGAAAATCAAGAGCAGTAGCGGATAGAGAAGGGAGGCATTGTAGGTGGGGAGTCTTCGGCTAGGGTTATTTTAATGGGGTTGAAGCATTTATTTTGGAGAGACCCATGAAGGCTTAGACGTTCTGATGCCGGTTCGGAGGTAACATCGACGCCAAAGACCTAGGTTAAGTGTATTTCACCGTTTTTGTTGTTTATTTCTCTCGTTAAGAATTGATTATGTTATCTTATGTTGATTGAATTAGATATTGTGAAAAGATGATTTTAATGCGTTCATTAAATCGTTTATTTTCAAACCCATTACTGGAATTTTGAGATAATCTGTAATTGTTATGTTGAAATTCATATGTAGGGACTAATTCGTATGTGGTTGCTGTCTTGATTAATCGATCTTCCTAATTCGTAATGCCACTACCCAATAAAATCTAAATATCGTACCCTAAGTTATTTGGTGGTTAGATTTAATTAACAATTGTATCTTGATTAAATACTACCTAAGGGAAAACTCTGGTTAATTGTTAACCCACGATTAATAGTTGCTAGGAGAGGTTTGAGAACAACAAATTAATGAAATATGTTTAATTAGGGTGTAGGTCGAGATTGAACCAAAGAACCGGGTCCCTACTGAATTCTCCACTTTTATCATTTTTTGCATGTTTTCTTTAATTTGTTTTCATTAGGTTAGTTTTATTTTATTTTCTTATTTCAAAATCCAAAACTCCCTTTAAACCTAAACACTGATTAATTTCATTTCAACAACTTTACACACACTCTTTGTGATTCGACCTAGACTCACTACTGTTATAGTAGTAGTTTAGTTATTTTATTTTGACTAACGTTACAACGCGTTGTCACTTATGAATATCCTGCAGTGGTTATTTGTCACCAGAATATGCAGTTGATGGCATCTACTTTGTAAAATCAGATGTGTTCAATTTTGAGATGATGGTTTTAGAAATAGTAAGTGGCGAAAGAAACAGAGGATTTAGTCACCCCGACTGCCAACTTAACCTTCTTAGACATGTAATTGTTTGTCTATTAAAGTTTTACGTTTGCAAAATCTAGTCTAATGAATTGGCAACTCACTTCTATATTTTTTGGAAGTTAGGTGTGGAGATTACGACAAGAGGGTAGGTCCTTAGAACTGATTGCTAAACCAGCGAAAGTTTCATGTAGCCAATCCAAAATATTGCGAACAATATAAGTGGGTTTACTTTGCGTGCAACGAAGTCCTGAAGACCAGCCTAACATGTCTTACGTGATTCTCATGATGAGTGGGGACGCAAGCTTAGCTCAACCTAAGTAACTAAGATTGTCCACTGAGAGAGAGCTAGTTGAAGCAAATGTCCCTTCGTCACAAAGCAACTTTCAAACCATTTTCACCTAATGGGTTGAGTCTTTCATCTCTTGATCCACGATAATAACCATTTATCCTATTTAGTATATTGAATTTGGTATTTCGGTTGTTTTGGACAATACAAACTAGGTATATGATATGTATAAAGATATCTTACGGTTCCTAACCATATATTAAGTTTATCATGATATTAAATATAAACATTTGCAAGAAGAGTATACCTTTTAAACATTACTAATTTATACATTACAATAATTCTGAATTCAAGATTTTCCTTTTAATTCTTTTTTCTTAAAAGATGAATGAAAGATTTTATTAACACTAGCAAAGCTATTAGACTATTACAATGAAAGTCATATTAAAGCTTGCTTATAATCAGTATAGTATTTCTTGAGAATAAAGTATCAAGTTCTTAAAGGTTTCATCTTCATTTCTAGAGTGAGTTTGATTTATGCATTCCTTGCTAACTTGATCTCTCTAGTCCAATTGTTGTCAGCTAATTGGTGCTTTTAATGGCTTCACCTTTGTATAATCTATTATTTCTTTCTCTCCAAATTAAGTAGATTATTGAAATGGAAGCAGTTTTAAAAAGCTCTTCTTTTTGTTTGAGATCCTTAGCCTTCTTGATAGCTCATACCAAGACACTATTCCATTTGTATGATTGACAAGGCTCTAACAGTAGATGCAACACCCTTCTCTAAACAACTTCGGAGTATCTGCATCGAAAAAGATAAAATTTATATCCTTTCAATTATTATTGCCTTTTCTTTTTCACTTCAAATTCCATATAATAAAATGCTTTGTAGTCAATTGTTGTACCAAGTAGAATAAAAATATAATAAATAATGTTCTAATTAGTAAAAATAAATATGTTAATTATGCTAAAAATAAAGTTGTTTCCACCATCTCTTTCATCTTTACATTATGCTTTCTTTATTCTTCCCTCCGTCTTCACAAAAGTTATTGATATAATTGTTCAAACTTAAAGTTGAAAATGACCACTTTTTTCTTACAACATAGTTATTCTGTTTATTATTTTGTTGACATTCTTTTTTTTCCCTTTCTTCCATCTTCATTAAAGACGTTTATATTATTTTATACTTGATGATGGAAATTATGATTCTATTTTTTCAAATTTTAATTGGAAAAAATTATTTTGTTTATTTATTCATAATATATCTATTTATTAACTTAATGGGAAAAGTTAAAGAGAGTTTCAAAAAAACCATAAGGAAGAAGAAGACACATTACAAACCCTACATATATAGAAGAAACTACCATATGATATTCATTTAATTCAATAGATATCATACTAGTAGTGAATATATGTAATAGTTCTGTAATATACAAAAAGTACTAACAATTATAAAAAATAAGTGCCACGTACATTTTATAATTTTAATACCATTTATAAGGTATAAATTATACATTATGTCCGCAAAAGCTATACTAGTACTTTATTTGTTTGATACCACATTTATGTTAAAATATCATCTTTCATTGCAAATAAGCATGATATACACTTTTTAATTGGGAAATATTAACTAAATATAAAGAATACCATGGCTCAATACAAACTATACCAACATGTAATCAATTCAATAATGCCAGTATAAACAAAAGTTACTACCACAGATTTGAAATTAGTTACAATTTTAGTGAAAATGGGAATATCATCTCTGAATTCAAAACTATACCTTACCTCAAATACAAATTACTATAATAATCTATATATTTAGAACCATGTTTAAGTAAAAAAAAATCATCATTCATTATAGATAAGGAAGACATATACTTTAAATGAGAACATATTGACTGAATGAAAAGAATATTATATTTCAATACAAATTAGACCAATAATAAGTACATTTAATACCACTATAAATGCATCTCAAAGGGGGGAAAAAAGAGAGGGTGTTGATGAGATGAGTGAGAAAGAAAAGCTCTCTTCTTTCTTCCACCTAGATTTTACCTATGGAAAAGCTCCTAGATCTACACCCTAATTCCTCACTCTACTGGTTTGCAATTCTTCCCTCTTCTCCTTACTATCTTCTGTTCATCTACTCATCTGGTTCTTTTTCAATCCTTCTTCATCACTCCGGTTCCTTAAATTAGTTTGCTTTTCTTATTGACGTCTTTCGGGATAGTCTAGTAATTTAACTGACTCTTTTGACCATATCTTCCTTATTATCAATTTTAGAATAATATTTTAAAAATTACTTTTGCCATTAGTGTATGTCTTTCCTTTCAAAACCAATGCTCTTTCAAGCTCAAGCGTCAAACTTACAAATTTATTGAAAAGAACTTGCTCTCTTCAAGCCATAAATCCACTTTTAAAGAGAATGATATCCCTAATATTAGAAAGTTTTCTTTGACTGGAACTCTTGATTCTAATTAGTCTAATGTTGAAACTCCATTACTCAGGAACTCCGGCACTTCTTCTGATGGTTCAAGGGAGGAAAAATTGGTCTCAAGTAGTTGGGATAATGCTCCCAACTCAAATTGGCTTACATACCTTATGTCTCTTAAGGAAGCTAGAACATGGTCCCCCTCCCTCCTAATTGAGGTATTGAAGCAAGGTGCTTTAAAGTGGATGAGTTCACTGGTTGGCTATTTTGTGGAGAAGAGATCCTCCTTTTCTGTCACTAGAAGCTTAGGCTAAAGGGAAGTGGACAACTTTTGGTTTGGATAAAGTCTTTATCAATTATGAGGATTTCTTCATCTTCACCTTTTTCTCATAGGCAAATGCTACTAAAGTCTTTGAGCTTAGCTTTGGAACTACATTGGCAAGCTAATAATTTTACAAAACTAGAAGCTAAGAATGGAGCTTAACAGGAGAAAACTCAAAATAATCCCAATTTGAGCTTATTTCCATAATATTCCTCTAGAATATTATAGCACAATTGGATTAAACTATTTGGCAAGTTTAATTAAGAAACCTTTGTTTATAGACAAAAACACAACTATAATTGGTAGAATTGGGTATGCAAGGATTTGGAGTAAGGCTAAAATTAACAAGTCATTGCTTGAGCTGCTAAAAATTAAGAGATCAGATGTGTTTATGAACATGGCAGAGACTACAATCTTAGTGACATACCAATAAAAGGCACAAAATAAGGGTAAATTTGAATGGAAACAAACAGTTAAAGTATTTGATAGTGGAGACCAAAATAAGCTAATGGAGAAAGAGAAAAGCAAAACCAAGACACTGAACATTTAAACAAATGTGACCTTGCAAATAGGAAAGGAAACACTAAAAGTGCATAAAGCAAACTAAGTCCTCAAATTAAAGAAGCTAATGGAATAAGAGTAACTTCCCATAAACTTGATGAGGTAAATCATATAAGGAATAGGGATATAGACTTGGTTGAAATTAATCACAACGGAAATAGGGGGAGAGCAGATAAAAATCATAGAATGAGGAACACATTAGGGCTAAACAACTTAATGAAGGGAATATGAAGCTAAAATGGGTAAAGAAAATGGAAGGAGTGACTGTAACAACTTTACACTTGTACTGAGAAGATTGGGAAGGAAGGAGTCTGAGAGGAGCAAAGCCACGTCCACAACCAAATTTCAATTGTAACAGCTTGAACTACTTTGGTACACTTATTACTTTTGGTGCTTGTAATATCCTCTATATGTACTACTAGCACTACTCCTTGCATATTTTGTAAAGCTTTACCTCATTTTTGAATATATTAATTTAATTTCGAAAATGCTATTATGTTGCATGATTCTTAAAATGAGATTATTATCTCTTAGTAAAAACTACATGTTGCTTAACATAAATTGTACTAATATTTTATTTTTCAATATTACATTCAAGTGAAAAAATAAACTTCATTCATTCCAGATATGTAAGACATACTCTTTTGAATGTAAAAACATTGAATGAATAAAAAATATACACTTTAAGATGAATTATTAAGTTTTTTAGGATATTAAATATGTAAGTATATAAATGTAAAAACATATATATCTTTCAAATATTACTAATTTATGCACTAAAAAAGTTCTAAATTTAAGATTACAACATATTTTCCTTTCAATTTGAAATTCCGAAAGGATTTAATTTCACAAAAATTCTGATTCAACCGTAGTTGCTTTGAACTGTATCTGTGGTTGCTCGATAAAGTAACTCTAATAGCAATTTATAAATTTTCTAGCATAAACAAAAATAAAAAAATTAAACACAAAATAATCAAATCAACACCTAAGATTTAGTAATCCAGTTCGGTACACCTTGCCTACGTCTGCGAGCCTTCTTCCAGTTTAATCACTTTCACAAAAAAACATCAATAGTTTTACAGAAGACATTACATAGTTGACTCACCCTACCCTTGATACTATCCCTCATCCTCACAACCTGTGAAAGTATTTCACTCTCAATAACACGACCACCTCATACTAACCTCAACAGAAGATTTTCTCAATAGTATTTGATAATAAAGAATGAAAATAAAATAACTCAAGTGATAGAAACAATAACGGACATAAACAAAGACACTTGAGATAAGAAAACAACTCCTTTAAAAATATAACTTCATCAGCCAAAAGTGTGGGAAGTGGTAGAATAATATCTGTTGTGAACTATTGAGAAGAATCACGATCAATCCACACACAACAGCATCAAAATAACATCAATTGAATAAACACTTCATTACTGAAACGACACCAAAATAAAACTGCAACACCATGCCTATACTGGATGTTTTTCACACAAAAACTATATATGGACAGCCCTAAATCATCAATCAAACCAGCAGCCCCAAATAAAAAAAATACAACTAAAAAAACTCAAAAAACAGCAAACATTTCATCACTGAAATATTAAGCCAATGGAGCTGCAAAAACATATGAAAACTGCTGGAATTTTTCACACACAAACAACTTCGACAACCCAAAAAATCGCACAACTAAGGAAAATTGCAGCTATTAGATGTGAATGGATCATATAATATTTTCCCATTCATAAAGAAAACATAGCTACTTTAAGAAATCATCAATAAAAAAATTGAATGTTTCACCATCGAAACATTACAAACAACGGAGCTGCATGCACACGATTTCTCACTTTTCCCTAACAACAACAACAACAGTTTAACTATCCCAAAAAAATTCACACACTAGAAGAGAAATACAATTCACATAGATAACTCCAATCACCACAAAATCTATTGCCAAAGATAGCTAGAGTTACCGAAATTATAGCTGCCAAAAGTAACCCAAGATCCCTCAAAATAACAGCTACTAAGTTACAAAGTACTTATTGTTTTTCCACACAAAAACAATAATACAACCCCAGAAAATTCACACAACCCAGCAGAAATGCAGTTGTAAATCATCAGTCATAATCTCCACAAATTCAACTACCTTAGATAACCATTATCACTAAAATAGGCTTCCCAAAGATAGATATAAAAATCAACAAAAATCTACATACTCTCTTTATTTAGATATGGTGATTTTATCCCAAATACTAAATCCTATATTCACTAGGATTTTATCTTTCAAGTAATTTTATCTTCAAAAGTCCCACATAAGGTAGAATACTTGTCATAATGAAATTTTAGAAATAACTAAAGATGTCCAATAACAAATAATGTCCAAACTATTATAATACATATCTTAACAATCTTCCCCTTTTTGGCATTGTTTGTCACATACCAAAATTTTCCCTTAAGAGTATAATTGGATACACAACATCAAGACCACATGATATAAAGGAACACCCCCTTAATTGAACATTGAGTTCCAAACAACTTCCAAATGACATCAAATGTACATAACATCAAATTCATCAAGTTCACATGCAATTGACAAATATCCGAATAAACAATTATCCGAAATTAACAAAACAGCCACATCATCCAGCATCCATTCTCCCATTTGGGACAAAAAGATGCTAAAAAGCAAGACTAATAGATAGTCACGAAGATACCTTGATATCTCCCCCTAAATTGAACAGTCATATAAGATGAAAATAAACAGTCCTATATCTCCCCCTTGGGACAAGACAATGCGAAAACAAAGAATGCTTCAATGCGATCAATCTCAGCGAATAAAGAGGCATAGAAATCATCAGTATGTGTAGAGGAAAAATCATAAGCATGCTAAGATGACAATTTACCACCAGTCAAAAAAGTAGCCAAATATCAGTACTCACATCAAAGTTATCCACATATGACTGATTAAATTCATAAACCCCAAAAATACATTCAATGCATCATAATCAAACTTAATCAATCTTCTCCTCATATAAAACATATTGCCCAAACTCATGTAGCCCACAATGTAGAGAGAAACTATAAAACTTGAAAATTTCGAATCTTCTTACAGGTCTCCAACCAAGCATCAACATTGTCTTGACATAACTCTATAAATCAAAATCCAAAAGTAGAATTCTCAAATCATCAAACAGAGCCTTATTTTCACATCAAATATACTATTCAACAAGTAAAGAAAAATCCAAACACACATAATCAACTGAACCTTAGAAAACCGATAAATAAAAACTCAAAGAGCCTAGATGTTAACTCCTTCTAACCTCCTTTTTTTTAAAGAAACAACATCAATATACTTCAAAAATGTAAAGCACACAGTCCCTGTGTCCCTAAAAAAAATTCAAACAAACTTTTATTTCTTGCCACATTATCTCTATCATCAACTGTCTAATTGGTTTCTTCTTCTGAATTAACTGACTTTTTCTCTGTCTGAACAGTTTCTTCACTAGTAACAACTAACTGCAGATCTAAGCAATTTTTGGTTCTTACTTCTTTGCATCTTTAAGCTAGTTCGTGAGGCAAGTTGTGAAGATTTTCTTCAATTACCAAGTTAGTTTTTAGACACTCCACATGAAGCACATTTTTGAAGTGTGGTTGTCCATCCATGCAAAGGGTCCCTCTTCCAATAACTGTAGCCTTCTTTCCTTCTCCAAAAGTAATGTGGCCATCCATACAACTTTGAAAATTCATCAAATAGCTTCTTGCACCCTTTCTAACCCAAGTATGCTTTGGTAACGTTGGTTGTTGCTAGAAATTCCTCGTAAAATGTCTATACCTTTAATTTTGAGCCCTCTAAAATATCATTTGTAACAACTTGTAACAATTTGGCTTTATGTGCCCATTTACCCCACAAAAGTGATAAGTAGGTATAAATTTTTGTTTCCTTCTTGAAGTTTCTCCTTGGACAGATCTGGCCGCACCATTTTTCTCATCACTCAACTTAAAACATTCACCTTTATAGCCAATGCCTTGAAGGTCTCCTTCAATATTACCAATTTCCAGCAAGTTTCTAACTTTTCAATACCTGTATTTATCATCCTTCGCCCTTTTTTTTGTACTGACCAACTTTAACTTTGTTTCATTAAGCTCATCTATTATAGATAACAACTTCTTCTCTAAATTTTGAATGATGTTCTTCATAGAAGAGTTTTCCTTATTTAACTTTTCATTTTTCTTGCACTTTTGCACTCATTTTGTATACATTAATTCATAAGCTTTATAAATATCCTCCTTTTTATCATATGAATCGTTGTCATCACTACCATAATATGAATTAAATTTTGAGCTGATCCATTTATGCTTTTCTCGAATTTTTGGAAGGTTTTATCCATGATTTCATCATCAATTTCTTTCTTCTGGGTTGCTGTTAAACATGCAACTGGACTTTTATTGTATAAAGCAACTAACGCAACACTACTTACAAATTCTTCTTCACTATCATACTCACTTTCAGATTCATTCTCACTCCTCCTGCTTGGATAGGACTTCCCTTTTCTCTTCTTCAAAGTATTATCATATTCCACTTGCACATGTCCGAAGCCTTGACACTCATGACATTGAATTTTCTTCACTTTTTTTGCCCTTTTGAGTTTTAGCTTATTATTTGAAGTTGCTATTTGATGAGCTCCCACCATTCTGCCTAAACTCAAGTCTATCTTTCTTCAACTTCTTTGACCACTTGCTGAAATTTCTTGTCAATAACTCCATATCTTCATTCTTATTGGATTCATCTCCTAAGTCATTCAAGGCTTTACCAATCTCAACTTGTAATGCCAATCCTTTGTTATTTTCTCGTTTATCTTTCAACAAATTCATCTCAAAGTTAGTAAGAATCCAAATTACCTTATCCCAAGATAATTCATTGATATCATGG
Source organism: Erythroxylum coriaceum (assembly GCA_026874005.2). Lineage (NCBI taxonomy): Eukaryota > Viridiplantae > Streptophyta > Magnoliopsida > Malpighiales > Erythroxylaceae > Erythroxylum > Erythroxylum coriaceum. The sequence goes on from JANQAP020000078.1 coordinate 747,142, forward strand.
GCTTTTTCTATGGCTGTAATTTTCGGTTTCAATGTCTTCTTAACGAGTTTCAGATTCAAATACTTCTTCCCAAGTTGATGTGCTTGGTTTACTATATCACGCAATCTCTCATGGAAGTCTCCAATAGTTTCACTATCATCCATCTTCAACCCTTCAAATCTCACAGTCAACATTTGAAGTTTCGAGGCTATCACAGATTTCGATCCCTCATGTATAGTTTGCAAAGTGTTCCATGCTTCTTTCGCCGATTCGCATGCAAAAAACATACTAAAGTGTCCTTCATCGACAACACTGAAGATTGCATTTAATGCATGAGAATTGCTAAGCGCTCCCTCTTCTTCAGCTTTTGTCTGTAAAGATGGATCTTTAGGTACTGCTTTATTTTTTTCATCAATTGTCATTGGATGTGTTCAATCATTCAATACCGAAGTCCAAGCCATAGTGCCTTATGCTTGAATGAATACTTTCATTCTTGATTTCCAAGCAGGGTAATTTGAACTATCTAGTAACGAAGGCCTAATGATTGATGCCCCTTCTCTTATAGCCATAATTGCGAAACACGAATCTGCACCAACCTACTGTACCAAGTTCTGATTTAATGCCTCACTCTGATATCAATTGAAAATCTGAAAGGATTCAGTTTTGCAAAAGTTCTGATTCAGTCGCAGTTGCTTTGAACTATATTTGTGGTTGCTTAATAGAAAGCAATTGTATTAGCAATTTATAAATTTTATAGCACAAATGAAAACAGAAAAATCAAACGCAAAATAAATAAATCAACATCCAAGATTTGGTAACGCAGTTCAACACACCTTGCCTACGTCTGTGGGGCCCTCACTCAGCTTAATCACTTTCACCAAAGAACAACAACAGTTTTACTCAAGACATTACAAAGCTGACTCACCTTACCCTTGACACTGTCTCTAGTCCTCACAACTTGTGAAAGTATTTCACTCCCAATAATACGTCCACCTTGTGCTAACCTCAACAGAGGATTTTCTCAATAGTATTTGATAAGAAAGAATGAAAAAAATGACTAAAGTGATAGAAACAATAACGGACATAAATAAAGACACTTGAGATAAAAAAAACAACTTCCCTAAAAATGTAGCTTCATCAGTTGAAAATGTGGGAAGTAGTAGAACAATATCTGTTGTGAACTATTAAGAAGAATTATGATCAGTCCACGGATAGCAACATCAAAACAATGTCAATCAAACAAATATTTCATCACCGAAATGTCACAAAAAATATAGCTACAGTGCCACACCTATACTGGACGTTTTTACGCAAAAACAATATCTGGACAACCCTAAATCATCAATCAAACTAGCATCCCCAAATCAACAAAAACGCAATCACGAAAACTCAACAAAATAACAAATGTTTCATCACTTAAATGTTAAACCAATGGAGCTGCAAAGCATATCAATTCAAGTCTCTCATTTTTAAAAGAATGCGACTAATTATCAACATTATTCTTTCAATAAATATATTTTTGCTTGCTTTTCAGGATATGCCTTACAAGTTTATACATACATATGTCAAGCTACCTACTAATGAATACCATGATAATTAAGTGATTGATTAAACGTGATTTCTAAACACTCATATGGACATATTGATATTTTAGAGTTCGTGGTTCCATTTTTCTCGCAACCTTTTGGTTATCTTTTATCATTTTATTTACTTATTAAAAATAAATGCATATATACTTTTTTATTGTTAATAAATATACTGAATAAATATAAAAATTAAAATATTTTTACTAATTTATTTAGTAATTGATCTTTATCTAACATAAAAGTTTTACCAATAGTTATCAAACATA